>JARYHS010011408.1:5301417-5405152 GCA_031002005.1 Vandiemenella viatica | reverse complement strand
CAAAATTTTCCCCAAGGGGGGGAGGTGTTACGAAGTAATAAAAGTAACGCCTGAGTGTTGGTACGCGCAAGTGTTAATATGGTGCAATTGGTAGCAAGGAAAGCCAACAGTGAACGTGTGGTTGCATCAGAAAGAGAGCTGCGTAGCGCGTGGGTGATGAAATCCGAGCGTAAGCTTCCAGAAGGACGCGCGGGGCAGCGGAGCGCGTCACGGGCGGCTATAAAAAAGAGCCCGCCGCAGCGGGAGGGGGCATTCTCCGGACTACTTCTCCAGAGGTCTTCGAGAGTCGGCGAGTGAGCCAGCAAGCAAACAGCGCAGCGGAGATGACAACGTGTATTTCGCTACTGTAGTCGCCGTTGTTACTGTTAGGGTCTTCACGTTTTATGGACCTTTGGCAGAGAGAACGTCTGCTAGTTGGTTCAGTACTCCTGGGAATAGATACCTCTTGTAATTTCTGAGTATTCTCAGTGAAGAGTTTGTCGGCTTCGTGAGTCACAAGTTTGTTTCTCATAACTTCTTGTGTCTTCATTTCATTTCTCCAGAACATTTCCTATCCCGAGTTCCCAAATTGTAAAAAAATCGATACCCACTTGTTTCAGTTTGTGAGTCTTTTCAGCTCAGCTCTCTGTTGCACAACAGGACGCAACAAGGATCAAGCACTGAGGACGAAATGAGTGCATCCTCTGGATCGTCGGAATTGGAGCTTCTTCCTGGAGTGTCCCCATCCAAAGATGATGACGCTTGGTGCGTGTTCTGCGACAGGAAGTTTTCCGAAGATTCAGGAGAACTATGGGTAATGTGCGTTATATGTTCGTTTTGGGGCCATGTGGATTGTGCTGGGGCTGAAAAGGATGTGTACATCTGTGACTTTTGCCGCTAAATAATTTAATTTATGTTGTATTTTCTGTCTTCTTATATTGTAGTCTATGTATAAGATATATTTGTATTTAAAAAAAACCCTGTATTTATCATATTACATTTGTGCCTTAAAACTATATTATGTGTTTTTTTGTGATTCAGTTCATTTTTATAATTTTATTTAGTGTAATTTTCGTCCCTTTTATGAGGGGTCCGCTTTAGGCAACTATTTTTCAAATCGCAAAAGTGTAAGGTTTTTTTAGAATTTTGTTTTTGGTAATCATTAAAAGAAATAAGTTTTGAAATTAGAATGTAAAAGGTGCGTTACATAGTGAAGTAAATATTTCATGCTTTAAAAACAGTTTTTTTTAACTAATATATGTATATTGTTAGTAAAAAACAGAATGGGGGTCCGCTTTTGGGCCCTTTCCTCTACTATGATAAACCTGCAACCACGTCAGCCATTCCGGCTGGAAGAACTCGTGACCTGCGAGTGGCTGTCCTGGTGCCCTGTGAAGTCGTCGTCTGGTCGGCTGCCTGTGACGGGTGGATCGTTACGCTAGAGGGCGACGTATGTGGGCGCTCGGGAGATCGATACCTCCACCCACACACACCGCCGCGCCGCACAACGAGGGCTCTCGTGAAGTCAGTCGGAACTGGCTCAGGCACCCGGGCTGTCGACTCCCCAGCTACCTGTTACCTTCATACCTGGAGCTCTCCCTGTTCATTAAGTATTGAGTTTTGACGTCCGTAACTAAGCACGACACCCAACAACCACCAGTCGACAGTTGGAATTACTTTCCCATTTATTAATACAGGTAACTTGTCGAACATTTCGTCACCAAAGATATAAATCCATAGCACTTGCCCCACACTGAGAAGCAGAAATGGTTCCGTCTTCCGGCCTCCTTTATTTCAGCGTAAACCAGCTAGAATACACTTTTATAAAATTTTAAACACGATATTCACTTATGCGTGAACGAAACAGATCATTCATTGTTTACCAGCGACAGACCTGTGACGTACGGACAGACAGTGAAATGGAGTGACCCCCTTCTAATTGAAAATGTTATCATGTATTAATTATTTTGAATCTAATTAATCATTGAATAATTTATGAATGAAAGAGTTTCAACATTGATATTAAAGACGCAGATAAATCCAGAAAGGTGCCATAACCTGTACCTTTATTACAGAAAAACACGTGGTCGACAGACGATAGGAACATTTACGTTTAAATGTATAAACAATCAAAAAACATGGGAACTAGACTTCCGCCACTGCATAAGCGACTGTTAAGTTAACAAGCAGTAATTTAATCATGAAAGATAATCATGTCACAATTACGTTGATTCAAACTGATTAACAACATTACAAAATATTGATGAAAAACATATATATATATATATATATAAAATCGCAGACATGTAATGGAATGTCTCACAATTAACGTTTCTTTTAAAATTGCGATCTCCTGTACAGTTTAAGTTGGTAATGACGACACGCCACTTTATTGAGTTGTGTAGGGAGATTTTAATCATGCGGATCGCTCAATGTCGTAACTAAGGATCGTGCACCGCCACCTCTACTACCTGCAGACCAAGTCCACCACCTGGATTGGAACCAGCTGACCAGCTAGCTATCCGCCTCCTTGTCGTTCAGAGCTGGTTGGCTGTGTTACTCGAGAGGCCGTCTGCTTATCAGCTACCACTGATAACGGGCGATAGCGGAGCTCTCTCATGTCAGCCTCTGTAGGGCACAGACGATAAACTGCTTCACCACAGGCACAGGGGTAAAACAGAGAGGACCTACAAACAACAGAGCCGTCAGAGACGAGGAAGTTTAGAGGGCGCCTCCTAGAGCACAGCCTCGTTTCTGACTACCTAGTAACACAGACCGAAGCACACGCGATGGGCAAGATACCAACACAACTACCGACAGCTGGTAGAGCTCGAGGGGAGGGGGTTGAATCAAGCAAGTTTGGTCCGCAGCTTTTGTATTAAGGCCCATTGACACTAGCGGTCAGGTCAGCTCAGCTCACAATTCAGGGTAGCATTCACACTAGCGGTCAGCTCAGCTCAGGTCAGGCCAGATCAAGTAGTAGACGAGGCCATTTCATTTCAGTTGCTCAAACTGAACAATGCCGTTTTCTACCCCAACGTCAATTAAATCGCAATGATTTTAGATCAAGAGCCTAAAAATACGTCAAGATAATAAAGAGGATGGTTCTGAGTGTATCCAGAGTTGCAAGCGCAAGCAGATCAAGAGAAAGAAGAATGCTAACTACCGGTTATGCCGTGAGAGACGAAATGCTTTTGATATTTTAGGGTTCAAAGACTTTCGAATTTATTTTAGAAAAATTAATTCTGCTCCAGGATTAATTGATAACATAATTTTAGCAACATGTATTTTGCACAATTATTTACGGAAGGATAAAATTTCATGCCATGTAGAAAGTGAATTTCAGAATGACAGAGAAACCCTACTTTACAAATATTCTTTGTTTGTGTACTAACGCTGGTACAGAAGCATTTGATTCAAAAAATATATTCACAATTTTGTTTTAAATTCGGAAAGAGGATCTGTATCTTGACTAAAATGTTTAATAATATTTGAATTTATATTAAAGTTTGCCGACTTATAATAAACAGAAATAATATACCGTTAAAACATTTATTTTTTATTTATTACTCTTTATTTAGAGCTCACGAGCATAGTTTTCAGACGTTCGCCGCCCATTTCATTTGACCTGACCTGACCGTTGCTCGTTCACACTAGCGGTCAGCTCAGCTCAGCTCAGGTCTTGACCGTTGTTGATCTTCAGTTTGAGCTGCCTTGCCCTGACCTGAGCGGACCGCGTAGTGTGAATGCTCCCATTGGATTACGTGTATAGCGATTTTTGACCTGAGCTGAGCTGACCGCTAGTGTGAATGGGCCTTTACGATTTATCGTATGGTAATCTACGCACTTTTAAGATAGGGCCTACATTGGAGTAAAATATACATATTGCAACTTTATATGATTACAGACATGCATCTAGTTTATTATTATAGTCTATCGATTCCTGACCCTTTTTTTTTTTTTTTAATGGCATTTGGCCATGTCAGCCATACAGCCAGCTCAACGTGTGTGTTTCTCTTACAATGTATACATTTCATTTCAGTATGAATATTTTCCATCTTCTGTAAGGAAACACAAGACAAACACAACATTTAATTAAAACCACTCATGCCCTCGGCCGGACTCGAATCGGCGACCCCTGTAACGCGAAGCAGGCACGCTACCCCTACTTGCCAGCAGGAAGTCCACTGTAAGACCTTATACCTTATTCGATATTATCCCACAATACGACCAATAGTCTGACTCTCTCCCATTCGCATGAGGGGGATGGTTGCTCGTCCCACTTGTACAGGGAGTGTGCGCATCTGCCGTGCCGAGTTCTGATCCTGTTGAGTGTGGACCAAGCTTTACGTGGTGAGTCGAAACCTGCTGGCTTTTGCGTAATGCAAGGTGTGCTGTTATTTTGATGTACAGTCCGCTCCTGGATCCAATCTTTGGTTATGTTGAAATCTTCGCGTGTAGTATCCCTTGCCGATTTCATTGGCGGATTCGTATAGCGAAGTCTGTTGATGTTGGCATCTTCAACATCTCGGTGGATCGACAAGTCTCTGTTGTCCGTTAACCTCTAGTACTCGCGTGTAAGAGTATATATTACGATTATGTTGACGACCCGCGCAAATTGCATCACATTACAATTACGGCAGAAGAAATACAAAAACAGTAACTACATTAAATCACAATAAGTACTACTATTACTACAGGCTGATGTCCAGCGATTGCAGAGATTCGATCGCTTCTGTGGTTGCTTCGTGAATATGATGCATTGTACCACTGAATCTCGTAAGAGGGCATTCCATGGCGATGTGGTGAATGGTTTGCTCATAGTTACCGCAGTCATAAGAAGGCCTCTCTGTCATTCCCACTTGTACATCCAGTAGTTGCATCTACCGTGGCCTGTTCTCACTCGGTTCAGTGCCGTCCAGGTTTCCCTTGGAAGGTTGAATCCAGGAGGCTGTCGTGTAGAGTCTTGGATTAGCGCCTGTTTGTCGGGGTTGGAATTGGTCCACCCAGCGCACCAATCTTCGCCTATGTTGAAGTTGCACCAGCTCGTCACCAAACTTCCACGTTGAATACCTAGATTTTAGTCTATCTGGAGCTTTATAAGGCAGTGACAATACTTGTACGATATTGTTACGGACTATTTAGTGGAGACTTTTCTTTCATGGTCGTCTGCAGCCCTACGTAAATATCATAATGATAGTTGTTATAGTAGAAAATATGTGCTCTTGTTTTACCCAGAGTTTTCTTAAATCATACGTTTTCTACGATTGTTATGATCTATGAAGTGGGTGTATAAACAGAGACAGATTAACGTAAAATTGTTAAGTAAGAATAAACCACCTGACGTGAGTTTGCAGTACTGTTTCATTTGTGCAACACGTTTTCCTGCAGTGTGTTTCTCTTGTAGACTGTAGTTGTCTCCGTTGATAGCCAGCTTGAACGCGAGCTCACGTAGGCAGGAAAAATCATCGAGTGTCTTAATAAGGACGACTGGCTAACCTTATCCAGACAACTACAATCACATCAGATACCACCGACCTCACACTGTGAATGGAACGAATTTTGATATGGATATTTACCTTAGTCGCTGCAAAGACCACGCAATTAAGGAGCTCTGTCGTACGGACAAGACTAAGTCTATAAGCTTGACAGAGCTGATTTAACATGTTGGTGATTCTTCGGCCCAGGTCCTTAGTTGCTATGATAACTGTTTTATGGGTTGTTTCTGAGTTGCAACTAAACAAATGCTTTTGAAGGCAGACGCGTTTCGGGTTTATTCAAGGCATCTTCAGTGCCCTAGATAACACAGTAACACAGTAAAAAAGCTTAACCAAAAAATCAGAAAACAAACCAACAATAACATACATCAAACACCCAATGATCACCACATAAAACTACAAACCATCACACAAAAAGACAAAAAACATTGGTATACCATGACATATCAAAACACAAACACACACAAGATAGCGAACGTCTTTAGAAAAATGGGAATAAAAATAGCATTTAGAACCAAAAACACTATCCAAAAACAGCTTAACAGAAGTACATTTACAAACAAATACCACCAATCTGGAATATACCAATTAAGATGCCAGCAGTGTGGCACACAATATATAGGACAAATAGAAAGAACATTTGAAACCAGAGCTCTCAGATGTACCAACCACTGAACATTCACCGAACACTTGTTACAACATAATCATTCACACACCAACATACAAACGGATATGCAAATACTAAAGATTAATAATCACAACAAAAACATGATGACAATTCAGAAAAACCTTCATATACAAAAAGCAACAATGGAAAAAAAGATATGAATGAATATATACACTTAACAAACCAAACCTTGTTCAAAACACTAAAACAGGAATAAATAGAACACATCCTATAATCAAACATACCGCAACAGAACAGACACCAAAGATTCAAAATAAGAAATAGTTCTACAACACATAATCTTTGGCTCACGACTTTTGGATGTCAACAACAACAAAAAACTTTATATACAGTTCGTGGCCAGTGAAATTCGCTAGAATGCAGCCTTCACAAACTTTGGACAGTAGTGATAGTGCGAGAATAATAGCTGGTATGGAAACATGAACTTGCACGTGTTAATATAAAACTGTAAGTACCTACTTAATAATATCAGAAAACTAAACAAAAATCAAATAACATCATTGTATATATATATATATATATATGTGTGTGTGTGTGTGTGTGTATATATATAAGTTTATCTAGAGCACTGAAGATGCCTTGAATAAAGGCGAAACGTGTATGCCTTCAAAAGCACTTCTTTCGTTGCAAGTTAGAAACAACCCACAAGACAGTTGAATCTATAAGGGTTCCGCTTTATGGAATTTTCGCAATGGAACACATCAAGATAGGGAACCAAAGCACATTGAGCCTCTATACCGGAAATGAAAGAAAAGCAACAGGAATAAAAACGGAAAACCAAGATTACGTGTGGTGGAGTCAGAGATTTTGTTGTAATGATAAAATAATATTTAATCTAAATTGCAATGGAGCTCCGGTGGCAATTTCCCTACCTCCCATCTTCCCCCTTCCCTCCACCCACCTACATTTGCCATCGGCAAATTTTAACTTTAAATTCTTTCAACGTTTTTGGTACATTATTCATCATTGCTCTTGGTAACTTATTTCATCGGAAACATCCTGTACTGTTCAGCGACCCTACTGGCCATGTATAACAGTAGAGAACGCGAGAATAATTTGAGTAACTGCAACGTTCATCGCGGTTACATAAAAACCATGAAAGCGCTAGCTACATTAAGCTGCGCGCATATTATGTATAACGCAGGTAGATATTACTATCGCGTAAACCACGCGATAACAGTTAGAGGCAGCTGTTATCTGAGATATTATTACGGCTGACGTAAGTGAGCGTATATTCCGACACACAGAGATAACACTTAATTCAGTCTCTAACAAAGACAATCACATTACCAGTTCCCACCCAGCCAACCACACCCACTTAATATAGCTTTGAATAATTTTCCGTATGTCATAATGCGATCGCTTTTTCTGTAATATCTATACCAAGCGTTGTTTTTAGTGATTCGTATTTATTTTCTGTTACTATAATTCAATTTTTAGTTCTATTTGAAGTATAAAGTTATTTTAGCTTTCTGTATATTAATTGTTCATCACATTATTCAATTTTAATCCCTGCCCAGTCATCCAGATTTTGGTTTTCAACAGTTTCCAGAAATCACTCCAGGCGGATGAGCGGGGGGTTAATTCACAAGGGCATACCCCAGTTTCATGTCACCCGCCTCTAATGACCTCGACTTCGACGGGACGCAGAGCCATAAAAAAGTTCTCTCACTGCACATTTTATTCTTTGAACCAGTTCTTTCGCCCATCATATATATATTATTCCTATAAGGTGTTTTTTGTCACAAGCCATTATCTCCCTTCATACATAACCGAAATCAATTAATCAGGTACAATTTAAAATATTAAGGTATTCGCTTTGATCACACCATATTTTAAGAAAGTAAGTCTTCAAATTCGATCCTTATAGGGAAAAAAAAATCAATATTTCTAAAATGCTATTTTTTGTACGAAGAACCATTTATCTCCCTCGACACCTAACTTAAATCGTTAAATGGAGTATAATATTAAATATTAATATCTCCATTTTTGGTATCATCATAAATTAAAACAGGAATTTTTCGGAATTCGACCCTTAAAGGGCAAAAGTATCAATATTTCTGCAACGTGTTTTTGTGTCACGAGCCATTTATCTCCTTTGATATCTAACCGATATTGATAAGTGAGGTATCATTTTAATGATTAAGATTTCTGCCGTCGTCACATTATATTTTAAGAAAGAAATTTTTCGGAATTCGACTTATAAAGAGGAAAATTATCACTATCTCCATAACGTATTTTTTTTTTTGTCACGAGCTATTTACCGCTCTTGATTTCTAATCGATATCGAGAAATGAGGTATTATTTTAGAGAGTAAGGTTTCCACTTTTAGCGAATCATATTTTAAGAAAAGAATTTTGCGGAATTCGACCCTTAAAAGGCAAAATTATCATTATTTCTATAACGTAATTTTTATGACGAACCATTTATCTTCGTTGATATGTAACTGAAATAGATAAATGAGCTATCATATTAAAGACTAAGGTCTCTGCTTTGGTCACATCATATATTAACAAAGGATTTTTTTTCGGAATTAGACCCTTTAAGGGCAAAGGTATCTTTAATTCCATAACGTGTTTTTGTTTGTTACGAGTCATTTATCTCCGTTGACACCTAACCTACATCGACAAATGAGGCATAATTTAAAACATTAAGGTCTTCATTCTGGCAACATTATAAATTAAGATCGAAATTTAACTGAATTCGACCCGTAAAGGGGAAAAGTAAGAACTGTGAAAGTCGCGCGTCTGAGACAGTTCAGAGCCAAGCCGCTAGATGGCAGCAGCACATATCACAGAGATATTAGTAAACTGCTTCACTGGCCTCGACTTCTGTTAAATAGCTGTTACGCCAAACAAATAAATAACTGAAACAAATGAGCTGGTTTTCCTATCCTTATTACAAACCCCCAATCTTACTATTCATTTTCATCGCGAAATTTATATTATTTATATTTATCTTGTAAATATCATTGGAGCTTCTCTGTAGCACTGTAACTAAGTTTTGCTACAAGTGGAATGTAACTGTATTGCACTGAAGCCAGTGCATCCAGTTAGTGTCCATAAGACACGGCTGTGTACTATTTTTCACGTAATGGTCGGTTATACGAATTAAATAACGAAAAACAAGACATGTTTATTTGAAGTGACTGGCCGGTGCCAGAGCAGAGAAAGATTTCCGAAAACACGATCTGATCTGAAATGTTGGAGTTTCCTGCCAAACACTTTTCTAAAGAAAACCAGATGAGTTACAATGATGTAATTTAACAAAGGCTGCAACCGGTTACTATATGGCTGCGAATGAAATAAAGCGGACACAGGCATCAGAGACGAAATTGACCAGAGCCGTGGCCGTGTATAGCCTACTGGATATGAATAGAAATGACGAACTGAACATTTTTTAATGTAAATTAGGGAAAATATTGAATTGAGTGCCAAAAGTTGTTGCATACCTCTCGGTGTCGTGTGGGGTCTGAAGCGGCACTGACTCGGCAAGTCGTCGGAACTAACATGAAGAAACGTGCAGCCACGCTTCCTGTGCAGCTACGCTTCCTGTGCAGGGCGCTGTGCACGATATCGATCCTGCGCCACTGTGTTCGATTGAGTTCTTGCTCTGGCGATATGTGCCGCCAAATCATTCGCTGTAACTGTCCAGAATGTTGCTGAAACGAATCGTGAACGATTTTGGCGCGGCGCATTGTAGTCTTGTGAAATTCCATCGCTGTTTGAAACATAAAGACGAAGAATGGCAGCCAGTGGTCTGTAAGTAAATTACAATAACCACTTGCAGTCACTATGTCCAGAGGTTCCATTCATCACGTAAACATATCCAGTACCAAGATGGAGCCACAGTGCCTTCCTGACAACATGAGTCCACGGTCTCGTGGGGTCGTGCCACACTCTCACCACATGGAACAGTGGCTCATATGACCACGCAACCTCAGCTAGAGGCGCTGCAGCCGATGGCGTTTTGTTGGCAGAGGCACTGGCGTCGGCCTTCTGCTGCCATATCCATCAACGCCATGTTGAGCTGCGCTGTCCATACGGACACGTTGGGTGTCGCTGTTGTTTGCCGCTGTGTCGCCTGTCTGACTCCTCAGCGCAGACGTCGCTGGTCACGGTAATACATTAGTCGTGGTCGCTGTGCACACGGACACGTCTGTCGTGCGTGACGCGTTGGGTGTCGCTGTTGTTTGCCGCTGTGTCGCCTGTCTGACTCCTCAGCGCAGACGTCGCTGGTCACGGTCATACATTAGTCGTGGTCGCCACTGCTTTGTCCATGTTGGGAGGCAGTGCCGCAAATCACATATTCTCGGCACAGCGTTGACACTACAGACTGATGAATGTTGAATTCACCAACAAGTTCCGAAACGGAATGCCCCATGCTTCTAGTGTCTACTACCGTTGTGCCTTAGAAGTCTGTTAAATCATGTCCTGCGGCTATAATCACGTCAGAGAACCTTTCATACGACTCACGAGAGTACAAACGAAAGCCCCGGCACTGCACGGCACATTTACTCGTTTTCTCTGTGTTGCTGCCACCCTCTAGGTATTTGCATCTTCCTGTCCCATGACTCAGGGAGGGTCCATTAATTACGTGAGGTGTTTTTACGGAATTCCGCCCCCCCCCCCCCGAGGTGAGATTTGGTGAGATCTGTTCGTATGGTCACACCCCCCCCCCCCCGATGATGGCATGAGATGTTTCGGGGACCCCCTTTTCCTGCTGATCGACCTCGTAGTTTTTTGGGACCCCTGTTTTTAGCGCTACTGTTCTTCAAGAAATTAAAAATAGATGACGAGAAATTTCTGTCGAAACCTCCCCTTTTTTCCAAGGGGAGATTTTGCAGGTTCCTCCTATTTCACCTCACGTAATTAATGGATGCCCCTTATGGTAATTCAATGTAATTACGTGTATCAGAAGATGGAAGGAGCAAATAACAACCATGGAAGACACCAAAGATGGAAAAAAATGGCACTGTATTACAAACCAAAAAAGAAAAGATAGATTGGTTTAAGAAAAGGTAGGCACTACAAAATGAGTTTATTTTTGCTTATGGCTTTACGCCTTATGGATATCGATGTGATTACCACTGGAAGAGCATTGGGGATTAGGGACGGAAATTCGGCCACGGCGTTTTGTACGAATGGAGACATATAGGAAAATATGGATGTTCGGACCAAGATTCGAACCCGCATCCTCCGAAATCCACGTTGGGGCGTTACCGCTCATTCACCGCAGCTAATGTGACATATCGTTTAAGTCCTAATCGTGACTAAATTGTTACCTTCTTCGGTATATTCATGTCTAGCACTGGCCTTGAGTTAAACCGGATTTTGTAGTTACCTCTAAAAGGTGCTACAACTTTCGACTATGATAGTGGTAATCGTCTTGCTGTTGGTGGTGGGTTACGTTACATGCAGAGCTTAGTCAGTTGATCCCCGACGCTGGAGTGTTGGCCTCCCTGCTCTCGTGTTTCACTCCAGATGGCCGGGACTGGAGTCGTGGGAGAGCAAACACCAGCGAAGACTGTCTGCTGCCAACTGTTGAGACGTAAGCGGGTCGTCCTCTGGAACCGATTGCTCCTACAAGTGGTCGCCACATACCAAACCACCCAATGTAAAACCTCCTCCACACATTTCAGGGTTAACTTACCTGCAACTCCCATTCCGTATCAAGTCTCGACAGCAAATTTTTTGGCATGACGCGTATTGCACAGTAGCGTATTCTCAATTATTAACTAGTTTCTCGGTATCCATAATAAAGAATTCCTACCACGTTTGCGATATAAGCAATGGAAAGTGTACTTAGTATTATGTGAACAAGACAGGTTTACTAGTGATTATAAAAAAGGTATTAGCTGAAGACGATGCAACTGAAAAGCATGCTTTTATTTTAAGAGCTGATTTTAGTTGTTGAGTCGAAATACGACGAAGCTAAAGACTGAAACTATTCACAGGCAAATTGTAAGAACGAAGAAGGAACGGAAGGGAAAGCAAGGCATAAGAACGATGAAAAATTAAATAGAACAACACCAATTAAAAATGCAGAAAACAACACAAGGTAAAATAATTATGAGAACGTTGTGCTGTGGACCTCTGTGCACGCAACCAGGCGGCTCAAACATATCGCTACAAGAAAGTACAAATACTGTGTTTAACATGTTTACCTTTCTACAACACATCACCACTGCACAGATGCACCACACTGTGCCTCAGTTCTGTGGTAAGGACAAGCCCTGCGACACAGCCTCTCGAGATTGCGACTCGCTGGCCTCTGAATTAATCAGCGGTCAGCCCAATCAGGACGGCAGAGGGTGAGCCACATCCTTGACTCCCATAACTACAGACACGACAGGCAGGGATCTAGTCCGTCAGCTGGGAACCTGTCGCGCAAACTTTAAATTGCACGCTGATTCCTGGCAGCGCGGTGTTTTAATTAGCGGAAACGAGATCAGGAGCAGCATTGAGTGAAAGCTTGTTGACTTAACCTGTAATTTCCAGCACTCCGACTTAAGCTGAGGGATTTAACAGTGTGATTAATCAAAAAATAATCCGTACAGTTTGCGGGCGCTATCTCTGAACTGTCCAGATGTTTTGTCCATTGTTAACAGTCAAATAGTCTCATTCTATGACACTGGTCTTGGTCCCATCATCAGTCTCTCCACTAGTTCGATGCAGTCCTCCACCCCTAACCACTTCATCTCGCATCCCCCGTTATCTGCTTCACATATTCTAATCTGTGTGCCGCTACACAGGTTTTTCCTTCAGCTGTTCCCTCCTCTAACAAATTAACCAGTACCGCATGTCCTTTTTTATGGCTTTACGTCCCGTCGACGTCGTCGTCATTAGAAGCGGGCCGCATGTTCCAGCATGAGACCCACTTCTGCCTCTGCTTACTGTGAGAATCACATTTCCTCGCCCATCATTAGCAAAACACAGTAATTACTTACTTTATTTGTCTGCCTCTATATTGACACATCTTAAACGATTTTTTTTTCCCTGCTTTCTAGTATTCCTAATGTCCAAGTTTCACTATCATTAAGTCCTGTATACAAAACAGAATTATAAAAAAGTTGTTTCTCGTTCCTAATCTATCTTTGAAACTGAAAGTTATCTTTTTCCACAAGGTTTTTTTTTTCGCTAGTATTATTCCGGTTTAAACAACGTTTTTGCTTTGGTCGTCAGCTGTAATTTTATGTAGCTTCGTCCTCGTGGACGAAAGCTTGGATTTTCCAGCGTAGGTTGTGGTTACGTTGAAATGCATGTTGTTGTTGTTGTTGTTGTTGTTGTTGTTGTTTAAGTTTTAGGGCGCGTCGACGACGGGGTCATTAGCGCCCTAACATAAACCAGGCGTGACAACGTGGTTGAAATGCAGCCTCGAGCAGAATAACTACTGTTATTCCGTATTACAGCGTAAGGGACGAGGAATATAAGTTTTAATAATAGTTTAAGTCGTCTTCACGAGTGTTATGTTACTGACGTCATCACTAAACTACCAGTAGTATCTCCTAAACTAAATAAATACACACGTGACTGCTGCTGTAAATTATTAAGTCTCACATTTCATAATTTCGAGAAGCCTTGTTCACAATTCACAAACCTAAAGAAAAATCACAGTTTCGTGAAGTCGCAGACGGTTTTTTTTTAATTGAGAAAAACAACTAATACCAGCATAAAAAATAATAGTATTATCTTGTCACGAATTTTCGGCTCAATAAAACTGTATACAATGGATGTTGTGAACAATCTCTGGTAGTGATTGTATTAAGAATGTTTGGTGCGCATTTATTATCTGTGAAAACCCAATGCAGATCAATTGGTTGGTTTTTGTGTGATGCCATTTCAAACATACAGACATACCCAGCGGCAGTTTTATATAGTGGATCCTGTTAGCCCGCCCTGTGAAGCCCGCCAAGTCGTGACTCGCGGCCGGCAGAACAAGTGACTCACTCGCTCTCTCGCTGTGCAGACCGGTTCCTGCCCGCACAGTGGGTGCAGACACACCTCAATATATACACTCCTTCCCACCACCTCTTCACTCTGCTTGACTGATTTCATTTCATTCGAGCGCATTCTCCAGTGACAGTTTCCATACACACGCAGATCTCATTTTCTTATTAATTTTTATCTTTAATTCTTAGATGTCCTCTTTTCAACACCCTCCAAACCCCGTATTTCATATCCAAAATATCCCACACTACACGACCATATTGAGGCAACCGTCTGACCGCAGTTTTGTAATCCGATTTCCTCACTTCTCAGCTTTCTTATTCATTTGGTAGCAGGGATCACAGTTCATGTATTTCACCGACTATCCAAGGTCGTATTCTCCATGAATTCAGTCACTCTCTTCAGTAACCCATCGCACCCAACTGTTCGTCCGATGTAATCTTTTTTTTTTTTTGCTTTTGCTGACTGGTTTGAAACAATCCTCCAACCCATCCTATCTTCCTCTAACCTCTTCATGTCTACATACCCCTTACAACCCACATCCTCTGTTATCTTCTTCATATATTCTAATCTCTGTCTTCCTCTGCAGTTCTTACCTTAGACTGTTCCATCCGCTAAGAAATTAATCAATCCTGCATGTCTCAAAATGTGACCTAACATCCTGTCTAATGTAGTGTAATCTATAGCCAAAACAAAAATTTTAACGTCAGAAAACATACATATCCGATCACTTTCAAAAGAAAAATATTGATTTCCTCTGAAAAATAATCGAGTTGTTATAATTTTGAGGTCACGACTGTGTTTTGTGAATTTCCAATAGAAGATGAAAGCCAGTAGTGTTGACTGGTTTGACGCTTAGAGGAGTGGCAGTTCTCTTTCTCTTGTGGCTGTCGAGTCGTGGTCGGGGACTGACTCGCGGCCGGCCTTGCCACTCTGCGCACACACTTGCAGACCACGCTTCACCTCAAACACAGCCAAAAATAACGCTTCACCGCGCACTCCCACTTCCTCCGTCCCAGTGTGTACAGTGTCTGCAAGATACAACCAACACCCAGACGACATCTCGAAACAGTTTGACGTAGGCAATACAACACAATACATTCACTTTACATAGACCCCAATACAGTAGATCCTCGGTAAATCGAACCTCTATTACTTGAAAGAAACCCTTGTTCCCTTCCCTTCAACTCCCAGAACCTCAATTAGTCGAAATCTGAGGCCTCGATAAATCTAAATGATCAGTATTTCCCCACAAGGTATTTCAATGCATATTTTCCCTCTACAACACGAAAAAAATTATTTGGCCTCTGTATCTCGAACGCATCAATGTTTGATTCTACTGATTTTTACGAATGTGCAATATTGGATAATATTGAAGAAAACACGTGTTCTGCTATCAGCGTGTTGCAAGCCATAAGACTGGCTGTCAAAGCGTGGCGAAATGTATCTATGACTACCATAAAAAACTGTTCTGTACGCTGCAGTTTTACATTATCATCAACTGATTAAGCCGAAATTGAAGAAATTTCTATTGAGCCTCCTGTGGAGTGACGGACAGTGGTATATGACACAGGAATATCTTTGGAGGGCTTCGTTAGGTGTGATGATGGAGATATCACTGCTGGATCGTCATCTGATGGCTCAACAATCAGAAATCAGTGACGTAGTTGACTCAAGTAATGCACCATACGCTCCGTCGGTTTCCTAAGAGGCAAGAGCAGCAATTAAATACGTTAAGGAATTTTATTGAGCAATCCAGCCGTGCAGAAGAATATAAATTTTCTGCTGTGTATACTGTAGCTAATGCTATAGATGCTTAAATTATTTAAAGCAAGAAAAATGAAAAAACTTTTTGTTAAAAAAAATGTGTATGTTATCTTACCTATGATTTTTTTTATGTTTCCGTATACTTAAAACCTCTTAAGTTGAGAGTAAACATTACCTCTGAAACACGATTTTCTGTTTATTTCTCCTTCGTAACTCAGAACTGGGTAGGATAGAATCTAAATCGCTAATAAGTCGAATATGTACCTACAAAAACCTCTCTACTTCCAAACCCCTTGTAACTCTTTACAAGTCGAATTTTTTCGCGTCTCCGTTGGAGTTCGACTTATCGAAGTTCTGTCGTATAAGAGTCTGGTACTGTGGGATATGGGAAGTCGGCAATTTACAGATAAACCATTCCATAGCAAAACAGATGTATAAACCAGAAGACGTACTGCCAGAGAATAATATCAACTACACCTACACAAGCTGCTGACACTTATTTTGTCGATTCGTGAGAAATAAATTCTTCTGTGGAGTAAAAGCAGTTGTCAATTAAAATTCTTTTAGTTTAAGGTACGCGGTTAGGGGAAGTTACAGGCTGTAATGAAATAACGTTGTTTACGTCGAGTTAAATTATGGTCATAGACTTTTCCGTGCCTTCTACGTTACTTCCAGTGATTGTTATTAGATTTCGGATGGTACCACTAATTAATACAAAGTTATTGGCCGTCGCTTCTACCATGCGCAGGAGAGAAGCACTTTATTTCGTTTTCTTTCGAATAGTACTGAATTGTCCTCATACATTTACTGTCAACGGATCCGGGTAATGTGATGAATGAACGCCATTAATAAAATCAATAAAAAACGTTTTGAGAACAGAAAATAAATAATTTGCACACAAACGTAATTAATTTAAGTTTTTAATTGATTAATACTGAAATAAATTAGGTGTAAGCTTAATGATTCACACGATTCATTGGAGTTCCTTATTTTAAAATGCGCCAAACATTTCGACTGCAGCAATTGCAGCGCCAAGCAATATTAAATCAACAGGCTGTACTGAGGAACAACTAAATTTGCGGGACATTTTCTCCTTTCTCAGTTTGTCGACGTAATATCAAAACATAAACTGCCACTAACGTAACATAAGCTATCACTATGTTTAGCTGAAATATGCTCGTTAGTTTTTGCTTAATCGGTCACAGACAGAAAAATTTGAAAAGTTACAGTTCTGACTCCAGTATCGTATGTGTAAGTATTGTACCAATCAAGATAAAAATCAGCCTGTGATATGAGCTGTCAGTACGTGGAGGTTTTAATTAGTTTGTGTATGATGCGTGGACAATATTGCGGCTTTGTTCTCTCTAATTGGAAGACGTGGGCACCACAAACTGTCAGGAGGCGACCAGTCTAGTGCCGTTGGCATTTATTCTGTTACCCACCCAGATTTGGACTGTTGGCCCGTGTACTGTAAGCACTGTTACCTGAATAAAATGTTTTTCGGGTAACTAGCCAACGATCAAATACGACGTTTCGTCGGTCACAACTCTGCCGCCATTGTAAAGTGAGAGTCGCCTGACAATGGCGGATTGTGACTGCCGAAACGCCGTTGGCTAGTTACCCGAGAAAGCCTGCAGTCTTGTGTCTTGTTGCGTGGCGTGCCGACCTGGACCTTGGACCCGCTAATACGCAGAGCTGGCTCGGACCTTCACTGGGCCTGCCACGCCTCAGCTTCCAGGTTCCTCCAACTGCACGGCACTCCGTCGGCCCTAAATACCTCGCCACCCCAGTTAAACATGTTTTTATCCATCTAAAACTAATGTACCTCACTAAGGTTCCAAAAATACCTCAGGTTCTAACAGGCAAATAAATAAATAATGAAACGTTTTGTATGATTACAAACTGGTCGGGATGTTGCTTGTTGAATACACGTGGTGTAAAGTATCTCGGCGTAACACTTGGTAGTGTAGCCGGGGTTAACTTCATAGTGCGGCAAAAACAAGGAAAATTAATAACAATACTTGCTCAAAGCAGTTTTACTTTAAAAAAACAAACAAACAAAAAAACAGTAATTTAACTTATTTAAGAATTTGCGAGATTCTGGCTAAATTTTGTAAAAATTTATTTATTTATGCTTCCCTTCCGTCTGAGCCATCTTTGGACTGCGATTACGCAACTTCACCTGCTCTTCTGTTTTCTTCCTCCGTCGCCAGTACCCTTTCATTCTCTGCCTCACTCTTACTTTCTTTTATTAAAAGCTGGAATCTTTATTTTCATTTATTTTTCGCTCTACTAGAGGCAGGGTACACATTAGGCATGTGGTAGGTAGACATTTCAAAATACTGCATATAAAGGGACGGCTGATAAGTGAATGTAACAGGGAATTGGGTTATAAAAATTTGGTTATTTCACAGCTTGACTATAATGGTGTAGTATGGGACGGACATTTGGGGTATCAAATAGAGTAGTTGCAGGGAACACAAAGGAAGGCAGCTGGAGGGGTCTGTGCATACAACCGCAGAACTCTATCAGTAACTGATATAATAAGGGAGCTGGACTCGGATTGATTGGAAGACAGGAGGAGGATGAAGAGAGTTATGCGAGTGTACGAGACGCATACTGGCGATGAGTCATGGACGGAAACGAAGAGATGACCACGACCACAAGCTGGAACTGCATTTCAGGCTCAAGGCGGGAACACTTTCTTTTAAACGTAAGTGGGTTAGGGATTGGAATAAATATCAACAGAAATGATAAACAGTATTGCACAAATCATACTTTCTCCGTTTCGTCCAACTAAACACTTTTTCATTAGTTGAATGGCAGGGTGAGAACTGACTTGCTGCCCAAGACGAGCATCGGTTATCAAGCAGCTGCTTAGAAACAAGATTTAGACTGTTCACTCTGGTTGGTTAGAAGCTGTTCACCAATTAGGTAATAACCTAAGGCAGTGGCTGCCAATGAGTTTACCACTTCAAGACAGATCTCAACTTCGCGTACCCCGGTGTGTTCATTCCAGTCTAGTGCTTCCCACAACAACAGCGTTACAGAAATTCACACACGCAGTTTGATTGTCTTAAAACGTATTTTTTCAACAGAAATGTTTGCGTATTTTTTTTTATTTTCTATCGTAGTGATGATGACCTTTACCAAGAGACTACCGCCAATACTTGCAAGCCACCTGATTGGGAACCACTGGTCTGAGCTTGCCGCACTTGGATGACATTCCTCTATTACTATTACTCTGCGATTCACTAAAACTGTGTGGCAGAGGGTGCATTGCACCTATCCGAACGGGTAATAATTTGGAAGGGACATACGGGATGTGGTAGGAGGCGCCCATGGGCTATTGTGAGGAACCATCCCAGCATTCGCGTGGAATGATCTGGGAAAACCATGGAAAACCCAGATCAGGATGGCCGGAGAGCTTTATCGAAAGCTACTCCTGTCGGAAATTAAGTTTACTCGCCCGGTAAATCCTTTCTATTCCATTCCCTAATGGCTCGCGGAAAAAATGAATACAGAAAAGAATCGGTTCTGGCCCTGATTTCTCTTATCTTATTTTCACTGTCATTCCGAGATACGAATGTTGCTGGTAGCAATATTTCTTTGCTGTCATTCTGAAATATGTCAGTCGTGAATTTTTCAATTAGCTTCCGCCGAGAGGAACCCCTTCGGTGTTCCAGGTCTTCCCAACGTAACTCCTTCAGCATCGCACTTACGCTTTCCCTCCCACTATATATACCTCTCACGAATCGGACCTTCTCTGGACCCTCTCTAATGCCTCCATTAACCCCTTTTGATGGGGACCCCATACAGAACAACAATATTCCAAGTGAGGACGCACTAGTGACTTATATGCAATCGATTTAACTTCAGGAGTGCATTGTTTTAAATTACGACCTAGAAATCGGAGCATACGATTTGCTTTCCCAATTACATTCTCAATATGTTCATTCCACGACAAATTATTACGAATTGTTACCCCTAGGTATTTAGCGGAATCTACCGTTCTAAAGACAGTACCATTAATTGTATATTCATGGTTAAATGGTGTCACCTTTTTACCTACACGAATGACTTGGCACTTTTTAGTGTTTAACTCCAACTGACAGTCTTTACACCACGCAATTATTTTCATAATATCGTCTTGTAACAAAGCGCAGTCTTCCTGGGTAAATAATAGCATCATCGGCAAATAATCTTTTCATACCCATTATTATGTCACACAAATCATTAATGTATATGAGAAACAACAGAGGCCCTATCACTCTTCCCTGGGGAACCCCGGACCTCGCCTCGGTAAATGATGAACGCTCACCGTCGAGAACTACACACTGTGTTCTGCCCTCCAGAAAGTCTGCAACCCAGTCCTGGTTACTGCTCGTCACAGTGTCGCTGCAAGGTGCAGCCATTCTCACACGCTGTTGCATTGGTTGGAGAACTCTCGATCGGCCACTCTAATCTTGTAGGTGGTCGATCCTGCACGGCATTATAACTTCAGTCTGTCTGGGTAGGGATGATGTCGGCCAGTATTGAATGTAAGGATCTTGGAGTCGGCTGGCGGACACCGCACTATGTTCTGTTGAGAGACGCCGCAGTTGTCTTCTGCTTACCTTGGAGGTGAGTTTTCCATCGCTGCGCCATATTCTGCTTGTCGCCTCGCCATGTTTACCAGCACAGCAAAACACCTGAGCATGTCCATCTGTTTGAGATACTGGTGGATACGACCAATGACGGTAACTAACATTATCCAACTGTTTCGCCTGAGCGCACCTTGGTGTGTATAGTAATGCGTTTGCCTTTCGATTTCCTCCTTGCACAAAAGCATAAACGTTTGTAATGTAGTATCTTCATAATCTACGTTAAATTCATGAATTTCGAGACGACTATTTGAGTGTTAATCTTTGATCATTAATGTATAACGGACTATATTTCAGAACACTGAAGAAATAAACATCCAAATTGTCAATAAACAATATTAACAGAATCTAGACGGTGGGGTGTTTACCTGTGTTGTAACGTGATCTTTGGTGCATATCTCATAAAGAGATGTAATAGTGTCTGTGGCGCGTATCTGTTGTTAATACAAACGGATTACCGTTTCTTACTCCGGTCACGTAGAGTCCTAAGCTAAACCTCATTCGAATTGCTGCGCTAGTTTTAGTAAACCCGAGGACGGACACAGCTCCGTTACATATCTATAATAGTACAGAAAATAGATCTGAATGCAAGCCTGAGTATGCTGCAGGCGAAATGCATTAGCGGGGGGAAGCGACAGGGAACAGCGATAAGAACGTGGAATAAAAGGAACAGAGAGAGGAACTGCAGATGCGGGGAAACAAGCAGGGCTGTAATGGAGGTCAGCTTTGCGGATATCCAGTGCTCGACATCCGTGGACGCGGAAAAATAAATTTATAATTAGTTTGATCTTAATATTTTATTAAAAATAAATATAAATATTTTTTTCATAAGTAAAGCCTATTTCCATGTACTACTAACTTATTGATTTATTTTTCGCCTCATCATTCAACAACAAAAAAACGTGTGATGCTTTAGCAAGTGAATTAAATTATGTACATAACTACACACGTCTAAAACACAATCTTTGTCATATGAACTTTGCGAAGTTCGTGGCTGGACTAATTAAAGCCGCAAGCACAAGCCCACGCCACAACACATTTCCGTGCTCGCTTTTTTAATGTTTCTTTTTTTAATTTGCTTTTGAGTATACGCCTCGTCGTGAAAGGATAGTGGCTATGAACAGAAAGAAATTCGACCAGGGCCTTTTAAAGAAAGCATTCACCTGGAGTGATTTGGGTAAACTATCGGAAACCTAAATCTGCATGCCGGGACGGGGATTCGAACCTGCGTCTTCCAGAATGCGAGGTCAGAGCGTTAACCACTCACCCAATACGCTCGGATCCGTGCTCGCCACCCGTGGATATCCGTTACATCCGTAAAACAAAGCAGTAGCCTAGTGGTAGGAGAGCACTGAATAAAACAATCCAGGTCACAATCACTATCGAACAGCCAACTCGAAAGCTATCGACAGCTAACGGAATCTGCTAATTCTTTCATTAAGAGGTCACAACTCGTTACCTGTACACATTATACAACGATAAATACTATCACTCTGACAAAACGTTACTTCTGAAGATGGAAAATAGCCTAGAAATTGTATTGGGGGACAAAGGAAATTTTTTTAATGGACACTGCTTTCCGTTATTTGCCAGTGTATAAAAGCAATATGAACCCCATTCTGGCATGTGGGAAGAAATTTGCTAGGAAAAAAAATAGAAGATATGTCGAGGTAACAAAACTATAAGAGGAAAATTCCAGAAATCACTTTATCAACAGAGAAATAAACAGCTTGCAACCAGACGCTCGTGGAAGGAAACCAGAAACAAACAAAGAAATCACGAAACAAAGAACGCGTCACGTGTTAGAAGTCGCTTCGAGGATTCTTTGTTTCGTCACCCGTCGCCATATTAGATTGAGACAATGCTCCGATCGTCCCCGCTATTGTTTGCAGATACCCACAGCGCCAACTGTTGCAAATATCACACGCAGTCGTCCTTTCAGACAATGCTCTGTCGCCTCGCGTACCGTAATGTGTAACTTTCTTCCACGACGCCACAACTCGTACATTCAATTTTCAATATATTTCTGCAGCGTCACTTATTCCTTGCTTCTGGTATCGCCAACGGCCATGTTGCGCTTCTATGAAATTCTCTGAGCCATCCATCACGTAACTTCAGAAAAACCTTCGTACTGACCAGGTGAATGTCTCAAATCGAAAGTTCTTTTCTTTTAACTGCTTTACGTCTCTTTTTAACATCGAGGTCTTTAGAGACGGGAAAGGATGGGGGGCAAGGATGGGGGCAAGGAATGGGAAGGAATTCGGCCATGGCCTTTTTGAAGGAAGCATCCCGGCATTTGCCTGGAGTGATTTGGGGAAACCAAGGAAAACCCAAATCTGGATGCCCGGACGGGGATTCGAGCCGCAGTCCTCCCGAATGCGAGGCGAGAACGCTAACCGTTACACCGCCCCGCTCGGTTCGAAAGTTCTCTTCTTGTTTTTATCAATCTGTGTCTCACCAGTTGTAACTCAACTTCTTAATAAAATCCTCTTGCTTTTTGCAGCTCTTCTTCTTACTCATCATCATCGTTATTATTAGGCGTTTCCGCTTTTGCATATCATACTCCACATCCCCGTCCTTGTCTCGGGGTGGTTCCAAGATTTTTCCTCCTCCACTTGTCACCACACTACTCCCTCAGCCCCTGCGTCTTTCTTCACCTGGTCCGTCCATCTTGCCCGAGGTCTTCCCTCCCCGCTGTTCAGCAGTGCTACCTTCCGCATCCTCCCCTCCTCCATCCTCATTACATGCCCCAGCCACCGCAGTCTCTTCCTTATTAGCGTCTCTTCGAATGCTCCAGCTTGTAGTCTCTGCCTGATGTTTTCATTTGTAATATTATCTTTTCTCGAGATGTTCTCTATCTCTGCCGCCTGTAATGTGCTAATATCTCTCTTTGTCCGAGTCCAGCTGTCTGTATTGGCTGGTAATATACTTTATACAGCAAAGTGTTGGCTTCCTTCTCTATGTTCTACCTCCAGATTACATTCTTTATCTGATGATTCAATTTTCCACTATTCCGTATTCTATGCCCTGTTTCTTCCTCCTGTCCGGAGAATATTCTATTATTTTAGTAATTTCTGTTCCACTTTACAACCTGTTTGTTTATGTCTAGTCCATATTCCCCTAGGGACAGGAATATTTGTTTGTGCTGTTCAAGCATATGTGTATGAGAAAATTGTTTCTTTCTTGTTTAACCCTTTTACGACACTGAATGTATTCGAAGTACCCTTGAGAGTTTATATGGAAGTAAAATATGGACGCTAAGCAACAGTAAAGTTTTTCGAATATGTTATTTCTTATAGTTTCACTGTTAGCAGTTAATAGAACAACATTAGCAAGCTTACCGATTCCATAGCATATAATAAAGTGAATACACTTTAGCTCAGAATTTGATCCTGCTACTCTCCACGTGTTTCCTTGTAACACTTGTCTGTTTGATTCTTAGTGTGTGTTTTCTACTACTGTAGTTTATATTATTCACAATGCTTGTTTACGTCTGAGTTTTTTCCTTATAGAACCGCATTCCAAGCGCCTGTGATCACTTATGTTATCACCTCTACAGTTTCTCAATATTCCTCCTCTATTTCATAAGCCTCTTCTGTTGAACTCCGCATGTACACTTGCACCAAAATAGTTGACAATTCGTATTTCTGAAAATCGCAGTTCCTTCATCATTTCGTTAATCGACAATATTATTAGGTGGTGATGTTTCGATTACACATAAAATTTTTCTAATTTCTTGACTTGCTTAAATTTCTAAAATTCTGTGCTGCAAGCAGTACAATCATCTACAAGTTTTGTTTAATTGGAACTAACGCTTCGTAATGTAATATTAGATGATGTTTCGAAAAATTAATATTGTAATGTTTAACGTAGCGATTTAAATTTGCATCGATGATTTTTCTTTCATCCCGCCCTATGGGTGAAGCGAGGCGCTAATGCTGCACTTACCGAGTCACTCGGGTAATCTCCAAAAGAGCAGGAAGGTTTGTACTTGGTGGTGAGGATACAGATTCGAGAAAGTTATCTTTTTGCTGTCATCAAGATCAGAATAATTTGTGGAGTTATGAGAGATGTTTTGGCAGTGTCTATGTAGGTAGCTGTGTTGGGTTACAAGGACAGATTAACTCTATCAGGTGAGCGCCTGCACGGTCGCTTTTGTATACCGGCAGGGAGGGAGTGAGGCGATCGATGACCACGGTGGTGTCCGACTAAAAGCGCTCAGGTGACGTAAGCGCACAAGGGTCTGTAATCCCTACCTTCCTGGAGGGTCGGTGTCGCCACAAAAAAAAACGAACGTTCGAGCCCTGAAGGCCTAAAGGGCTAGACACGCACTTGATATTTATAGTCGACCGATTACTACTTAGTCACACTCTGTATTCTCTTATAACCAGCGTACAAGTGACGAAAAATATCAGCAACTAAAAATAAGCAAAGAGACAATTTTTTGAAGCGACGCCGATAGCTTGCATTAACAGGAATCAAGTGTCCAGTTTCGTCTGTCGCGGAGAAATCATGTCTGACAACGAATCTGTTGTTAATGTATGTTAGCAAGTTATGGATCGAGAAAAAACTGATATGAGAGATTGAAAAACGTCCTAGCTGCCTTGTAAATATTTGAGAACTTTTATATCTTTACTGTCTTTAGTTCCTTGTGTTGTAAAATACCGAGCCGTCAGCACTAATGTATCACCGTCATAGGAAGCCAGCAATTGATTTAGCTGAAAAAATACGCGTTGGAAAGAGAGAGACGAACAAATAGACTATGTATGCCTTTCCTTTCCCTTATTATTTGCGGGACAAGTCCACGGACAGCGAGATGTGTAGAAGTGTAGTTGTAGCAGCACATATGTATACTCCGCACTGTCTTCTGTAGTGGAAAATCTTGAACACTTTAGTCTCAGCATACATAACTACAATAGTAAAAATAAATACGACATTCTGAAAGTGGTTTTCAAATGCACAGAGAAGAAGAAATTCATTGTAGCTTTTTTATTCTGTCTTACCACAGGAAATAAAATGTTATCTCCGAAAACCTAATAGATTTAAATCGAGACTGAAACAGTACTTATATCAATAGTCATTTCTTCTTAGGATTTCGTAATTGAAGATGGCTGACAGTATATGTTCTTGGCAGGGCAGGTGCTAGGATTCTCGGGCCCCGGGTAAGCGAACTTAGGCCCTCTCCACTCCTCCCCGAAAATATTTTTACTTGAGGGGGCATCCATAAATTACATGAGGTGTTTTTTCCGGACCCCCCCCTTCCAAAACCCCACGTGAGATTTCTGTAGACCTCCCTTGGTGATATTTCGCCGGACCCCCCCCCCCTCCCTATTTCACCTCATGTAATTTATGGATGCCCCCTTACACTTTTTTTTTTAATTCAGAAAATTTTAATACAAAAATGTTCCAAATTACTGGTGCAGATTTTAAAATTTGTGTTTCATTTTTATTTATTGAAGCATCCAGGCCGGCGGGCCCCCCTTTGGTGGCCCGGGCCCCGGGTACTTTTGCCCCGCTTAACCCCCCCTAACGCCGGCCCTGGTTCTTGGCGTGCAGAACGGGAAAGTGACAAAATGGTTGACATTCACTAAAACAGTGAATGGTTTAGCTTTTGATTAAAGTGTTTAAAATGTAGCAATTAGAGTATATGGAAACTGTATTCAAGTGTTGTATGGAATGATATATATTAGCTGTTAAATACGTGTACTAACGGTATATCAAGTAACCGGTATAATCAGTAGCTGGTAATATTATTTACTAATGATTATAAGTACTTTCGCACATCCCCGAGACTAATTCCACATGCTATAAAAGCGAGCATATCTTATCTAATGCAACCACAGGATTTGCAATGCCTGTATCTAATGCGTACAACAAATCTGTAAAGCTTGGATTACGACAAGAAATTGTTATTGCACTTTGATTTCCAATCAGTGTTGACGTGGATTTAATAGTAATAAATATTCAACACCTCCCGGCAAGCAGTATCGTTTTCATGTATTAACATTCCTCTTCGCCGTGTCTGGTAACTTGATCACGTCGGAATCAGCATCCCCCCCCCCTCCCCCACCGCGCTTGGGTTGTGCGCCAATGTCATGGTGGAGTTCATCTGTGCCTTCGACAAACACTCCTCAAAGCCCTCACAGAATTAGTACTATTTTACTGTGGCATGCAATTACATAAGGCAATTTAACATGTCCTTGCTGAGGGGAGCCATTACGTCACGCAAATTGCATGGCTTTTTCTCTCCCCCCCCCCTACCATACCGTTGTGACTTCACACATTTTACATTTAGAACTTAAGGCGGGTTTACACGGTTCACTTTTCACAATCACTCTCGGTGAATCACTCGCAGTGAAAGGAAAGTGAACTATGTAAACAGAGAATCATCCAAAGCGGTCATCCAAGATGACGGATGAAAGAAGTTGGCTCGGGCTCAACTTTTCGTTCACTTTTGGTGTTTCACTCGGATGAATCATCAAGAGTGACGCGTGTGAACAGTCAAAATATCGGAGTGAAACCACCTCCTGGATAGGTCACCAATTGTTTGTTTCTGTATTGAATACATAATTGTTTTTTAAATGGAAAGAAGAAAAATTTCTTTATTTTTAAAATCTTTCCAAAAGAAATAGTATTTAGAGAAAATGAAATTTGGAATTTATAAAAATAAAAACATAAGTGATAGGGCTATGGAGGATATGATTAAAGAATCTAATCTCCCATTTTTCACAAGAGAAGGAAAGTATAAAATTAAAACTATCCGAACCAGATGTTCCAGCGAAATAACCAAAGCTTTAAAACCAGAAAAATGTGGTGTAAATTATGCTTCTATGTGAATGTGTGTAGTTTTTAACTTCAGTTTAACCGGAAGACATTTTCTCATTAGTGTACTGTCTTGTAATTAGCGGTAAGCTTTTTGATAGCAAATCTTTGTGATTCACACATTCCAAGATGTCATTTTGTCTTCCCAATACCCATCCTACAACGCCGCAAGCTCCAGTTTCTCGCCTAGCAACCTCTCTTTTTCCAATTAAATTCTGTACGATGTAACTTTTAATTCCTTAGGCTAGGTTTCTGAAAATTAAATCCAGTCCAACACTCACAAGTTTGTTTGTTGCCATCTTGAAGTGACTGAATGGTTCGTTTGTGATGATACATGTAAATGAATTCACCTTCACTTTTACTGCGAGTGATTCGTCCTGAGTGAACCGTGTAAACCCGCCTTTAATTACAACAGCATCTCCAATATGACTTCAAGTCCACTAGTTAACACGTGATCTAATTTTTTGACTCCTAAGGGTATATAATGAGTTTCCCCTACCATTAACTTAATTTTTAACCATATTTTTAAGCATCATCATTCTTTGGATTACTGACCTCAAACCAGGGGCGTAGCTACTATGGGGCTAGGCGGTGCAGTGCACCGGGGCCCTCACGCTCAGGGGGCCCCCAAGCATACCTCAAGGGGCCCCTAAGCGCACCTCTGGGGGCCCTCAAGCGCAGTTTAGAGGGCCCACGAGCCTTCACGGCAAACTGGAGACCTTTTTTTTTTTTTTTATAGCTCTACCGTCGTCTAAGGGGCCCCTGAGATCACAGGAGCCCATCACTAAGGGCCCTCGCTGCTCAGGGGGGGGGGGCCTCCAACCACTGCTCGGGGGCCCCAAAAGAACAATTCAAGGGCGCCCATCCTCAGTTCAGGGGGCCCCTACCAGCACACAAAGCAAAAATACGTCGCCCGTCTGGCCTGAGGGCCCAAAATAATTTTTTTGCACCGGGGCCCTTGTTGACCTAGCTACGCCACTGCCTCAAACACTGCTAAAACAAACATATGCTCGAAGCCGGAGAAGGCTTACAGGCCAACTGTCGTACCACAACATCCATCGCTGTTATTAACAATGAAAACTGAGGACTCCGGTTCGAATCCCCGTCCGGGCATCCAGATTTTGGTTTTTAATGGTTTTCCGAAACCACTCCAGGCGAATGCCGGGATGGTTCCCTCGACAGGCCATGGCAGAACTCCTTGCCTCTAGTCCCCTACCCCTCTTTAACGACCTCGACGAACGGTTAGAACACAAAAAAACCTCAAGAGTTCAACTCTCGCAACCGGTTGAGAAATCGATCTGCAGTGGAGAGTGATGATGTAAGCGATACCGTCTACAGAACACAAGCTGTCATTCATCAAATGCGCATTTTTTTTTCGTCACTGCGGAAGCTATTCGATCTTATTTATTTTTCTTTAATTTACTACTCTGATTTCATGGCAAGAGATATCCGCCGAAATGGTGAATTGCTTTCATGGCTGTTTTTAAAGTTCCTACGTCCAGTAACATGCCACTAACTTGAACATTTCCACTTGCTTGTTTTTTTAATCCGCTACTGATGGTATCGCAAAAAATAATAAATCCCTTTTTACTTACCATGTAGCCACAAGAACGATGACACAGGAAGCAGGCTGAAAATATTACGAAACAATGAACATTCACCAGCCCTGCGTTTCTCCTCCCGAAGGCGTCTTATTATTTTTAAAGCGGAAGTATATGTCCGGCCATGTTTAGGTGAGAAGTAAACAGTTGAAGGCATAAGTTTCCATATGTGATAGTAGCTGTGAATTGCTGAACACGTTGTATCTTGATCACGTCAATCACACATTGACGATGGTATGACGTGATGTTTACAGATTGCTTTAATGTATCTACTTTAACTGCACGAAACAGCACGTCTCCGCTCCATGCAACATCGACATCCAAGAAATATAGACGCTACGAATACGCTGAAGCGCATTGCATTGTCAAATGTAATATGTACAAAATAAAACGTTTTAATAGATTTTGTGGGAAAGAATTTAATTTCTTTAAACTTTACTTGGTACTGTGTAGTATTATAGCCACAGTCGAAAAATAATGGTGGTTATACTGGCACAAAACATTTTAATCTAATTTCAATGGAGCACACGCTCCGGTGGCAATTTCCCTAAACGCCCATCTTCCCCCTATCCTGCACCCACCTACATTTTCCCTCTACAAATTTTAAATTCTTTGACCGTTTTCGCTAAGTTAATCATCATTTCCTAAGTCATGTTAGAGATAGCAAGTCATGTGTCAACTCATCAAGTGAGTGGGCAGTTGTGTAACAGATAAAGCCAGGCACTGCCAATCGACAACTCACTGCAACACGTCACGAGTATGGAACACATCATCAGCGTGAATGATATATATACGCAAGTGCACGACTATGTCCTACCTATGCTGGAGTCCAGCTGCCTTCAGAACCGAGATAAATCAATAACAAACTCACAGAGAGTATCTATGGGATAAAGACCTTTACTCAAAGAATATTTAAATTCTGGAACAGGGGAAGAAAAATGACAAATCAAAAGTTGTCTGAATTAACTATGTGTAACTGTGTATGATAATTTATAGCATAAATATTAATGACATCTTGAGAGTTAAAAAGAAAGCAAATATATTGCAGAAACGTGGGATAAAGTAAGTGATGGCCCTAAATTAAACACCTTTGAGAGTGAGTAGTTTTGTATTAACTGAAGGCATTAAACTTCTGATCATAGAACATAATGTACCTTTTGACTTGTGCAAACTCATTATACAAATTATTGTATGTAAATAATATATTTGACTAAATAAAATGAAAGAAACAAAGATGGATAATTTCCAATGTAAAAATAATTTTTAAAAAATAATTTCAACTTAAAGGGGTATATATAAACAAAGCCCATTATCAAGGCGACACTAGTTTACCGTTATTATTCTCTCACAAATTTCATTAAAAATATTGAATTGTGTAAATCGGCGAGTTAATTAATTTTTACAATTTAGAAGCTCCTACACATGTGAACACAATGGTAGAACAGAGCGTTTATTCAAATTTGCACAAGATTAAATGCTAACTCACCACCTTACACATCATATCAGTGCGATGTTTATATAATAAAATTATCAATTCCTTAAGTCCTCTTATGTTTACAAAAATTGAACTTCACAGCTGGAGTCTGCGTGTGAAGAATAATATTCTTCGCACATTTTCGAGTTACGCTACTCTGCTAAGTATGGACGTTTCATTACAAGCATGTTGTTAAAATGAGTAATGCTCTTCAATAAAAATTAACTGACCTCAAAAAAATTTAACAATCAAAGAAAAACAGAAGTAAAAACTTAATTTCCGATATGACTACCAGTCATGTTCACGCATTAAAGAGGAAAAAAGTGATTTAATTTCAGGCCTGTATCACAACAGCTGGAACCGATTTACCAATAGAAATAACAAGAAAACAGAAAGGAGATAGTATTTATAACCTGTGAGATTGGGGAAAACTAACTAACAGTAATTTATTTCTCCACCACTTTCTTATGTATACATGAAACAAATCAGTATCGAGAAGTTATCATAGCTAAATTTATTTAAACTGCAGTTTAACAAGAAATGTCATAAGTTGTTTAATATTTTCATGAGGGAAGTTTAATGAAGCATGCAGTCCATCAGAGAATTTCAAAAAATAATAAATATTACCTTGCATTGTCTTCTTATTCAAGGACTGTTCAATAAAACATGCATTGTACACTCATCAAAATTTAATAGATGAAATGCTTAGCTGCATCTGAAAATATTAATGCAAACATAAAGTATTACACAAAACATGCCCGTTAACTTTTATCTCAATCTCGTAGTTCCATTTAATCACAGCAGCCAGTGACCTCATTCTCTCATCTATGCTGGAAGCAGGCACTGAATTAGTCAGCTTTGAAGTCGTGGCAAACAATTTACGCCGTTTTGCTTCTTTTGATCTTGAAAGGTATCAGAAAACAACTACCCTCTCCATTTCATGCTACGAAAACGAACATTTAAACTCAAACGTGTAGATGTGGCAACTGAGCTGAGAAATCAATAACAATCTTTACTCTATTTGTGTATTATGTACAGCCCTGTAACTGGTTGTTTTCACTATGTTATGGTTCCAGAGTTTAAAGTTAATGTCTGTTTTAAAGCTCTTTGCTGACATTATTTCCACAAACACAAGGAAGCATATGTAAAAGTCTCTAAAGTGGTATTTATCACAAGTCATGTACCTTCAAGCACAAAATATTAACGAAAAGAAGCATGTCCTAGACTTGAAATTATTTCTAGCAAGAAATTAAGGCCTAAGCACTTAAAGTGATGTACTGAACTTCTTTCGTAATGACTGGGCCATGTGAGCATGTTAATATCTGAATTAGTAAAACATGAAGTGGGATGTGGTGCAGGATTAGGATGGGGAAGAGTTTAACAGTTGAATTTATAAACACCATAACAGAGATAAATGTATTCTGAACATAAAATACAGATGTTTAAGACATCCAGCCAGGTAACATTTCATCAGCACTAAGATATCACTTCGACAGTTGCATAACATGCTTATTATATAAATACTTCACCTAAAGGTTCATTACATCCCCCGACACCAGGCTATTATAAATAAACAAGCCACTGCAAGTCTATACCATCAGACAGAGGGGAACAAAATAACAAAAACAAAAGCAATCTTAACAATTTTGATACTGTTTCCTAACAGGTACTGATACAAACAAGCATAGTCAGTTTTACTGACATACTTTGATCACATTTATCTAATTTGGGGTGAGTTATTGAATCAATCACTCAGTAATCATAATTAGAAAACGTCTAATAAATAAAGAAGCCACTGGAAGTGTACATGATCAAACAGAGGGGAACAAAATAACAGAAACAAAAGCAATCATAAGAATTTGGTGCTGTTTGTCAGCAGGTGCTGATACAAATAAGGGCTGTCAGTTTTACTGACTTACTTTGATCATATTTAACTCAGTGGGGGTAATGTGCTAACCAATCACTCACTAAACACCATTAGAAAACCTCGAATAAATAGAATTATTGGAATGCTGACAATCAGCTTGTAAGCTTTAAATGCTCATATTGATGCAATTCCAGTTTATCTCCCCGCTACGGTTTCTGTGTTTATATAAAAACAGAAAGCACCGCTATTAAACAGACTATTAGGAGGAGGACAGGATTAAGAGAATACTGCTCAGTGATCGCTCTCAGCACCTGGGTTCGGGGGCCTTGGAGTCCATCTTCTTGATGGCCTCCTTGACGTCCTGGAAGACCTCGTCGACGGGCTTGACGGAGTCCACGCGGTAGACCAGGTTTTGCTTGTCGTAGTGCTTGACCACGGGCAGCGTGTCCTTCATGTAGGTGACGAACCTCTTGCGCAGCGACTCCTCGTTGTCGTCCGACCTGCCCGCGCCCCTGGCCAGGCAGCGCTGCGTGCTCACCTCCTGCGGACACTCCAGGAACAACACGCCCAGCAGCTGCACGCGGTCCGCCATGTTGGCGGCCCACCCGTCCAGGTTCTCCTGGTTACGGGGGAAGCCGTCGATGAGGAACTTGCCGGCGCCCGAGGCGTGCATGGCCGTCTCGAGCAGCTTGCACGTGATGGCGACGGGCACGATGGTGCCGTTGCGGATGTGCGTCTCGATCAGCTCTCCGAACTGCGAGTCCGGCTTGGTGCGCTCCTCGCGCAGCAGGTCCCCCGCGGAGAGGTGCACGTAGCCGAACTCGGTGACGATGTTCTTGCACTGCGTGCCCTTGCCCGAGCCGGGGCTGCCCAGCACGAAGACGACCCGCGGCTTGTGCGCGACGGCGCTCATGGCGAACTTGGCGACCGAGTTCAGCGAGCCCACCAGCATGCAGCCGCGCCGCTCCCGCACTGCCGGCGATCGTTGCCTCGCCCGCGGCCCCGGCGCCGCGCGCAGGGCTGCTAACTGCTGAAATTTCCCCGCGCGGCACGCCGCCACTTCCCTGCGCAGCGCAACACGCCTCAGCGCCGCGCGCGGACGCGCCGGCTACTACTACTAACCTAGCGCAACACTGCAGCCAGAGACCACTACTACGACGACCTCGCACAAGACTACAGCCAAACTCTAGTCCCAAAGACAACTACTACTACTACAAGCAGGGCCGCAACACATGCAAAAATAAAAATATATTACGCGCTGTTATCCTGTACACATGCGTGTGTCAATAATCAGTATTGTGTTTTTGATCTTTGTCTATTGCATGCTTTGGCGAGCTTAATCATCTTTTACCATCTGTTTTATCTTAACTTGTAGGCCTACTGTTCCTTGTTGTTACTCATGCTATCTTCGTTCACATCAGTCTCGGGAACGATACAGAAAGCACTTATTAACTTTCGATTCTTAACCAAGTTATCCTCGTACATTTTTACTATCGTTACATTATTTAATATTTTGCATTAAAAGGTTCATTAATTTAATAACGAGTAATCGATGTTGCTTTATATGTACATTCATACACATAAGGGCCCGCACCACAGGTATAACCTAGGGGCCTACAGATCCTAAATGCGGCCCTGATTAGGACTTCATATAACAGGCAGTCAACCCCTAATGCATTCCGTATCCTCTCTCGAAAAAAAAAAAAACCCCTCCAAATTAATATACAAATACGTGAAAAGAACTAAACGTCAAATATAAAGCACATACATTTACATAAAGGAATAGCAGTAGCAGTACCACTATTATGCAACTGGCTAAATTAGCCCATGGATAAAGCCAAATAATAATTATACACCCGATACCCAATACTACTCTTTTAATCCGCAAAAAAATATGTAAAAAATACACAAGCACTCTTCTCCCGTATGAAACCAACCTAAACATACTTAAACACAAAAACTAAGAAATAATGAAATGTACATATTGCTATTTTTGGTCATATCTACACCATGAATGATAACAGACTAGCGAAAAAGATATTCAGTTACCTTTGGGAAAAAAGTCAACAACCAGCTGGATTCGAGAGGTTAAGAAAGATTTCGAAAGAAATTAGAGAAGAAGAAATTATGGAAAGAGAGAACTTTAAAAAGAAGCTATTAAGTTTGGAAGGATTCCAAGTCAGAAGAGGAAAGAAATCTGCTCCGAAGTGATCTGAGGAGGCAAGGAAGAAATATAGTGAATTGATGAAGGAATATCGGATTGAACGGAAGAAAAAACAACAACAAAAGTTGAAGAATTGAAATTGGAAAAGACCGTATAGGAAAGAAGAAGAAATGCCTAGTTCACACAATGTGTGTCACGAACCTTTTTTTTGGGGGGGGGGGGGGATTGTACGATAACAGTGGCGCCGTAATTTGATGATAGATTCTTATGTAGACGAGACAAATCAAAAGTGAGGAATAACATTTTTAGATATCTCTCTTGGTTCTCGAAATATACTATAGATGGTTACGTCGAAATGCTGCCTGCACCAGAAGAAAAATTTCTCCAAAGCCAAATTCAGTGATGGATTCTTCTGTAACTCTCGAGAAAAATCGAAAGAAATTTAAATTTTTTTTTATATCTTGCTAAGTTCACAAAATATCGTATCTCCAAATTAGGGTAGTTAGGTTGAATGCAACCTGGAACAGAAAAAAACTCGCCAAAGTCACAAGGAACCCACAAGGTGGACATGCATTACAGGTGTTTTATTCTCTCCCTAGCGGTTGTGAATAGGTTAAAATACGGTGTGGACGGGAAGAAAAACGTCACCAAAGGACAAGGAACTAAACCTATAACTGATTTTTGACATTCGATATATCGACAGCTAAGCGAGATATCAAAAACAATTATTCTTTACTTTCGATTTGTTTCGTGGAGTTACATAAGACTTCATCATGAAATTGCGGCGCCACAGTTATAATAGTGCGGCCCCTTTTTCCTTCTGTAAATTACGACACGATTACCGGTATAAGTACCGTTCATTAGCGTTTAAATCACTTTCGCCCAGCACGCACGTCATGTATAATTGATGAACCGACAGCGATAAACGTTAACATAATAAACATCTGTACAGGTTATACCGACCCACACAGTCCAGCATGTTACGTTGTTAGTTGCCAGCTAGCCCGACAGAGGCGCCACGTACAAGCCCAGCTCAGGATCGCCATCTGCCAGAAGCTAACAATACTAATCCTGCATTACTGCTGGTGTTTTATGGATTATTAGTTACTTAATATTTCCGTGTTCAATCAAATAGCACTAAAGGAGCTTTCCTGAGGATTATTAGATTATACATATAAATACCAAGTGAATATCTCAATCGATCACATCCTGAAAACGTTGATTTTGTCAACGGTTAATCCTTCTGCCACAGCCACAACAGCAGAAAGCAAAGATGTTTAATTGTAATACTTACTGGCAATTTATGAACCAGTTTTAAATGCAAAAAAGTACAAAATTAAATTCGCAAACTTACGATTTTCCTTGGTTGAAAGATGAATACATATTATGAATAAATGAAGTAAAACCGCAATATATATATATTATTTTTTAATTTCATTTGATAACGATGGTTCATATTCCCCGATGGCAATTTCCGTATACAGCTATTATCGAAATCATGAATTTCTGGTAATAAATTCTTTCAGAATTATTCGCCTACCTACGGATTTTACGAATTTTTATTTGAAATTTTTTCAGCGTCGAAGGTAAGGTGCACAGCGTTTCTCTCTCTAATTTATTCCAGTCTATGAATCCCTTACCTACAAGTCCAAGTATGTTATATCTATCATGAAACGAGAACATTTCTATTAACGTATTTTAATTTAAAGAATTCGTCAAAAAAATAGGGCAATAACCGAGAATACCTTAGGATAAAATGATTGTATCAATGCGCGTGTGATTGAGGCTTCGAATTTGTAGCGCCAATATTAGCGGAGATTGTGGTTAGGTTGAAATTCAGTCTGGACCATAGTGAAAACTGAACCTTTTTGTCACAGCCAATGGCAAGAGGAATTTAGTTATCAGTTATTTAAGCAACTTTCATAAGCACTATGTCATGTTGTGCCACCATGTATCGCGACGTAAACTACTCCCCCACTAAAATTTGATGAGTTTAATGGTTGATTCTTATATATCTCGGCGATACAAATCGAAAGTAAAGAATAAATTATTCTTAAACAATATCACACAAGGAACGTGTGTACGGATTTTCATACTAATAGGACAATTCCATCTGAGGAGGTTCGCATTAAAGTAGAGCCCAAAATAGTTTCGTTCCGTGGATCGGATTAGCATAATTGACATTCAGTTTCTTATGCTGGGATCAGTGTGAAATTACGATATTACATTGTATCTGTATTTTAGTTTTTTGAGCCCCATATTCTCTACTTCAAAATCAGTCTTTATCGCTATCTGTAGTATTACGAAAACTTTGATCTACTCTGAACACTAGTACAATATTATATAAAAAGAATGAATAAAGTTAGGTCCGTTGAAATGTAAGGCAAATAATACAGCAAAATAGCTTGGAAAGACAATGTTTACAGGAGTTTCCATTTATAATGCTATCCATATTACTATGTTTACAAGGAAATAATTTTAAAACAGTTCGATACCCACCTCATAATTCTTTCTTTTTCTACAATCCAGTAATGCAGGCGAGGAATAACTGAATAAACTTTTTTCCCTCTTGAAGTTCACACACAATTATGACTGGCTAAACATCAGATCAGATCTTACAAAAGTCGCAATTATTACACTTCGTTCAATAACAGTTTTAGACCACAGATTATAGTGTCAACTCGCCATAGATACTATTACAGAATTGTGAAAACAACAATGACGTTTTTCATACTTGAATACCACTTTAGCCTGCACATACGAGATGTAATAAGTGAATTCTATGCAGATTTTCTGTGAAAAACCATATTTCTAAAAAACAGATCTATGCTATTTATGGAGTTGCTTGAGTAGTTAAGAATGGGAATACTTATTATTTTGTTTCAATCTTAATGAATCTTGGTTTGATGGGCGTTTCGTTGCTTCAATTTTCTCCTGGTATGTTATCCAATAACACATAGTTCTTGTCTTAAATTCTGATGTGCGTCAACACTTTTAAATGTTATTATTAATTTTAATTGCGATGGAACTAACGCTCCTGTGGCAATTCCCCTAGTCATCTAATTACATCTTTGCATATACATTTTTTAAATTTTCTGTTATAACTGGAGTGTTAAATTCCTACCCCATTTACTTTTCCGATTTACAAATTTTAATTTTAAAATTCCTTAAGCTTTTTTAGTAAATTATTCATCACTTCATTGGTAATTTGTTCCAATCTCTGACACCCTTACCAACAAAAGAAAATTTTCCCATTCCCTTATGCATGAAATAGTGCACCGGCTTGTGGTCATGGTCGCCTTTCCCCTTCCATGCACTATTCCTAATTCTTTGACCAATATCCCTCCAAGCCCCATCACCAACATATGCCCTGTACATTCCCAGAACTCTCTTCACTCTCCTTCTTTCCTCCAATCACTCCCAATTCAGCTCCTTTATCATATCAGTTACTACCTGGATCATGCGATAATTTCCACAAACAAATCTAGCTGCTTTTCTTTGCACACCTTCCAACTCCTGTATTTCATATACAAACTGTGGGTCCCAAACTACACCACCATATATTCAACCAATAGTCTGATCAAAGTTTTGTAACCCAATTCCCTAACTTCTCCGGTACATCCTCTCATCACCCTCTCCAGTAAATGAAGGATTCTGTAAGCTTTTCCTATCACCTGCCCATTGTGTTCTGCCCAGTTGAGTTTGTTATCAAACGTTATGTCAAGATATTTGCACCATATAATCATAATTAGTTTTTTATCTGTGTACCTAATAAACTGACTCTTCTTGGCATTTATCTTCTTTCCATTTAGATATTCTGTCCAGGTCACCCTGCAGCTGTTCACAGTCTTCACCTGTTTTGATCCTATTGTATACCATTTTTATTTTTTTATTTTGCGTATGTTGCTATATGACTTTCACACAATTCAATGAGTCATCTAAACACACATATATACACATGCCCGCAGCCGGCAACTGAGACAGGATCTCCAGTCACAACCACTACAACGTGACGTCGAGGCGCTCCGACCAGGCCACCGCCTCCGGCGTAGCCAAATTTAGGTCTTCCAGACTACCAGGAAAGGCACGCAGTGGGCAGTCCTGCACAGTGCGAAACTTCACCGCAGTCACAGTACGGGAAATCTGCCCAGCCTCAGGTGTGGAGAGTTCTTCCCGTAATCCGATTTAGTTTACACCAAATTAACCAAATTTACCCGCGTCCGGAGCCTACCTTAAGCCAGCGGTTCCCAATTTTTTTGGCCAGTGAACCCTAATTGATCATTCATTTTTTGACGAATTCCCATTTTTATAAGTGTAAGTTGTAAAACCAGTCTCGCATCGATAAGTCGTCACAAAGGCAGAATCATGATAGCCTTCTCACGGCGCGTTTATGACTCTTTGAAAAGAACATTTTCATTAATTCTTGGACGGAACGCGGAACCATTATGACCCTTCCTCAGAACCCCAGGGTTCCGCTGACCACCATTTGGGAACCACTGCCTTAAGCTACACGTGCTCGCTGGGCCGTGGTAAATGGGTGACAGCGATCAGATGCCGCCGTACTGCCCTTCTGGGCCTCACGGCAATGACATTAATTCCAAACATAACAGTTCTAACGACTCAGACCCTCAGACAAGGACAATAGGCCCCCAGCTAAACATTTGCCAACTTAACATAGAAGGCATCAGAAGAACAAAGAGCCAGTACTTATTATATATCATTATATCATCTGCAAAAAACCTAAATTCTGGCCGTAAGTCTTCAACACAGTCATTCATTACAATAATGAACAGTGATAATCTTAATACAATACCCTGTGGCACTCTCAAATCTATTTCCACCTCTTTTGATAATGTTTTTCCTACTCTAAAACTTTGCTTTCTGGCTTTTAAGAATTCTTCTATACAAGTAACTTTTTCATCCAATCCAATAGATTTCAGTTTATTTAAAACCATTTTATGCCTCACTCTGTCAAATGCCTTAGAAAGATCATCTTGGCCTCCTTTGTACAGTTCATCTGAAATATCTTGCATATAGCCCACCATCTGGGATTCACTTAAATATCCTTGGCTAAAGCCATGTTGTCGATCTGAAAACCAATTTCTTTCCTCACAGACATATCTGATATAGTTGCATATCAGTCTCTCCATCATTTTGCCTATCACTGATGTCAAACTAATTGGCCTGTTGTTTTTCAGCCCTATTTGTAACCCCTCCTTTATGAACCGGTACTATTATCGCTCTTTCCAATCCTCTGGTAAGCAGCAAGACTCCAAACTCATATTAAATAAATTTCAAGGTAAGGTACAATATCGTATTCCACAATATTTAATAAATCTGTAGTAATATTATCTTCACCAGCCCCCCCCCCCCCGCTCCTTTTTTTTTTTTAGCTTTCTGAGTTACTTCATAATTTCCTGAGAATTTATTTCAAATTTATACTTTTAGGAGACTCTCCTCTGATTCATTCCCTCCTATCACAGGATGATAGTCCCTAGTTTTCCCAATAAACAAGTCACTCAACATCACTGCAATTTTAAAATCCTCAGTGACTACAACTCCCGTTCTTATCTAAAATAGTCTGAATTCATTCATTCCCCTCATTTTTCTAATGTAATGATAGAAATTCTAGATGCATAATTCAGTGGTCCTCCAGCACCAATAAACCCATCCTTTGCTTTTCTATTTGCTCCTATTAATTACTTGTTTAGTTGTTTTTAAGTATTCCCTACTCCCTTATTGTCTCCTAGCTCTGTTGTGTTCCCGTTTCACCGGCATCTTTAACCTTTTAACTCCCTATTATAGCACTTAGGTTCCGTACTTCTCTTTATTTTCTGCTTTGGAATAAGCAGAGGAGGGTAAATGGGGGTGTATATTGCTGATGAGACGTGGAAAGGTATTGGTATTGGTGAATGAATCAAAAGTAATACATGGAAGGGAAAGATGACCATGACCATTAGCTGCCACTCGATTTCAAGCACAAGGGTGTGGGAAGATTCTCTTTCGTAGGTCAGGTTGTCAGGGAGTGGCATAAGTTATGAACAGAATTTATTAATAATTTTCCAAAAACTGTGAAACAAATTAAAGTTGAAATTTGCAGGGGGAAAAAGTAGGAGGGTACATAAAAAGTGGAAAAATGGGTGTGCAGGGAAATAGTCACCGGAGCGTGCGCTCCATCTCACTTAAATTAAAATAGTTTTTGTCAGTGTCGTGGTGACCGATGGCAGGTGTTTTGTGCTTGCAGGTAAGAGTCGCCTGCAGTGGCAGCTTGCAGCGTCGAGCCCAGCAAGTGTCTGAGCAGAGGGCCTAAGTGCAATAACACAGCGACTCAAGTAAAGATGATGTAATATGGTTATTAGTAAAATGATTCTCCTGTTTATATAATACCGATGTCTATCGGCCAACTATGTTAGTATTTTCCCACACTGTTTTCTGAACCTTCTTTATTGTTACGTAACATATTCGTCATACATGTTACACTTGTCTGTTGATCACTGTGACATTACCAGAAACCACCGGACTAGACGAGGATAACATATCTCGACGTACATGTGGAACAAAGCTTATATATATATATATAAGCTCGTTGAAGAGGTTGCCCATGCACAGCTTACAAGTAGACTATTTGTCCAATATTTCTTTTTTAGGCGGCACCAAAAATGAAGATTTTAGACGTAGATTTTTGGTGAGTAAAAAATATTAGCTTTTTCGTCCAATATCAACACAAGAAATGCGAGTGGTGTAATTATTCGGGTTCCGATCTTTATAACAAAAAAAAAAAAAAAAAAAAAAAAAGAGAGAGAGAAATACGCAAGCAAATATGACCTTAAAAATGGATAAATATGACCTAAAAATTATAAAATATTACCCAAAATTTAAATTTACTATACATCAAAACATGCTCAATTTTACATCGTTTATTTTATCTAGTAGTGTCGCTTTCATGTAGACATCATAATTTGCTTTCGTGCACTCATTGCACCATTGGGAAATTAAATTTTAAATCGTTTTGTTGGAGTCACTTTAATTCCATATAATTTACAGAATAGAACTATTTCATCTGTACTAAAATACTCCTATGTAAATTTCGTTACGTAACTTCGCACTTTCAGAAAATTTTATTTTCGGCATGGTGGTAGGTCTACTGACTGATCCACTGCAGATTTAACGATGACTGAGGATTTTTCATTGAGATATTGATTGACACTGATCGACACAGGCATACTTTTATTGCATTGTCGAGATTAAAAGGCGGGCGAAACATTACGTTTAGAGAGTGACAATAATGTATTTGATATCAGTTTCTGATATTATATATGTATAGAATTGTAGCTCATAAAGAAAGGATGTACTACAGATGCAGTGTTTGGCTGTCGTTTTTTCGTTTTCAGTACGGCTCCTATAGACCTGAGGTGTTTGGATTTTGATACACATGTCAGTAGATCAATATCGGAGACTCTGAGACCAGAATAAGGATCGCACTTGACCGAATTTCTTCCTTACAGCAACATGACGTTATCTGCTGGGTGTTGCTAACGAGTACACAGAAACTGTTGTAGTATTTCGCCCACTGCTTGCAAGCAAACTTCTCTGTAGTGTCAGAGGGAGTGGTGAGACAGTGGTTGCTTTACACTGGTGCTGCACAATGTGCGGTCTGAACGCGGTCCGCATCTGGCCTCCTTGGTAAAGCTGGGGCTTGGGATTAAGAAGGACGCGGAATCGGGTCGCCATGCGGACATCCAAATTTGGGTTTCCCATGGTATCCCGAAATCCTTCATCAGACGTGGCCGGATTTCTTCTCATTCCTTACTCCAGGTCCATTTCTTCCTCTAATGACCTCGACGACAGGTAAAGATCTATCATTTTTTTTTTTATTTTTACTTATGTCTTTACGCCTCGTCGACGTCGAGGTCATTAGAGGCGGGATGGGACTACGGCAGTGATTGGGCCATGGCATTTGAACGAAGCATCCCGGCATTCGCCTGGAGTGATTTAGGGAAACCATGGAAAATCCAAATGTGGATTCCCGGATGGGGATTCGAACCCGCGTCTATTATTATTATTATTATTATTATTACTCCGCGATTCACTAAAGTGTGTGGCAGAGGGTGCATTGCACCTATCCGGAAGAGTAATAGTTTGGAAGGGATATATGGGATATGGTAGGAGGCGTCCATGGGCTATTGTGAGGAACCGTCCCAGCTTTTGCTTGGAGTGATCTGAGAAAACCATGGAAAACCCATATCAGGATGGCCGGAGAGCTTTATCGAAAGCTACTCCTGTCGGATTTTAAGTTTACTCGCCCGGTAAATCCTATCTATTCCAATCCCTAATCGCTCGTGGAAAAATGAATACAGACAAGAATCGGTTCTGGCCCTGATTTCTTTTAACTTATTTTCACGGTCATTCCGAGATACGAATGTTGCTGGTAGCAATATTTGTTTGCTGTCATTCTGAAATATGTCAGTCGTGAATTTTTCAATTAGCTTCCGTCGAGAGCAACGCCTTCGGTGTTCCAGGTCTTCCCAACCTAACTCATTCAACATCGCACTTACGCTTTCCCTCCAACTATATATACCTGTCACGAATCGGGCGGCTCTTCTTTGGACCTTCTCTAATGCCTCCATTAACCCCTTTTGATGGGGACCCCATACAGAACAACAATATCTAAGTGAGGACGTACTAGTGACTTATACAATCGATTTAACTTCCGAGTGCATTGTTTAAATTACGACCTAGAAATCGGAGCATACGATTTGCTTTCCCATTACATTCTCGATATGCTCATTCCACGACAAATTATTACGAATTGTTACCCCTAGGTATTTAGCGGAATCTACCGTTCTAAGGACAGTGCCATTAATTGTATATTCATAGTTAAATGGTGTCACCTTTTTACTTACACGCATGACTTGGCACTTTTTAGCGTTTAACTCCAACTGCCAATCTTTACACCACGCAATTATTTTCATAATATCGTCTTGTAACAAAGCGCAGTCGTCCTGGGTTTTGATTTCACGATAAATAATAGCATCATCGGCAAATAATCTTTTCATCCCCTTATTATGTCGCACAATCATTATGTATATGAGAAACAACAGAGGCCCTATCACGCTTCCCTGGGGAACCCAGACCCACTTCGTAAGTGATGAACGCTCACCGTCGAGAACTACACACTGTGTTCTGCCCTTCAGAAGTCTGCAACCCAGTCGCATATTTGTCTAGATATGCCGTAACCGCGAAGTTTCCTAAGTAACCTAGTGTGAGGCACAGTGTCGAAAGCTTTTTTAAAGTCTAATAGAACTAAATCAACCTGGGATTGCTCATCTATAATTCGGCACAAGTCGTGAATTAAAGTGCAAGTTGTGTTTCGCAGCATCGGCCTTTTCTGAATCCATGTTGATTTGGGTTTAAAAGCTCACTTCATCCAAAACCGCATGACATTTGAATAGATGATGTGTTAAAATCCTGCAAAATATTGAGTTAACGAGATCGGCCTATAATTTGAGGATCATTAACATTCCCATTTTTAAACACTGGAGTTACGATAGCGGTCTTCCATTCGGCTGGTATTTTTCCTTGATCCAAGAGAGGTATATAATTTCATCAAATACGGTGCAATTTCCTTTGCGTACTTGAGTAGAATCTTGTAGGAATACCGTCTGGTCCGGGAGCCTTATTGGTTTTTACATTCATAAGCAGTTTAGTTATTCCCTCGACATCAAGAACGAGATCATTCATAATTTTGTTGGTACGATTGGCAAATGTCGGAATCTCCTCTGAGTTTTCTGTCGTGAAAGCTTTTTTAAATATATTATTCAAGATTTCTGCTTTCTCTACGCTAGTTTCGGATAATTCCCCATTTTCCTTAATCAGTACTTTTTTGGATCATTAATCTTCGGATGAATTCCTGGCTTGGAATTCTTTAAACGTATCACGCATTGCCTTACGCACTTCCGCTCGCAACTGGACTAATTTAGCACGATTAGATGAGTTCCCGATTGCGAGGACAGAGCGGCTCAGCCACTACGCTCTGTGTAATGATCTAGTAAAGGGAAAAAATAAAAAACATACAAAAAAACAAAAAGGAAACAAGCAAGAAATGAACAAACTGAGTTCTTTGGTGGCTGGTGGAGTAAGTGTTTGGCAGACAGTCTTTGATGATGATTGATGATCCATGTAGTAAGGAATGTGCTATGAACGGACGTGTTTAACGAGGCTTCGAATGAATGATATGGTGCTTCCTTTATTATCGCAACTAGCCGCGTGAATTAAGCATTGGGTGAAGGATCGGGTAACATATAGACCAGTATGTTCTGTACAGTCTGTTAGCTGTTAAACCGCAGGAATTGCTACGAAATGGGAAGCACTTGAAAAGTAAAACTGTCGATACCCAGTTAGATGAGTCTGGGAAACTTGCGACGCAGTTTTATCATTTCGTTTGGGTCGGGGCCTTTCATCTCGACAGGGGTGTCGCCCGAAGGGCAAATTAGCATGCGGGGCACAGGAGAGACATTTCATTAATGCGGCTTCCATCCCGGGCGGGACGACATCAAAGAGGAGAGTCCCTTGCTCAGCACTCCCCTGTCTTTTGCTGCCTCGTTCAAGGACAGGAAATGTCTCCTGTCTTCAAAATCGTTAGCTCTTCCGTTGAATTGAACGAGGCTATCTGCACTTATTTTGCTTCGACCAATGTCACTTTTGTGCACAGGTAGCTTTATTTGTCGCTCTTCTCAGAGGTGGTTTATATGGGGTAAAACAGTTGTTTTTAAACAACTTTGGGAGAAATAAATTGATTTTTAATGTTTTCTTTTCTCGAGAGTTACTGGCAATATCAATCAATACATGCGAAACTGTTAGGAAGGCAGCATCCATTTTGCGTTGAACGCGATGCACCAAAAAACCTGCAGGTCGGATTCAGTTACTTCCCAGAGTCGATGCTCGAGCGACATGGTGATATTCCCCCCCCCCCCCCCCCCCTGGTCTATGTGCTAGCTGAAATGTTCTCTCGAAACTAGACTATTGAGAACTTTGTGACGCTCGACGTTTCTGCGGCTATATACTCTGCCGCAATTGTCAACTGACTGCTGCCTAGGACGATTTATAATATATCGATATATCGAAATATCGATATTATTTTTTGAAAATATCGATAGTTATGAGTGATATTTTTAGGACGATATATCGATATTTCGATACTGAAATCTGGATATCGGCTTCGATATTTTTGAAAATAAATTATCATTTTTCGTTTGCTCTGAATGACACTATGTGCCTCAAATTTCTGTTACGCAAAGAGATCAGCAAGCTTAAGTAAATCTCACTACGTTTCTATAATTAATTTGAACGTTATAGGTACAAAGTCTACTCAGATGATGACAACAGTGTAGGCATTAGGCAAGGCATCGCTTGCCCAGCACGAATAGAACGCGGGCCCTTTGTTTGAAATGAGCGTGCGCATTGTCCAGGGTAGTCCAACTTGAAACTAGTGTGTTAGCAGGAATAGTGGGAAGTGTAAATAACAAATAGTTGTTAATTCGCAAGCTAGAAACATAAGACAACTCAGAATAAGTATCAACAAACAATTCTAAATGAAATACCACAAAAAATATCTTATGAAAAACATTTATGTAATTTGGCCATAATGCATGCTATGATAGCTTAACTTTATCCAAATAAATGCCTAAACAGTATTGCTTATCATTCTTAAAAATACATAAAAAAGATTTGCCTCGAATTTTCGATTTTTACAAATTTTATGAAAATTATGACACGTATAATGGTCAATTTAAAAAAAAAAAAAAAAAAAAAAAAAAAAAAAAAAAAAAAAAAAAAAATCAGCTATCGTCACCAGCAAGAGAAACCATTCGAAAGTGAAAGCTTGGTTAAGAACAACATCTATTTATCAGTAGACAGCCTTACATTTACAAGATTTGTTTTTATGATATCGATATATCGATACGTTTTTCCGATATATCGACAGCCGATATTGATATTTTTTAAAATATCGATATATCGAAAATCAGATATTTTTCAAAATATCAACAGCCCTACTGCTGCCTGTGAGTGGCGGGGTTGCTTAGATATCGCGCGGAACCGTTAAGTACTGGCGGGATTGTTGGAGTTGATTGTTGGCGTTGACTGTTAGTTGGTTATTTTAAACACGATTCCACGGAATTCGACTTTTGCTCTTCGCTTCTTCTACTGCACAGTAAAGTTGAACAAAAAACAGTCTTTGTGGAACGAAAAAGAAAGTTTGACGGATGAGGATCTGTTTTTTTATGTATATTTTGTCTCTGTCCCCTGAAATTAAATCGCAATTCTTCAAATTTCGCAGGGCGAATCCTAAAGGTCAAATACAGGTCAAGTTAGCATTTCAGCCATATCAGACCACCCCGTGCAAAGAACTAACTTCATACAGGCTGAAGAAATCCTGACTCATGACCTTCAGGAAATGGATGCCTACTTAGGAAGGTGGCGCCTTCAACCTAATCCGCAGAAAACAGAAATAACTACATTTCGTTTTAGCAACAAACAAATGAACTGTCAGTCAAATATATTGTTCAGACACCAGATGCTCAAGAATGATAGATGCCCAAAATAACAGGGTGTCACATTAGACAGGTCCCTAACCTACAAAAGGCACCTTCAGAATACAGCTGCCAAGCATGAAAGTCGGAACCAATTCTTCAGTGGCTGGCAGGAACTTCATGGGGAGCTGATGCGAATACATTAGGAACAACAGTCCTAGCCTTGGTTCACTCCACAGCTGAATACTGCTCCAGCGTATGGCTCAATAGCTCTCACACGCAGTTGGTGGACGTTCAGCTTCGCCAAACAATGCGCATCATAACTAGCTCACTTCTGTCTACACCTATTCAGTGGCTGCCGGTGCTCAGCAACATCCCACCACTTCACATCAGAGGGCAAAAGGTCCTAATAAAACTACGGTCGAGAATTCTGAACAACGAGGCTCTTCCCATCCATGGAGATGTTAGGGAATACAAAACACGGCTGAAGTCACGTCGCCCTGCCTGGAAGACTGCTGTCAGTCTAACATCTAACTCCTTCAGCCTTAAGGTGCGTTTCCACTTGAGAGTAATTCTCGCGAGAAACTCTCGAGAGTTACTCTCGGGAGGGTGTCCACTTGAGAGTGGATTTTGGCGAGCTCTACTCTCGGCGAGCTGCTCGCCGGGACAGTTCTCGCGACAACTCTCAGATCCCTGTCCACATGAGAGCAGCGGAGAGCAGTCAAGATGGCGGCGCACAATAGCAAAGTCGCGTCAGCTGTGACCATACTGTCTGCTGTTACTAAAAAGAGGTAAAAACTGAATATGAAAAGCTGCTGGGTTAAGCCTTGGATAAAAAAGAAATGTTTTCGGAGCCAGTCATACAATGACACCAAAATTACAGATCGAAGTCGCGCAACAGTTTGGGAACTTTTCTAGGTTAATGAGCTGTAAAGTAGAGTTTATCACAGAATCTGTGGGATCCACAATTTTAAAACACGACACTAAAATGAGAAACCTATATCAGTACATGCACTAGTTATGGCTACTCTTCGATTTTTTGCATCAGGTAAATTTACTTGTTGCGTAATACCTTGTATTTTGGTGTTACATCGTCTTGACGTATTTTTTGGGGGATTCGTATTGAAGCCTCCGTTACAATAAATTTACCGAAATTTGTTGTTTTGGAAAGACAGTGAATTCAGGAATTACAAATTTTCGTGCACTGAAGTAAAGCTACTTACATTAATAATTTTCCTCTGCTCCAATTCCACTTTTTTTTTTTTACAATACTTGAGAGTTCTTGAAAAATGAATGATATCTTACTTCAGTTTTGAACTTCTTACTGTAATAAGAATGTGTCTACAATAATTATAGACACATTGTCATTAAAATAAATGTTATAAAATTGTATAAATGCATCGTTAATATTCCTTAAATTGCGGAGATTCTTTTGAACTTTATACCCTGAATAACAAAATTTCTCTCCTATTTCCTTCAAAACATTTTTTTTTTAAATTCTGTCACACTAATCGGCACATTTCACATTCCACAAGAATTCTCTACCTACACACATTTTAATTAATTCCTTTGTTTCTTCAAATGACCAATTTTTACTCATCTTGTTGCTACCTCTAGCCGAACTCTCAGCTTCTGCTCTCAGACTATACGAACAGTGTTCGTATTCTGCGAGCTACTCTCAGACAGCACAAGAATGACGTGTCGACCTGCGAGCAAGTTGATTATTGTCAGCTCTCAGGCAGTAGCTCGCCGCGAGCTACTCTCAGAGGCGTGTCGACTTGCGAGTTACGCTATCAAGAGCTTCTCGCCAGTATTTACTCTCAAGTGGACACGCACCTTTACAGATAGCTGGACAGCGAAATGGACATCGTCAACACCACAGGGCATAGTGCAGATTAACAATCGCCGCTGAAAACTAACAGGATTTGACTTACCTCGGTCAATTTAATGTAAACTAAATCGTATTAGATGTGGTACGGGAAGAACTGCTTAATCTCTCCACACCTGGGGCTGGGCAGATTCTCCGTACTGTGACTGCGGTGAGGTTTCACATTGTGCAGGACTGCCCACTGCTTGCGTTTCCTGGTAGTCTGGAAGACTTGAATTTGGCTACGCCGGAGGCGGTGGCCTGGTCGGAGCGCCTCGACGTCACGTTGTAGTGGTTGTGACTGGAGATCCTGTCTCAGTGGCCGGCTGCGGGCATTATCCACTGAACTTTGAAACAAGTTTGTTCATTGATTACAGTATAATTGTTGTTGAATGCTGGAAATGTTATAACTCAAATTAAAATAAATAAAGACCACCCCGTCATGTCTTTGGACCTTAAAAATTCATTGTTTTTAGTCTAAAAATTTAATTTTTATTACTTTTAGACTGTACTCAATACGTTTTTGGTTCAAGTCGACCTTAATACGTCAAAAAGTGTGACGTGATCATAATCTGTGATAAAAAAAATCAATTTTTGTCCCTAGAACTATTTTTTGGTTCGTTTTTAGGTTCTGTGTTGTGTGTTTTTGGTTTAAATAGAGATAAGAGGTTCAACAGAGATGAAACTCAAGAAATACATCAGATGATGCCCCGCGGGGATGACCTGTGATCCTCAGACCCTGGACAGAGTAGTGACTCACTGTCACCTGGCGACTATCCCAGACCAGCGACCAAACCTAAACTTCTTTTTATAAATAACAAACTGAATAGGACGTGTAGAGGAAAATAAACTTCAACACATACAGGTCTCCTGTATTGTATAACCACAGAGGTTTTAGACCTGTGTTTTCAATGTTGTTGCGCTTTTGATGTATGTTTTAGAAGGCACCGCTGACATACTCATCATCACTCTCGTTGGGGTCCATCTCCAGTTTCCAACCGATCGGTTAATGTTCTGGCCTCGCATTCGGGAGGCGATTCCGACATTTGCCAATCGTACCAACAAAATTATGAATGTTCTCGTTCTTGATGTCAAGGGAATAACTAAACTGCTTATGAATGTAAAAACCAATAAGGCTCCCGAACCAGACGGTGTTCCTACAAGATTCTACTCCAGGTACGCAAAGGAAATTGCACCGTATTTGATGAAATTATATACCATCTCCTTGGATCAAGGAAAAATACCAGCCGAATGGAAGACCACCTTCGTAAGTCCAGTGGTTAAAAATGGTAATGTTAATGATCCTCAAAATTATAGACCGATCTCGTTAACATCAGTATTTTGTAGGATTTTAGAACACATCATCTATTCAAATGTCATGCGGTTTTTGGATGAAGATCAGCTTTTAAACCCAAATCAACATGGTTTCAGAAAAGGCCGATGCTGCGAAACGCAACTTGCACTTTTAAATCACGACTTGTGCCGTATTATAGATGGGCAATCCCAGGTTGATATAGTTCTATTAGATTTTAAAAAAGCTTTCGACACTGTGCCTCACACTAGGTTACTTAGGAAACTTCGTGGCTATGGCATATCTAGACAAATATGCGACTGCGTTGCAGACTTTCTGAAGGGCAGAACACAGTGTGTATTTCTCGACGGTGAGAGTTCATCATTTACCGAGGTGAGGTCCGGGGTTCCCCAGGGAAGCGTGATAGGGCCTCTGTTGTTTCTCATATACATTAATGATTTGTGTGACATAATAAGGGGGATGAAAAGATTATTTGCTGATGATGCTATTATTTATCGTTAAATTAAAACCCAGGAAGACTGCGCTTTGTTACAAGACGATATTATGAAAATAATTGCGTGGTGTTAAGACTGGCAGTTGGAGTTAAACGCTAAAAAGTGCCAAGTCATGCGTGTAAGTAAAAAGGTGACACCATTTAGCTCTGAATATACAGTAAATGGTACTGTCATTAGAACGGTAGATTCCGCTAAATACCTAGGGGTAACAATTCGTAATAATTTGTCGTGGAATGAGCATATCGAGAATGTAACTGGAGAAAGCAAATCGTATGCTTCGATTTCTAGGTCGTAATTTAAAACAATGCACTCCGGAAGTTAAATCGATTGTATACAACTCACTAGTACGTCCTCACTTAGAGTATTGTTGTTCTGTATGGGGTCCCCATCAAAAGGGGTTAATGGAGGCATTAGAGAAGGTCCAAAGGAGAGCCGCCCGATTCGTGACAGGTACATATAGTAGGAGGGAAAGCGTATGTTTCGATGTTGAAGGAGTTAGGTTGGGAAGACCTGGAACACCGAAGGCGTTGCTCTCGACGGAAGCTAATTGAAAAATTCACTACTGACATATTTCAGAATGACAGCAAACAAATATTGCTACCAGCAACATTCGTATCTCGGAATGACCGTGAAAATAAGTTAAAAGAAATCAGGGCCAGCACCGATTCTTGTGTGTATTCATTTTTTCCGCGAGCGATTGGGGAATGGAACAGAAAGGATTTACCGGGCGAGTAAACTTAAAATCCGACAGGAGTAGATTTCGATAAAGCTCTCCGGCCATCCCGATCTGGGTTTTCCATGGTTTTCCCAGATCATTCCACACGAATGCTGGGATGGTTCCTCACAATAGCCCATGGGCGCCTCCTGCCATATCCCGTACATCCCTTACAAACTATTACCCCTTCGGATAGGTGTAATGCACCCTCTGCCACACAGTTTTAGTGAATCGCGGAGTAACAGTAATAGTAGGAGGCGGGTTCGAATCCCCGTCTGGGCATCCAGATTTGAGTTTTTCGTGGTGTCACCGAATCACTCCAGGCAATTGGCGGGATGGTTCCTTTAAAATGCCATGGCCGAATTCCTTCCAGTTCCCTGCCGCAGCCCTTTCCCGCCTCTAGTGACGTCGACGTCGACGAGGCGTAAAGCCATAAGCATTTTATTTTATTAAGTCCAGTTTCGCGGCTGTGGTTTACGAGCCTTCCTGTGCTTCCTGGTTGGTGGTTATAGACGATCGTCTTCCGTTGTCTCCTTTCTAGAAAAGTTTTATTGTCGATGATAGATTTCAGTTCTAGTCTCTTCTATGTCCTCCTTCACTCAGTCTGTCCATCTTCTTCTTGGTCTTCTAACTGGTCATTTGCCTGTTAAGCTTTTTTCCAAATAAGATTTAGTAGTCTTGTACTAGTCACTCCTTCAACATTTCCATACCATTTATGTGTAGAAGACCTAAGAATCTCTTCCATGGATTCCTTTAACTCTAGGTTTGATCTAATCTCATCATTCTTTATACGATCAAATCTCGTTTTCCGGAGGGCAGTTTTAAGAAACTTAATTTCACATTCTTGTATGTTATTAAGGTCCTTTGATGTTAGTGTGCATGTTTCCGGAATATAAGTGAGAATAGGATATGATTTGTGAAGGCGACTTTTGTTCTTCCTGGAACCTTCTTGTCCCACAGTAAGCCCCCTCGATACTGTCGTATTTCGCCGTTTAGTTACTCTATTCGTTATTCCTAACTCACGTCTACCGTCACCAGACATAATGCTACCAAGGTTTCTGAACTGGGCAGCAACTTCAGCCTGATGGTCTTGTAATTATATATGGCTAATTTTTAGTGCTGCAGTTTTTGTTGGGTTCAGTTTCATTCCCGTCATAGTAGCAAATGAAAAAGGAACTGAAGGAGGGAGAGCCTTGTGGCGCTTCCGAATGGTTAGCTCCGAGTTTCGGCGGCTAATTGGGCCTGCGTTTGTGGGACCACTTACGCTGATAACACGATCACTACAGCCAACCCGCACAAAATTACATTTCCGTAATCGAGTATCGCGGTGGGCGAAGGGGGATACATTCCAGACGCTACCCCCTCCCCCCCATCTCCCTCGTACAGCCGCTCCAGCGTGTGACGTCAAAATACCGAAATTCTCTGTTTGTTTACTACGCCCGCTTCTACCGACTAGTAATTATTGGCTGCTTTACCTGTCTCGAAATTAAATTAAATTTTCCGATGCCAAACTGCCTGTGGTTTAGTAACAGATATTAAATACTTTAACGTGGCTACAACACGGCCGATATATGATGTTATGTTTGTGAGGGAATTGTTTGAAGGAGTTTGAACTAAATGCTTGATTCCATAGTTTTCTTTGAGTAGCGAAACTGTTTTATCTCTGGTTGACGTGCAGCAGAAATTATCGCTGAAGGCAAAGTCAGAGATTGTGTGGCATTCTTGAACAAATCCGAAATCAAATGGACCGTAGTGTTATAAAAAGTAATAAGACTAGTATTATACACGACAAAAGTCAAGAATAAGTACACCGTTATGTTACTGCTAATGTATGAAATGTTTATTTAAACTGTTAAAATCAAAGGAAATGTGGGGATTGTGTTGTCAATCACCCAAATAAATGTTTTAATTTAATTGTGATTAAGCTCTTGCTTCAGTGGCAATTTCCCTACATACACATTTTTCCCCTTTCCTTCTTCCACCTGGTCTTCTAAACCTGAGGGAAAAATTGTGTACACAAAAGATTACACTGCCAATCTATTAGTGATGGCTTCTGCTGAAGGAGATGGACATTCGGCTGATCTCGGTGGGACTATTAAGAAGTCATTCTTGTTCAAGTCGTCAGTCTCTCGACTGGTTTGATGCAATCCTCCACCTCTTCCTATCTTGTGCTAACCTCTTCAACTCAACACACCAATTATAACCCACATCCTCAATTATCTGTTTCATATACTCTAATCTTCCTCTGTCTTACTTGCTATTCTTTTGCCTGCACTAACAAATTAACCAATCCCGCATCTCTTTAACTGTGACCCACCATCCTGCCTCTCCTTTCTGTCAGACTCTTCCACAATCGTCTATCGTCACCCATCATATCCAAATATTTTCACTACGTTTTTTATTTGTTCACTTAATCTTCAACTTCCTTTAGTAGTGTATCATTTCAAAAGCTTAAAAGGCTAGGGAGTAGATACGAATGCGTACAGTCAACTTGAGATATCATTGTATAGCGGTATATTTTGAGGCTATAGCCGGACATTAAGTTTTTAACTTGAGTAATATCTCTTTCTCAGAACAGCGGAGACAGGCGATATTCTAGAAAATCGAAATGGTTTCTGGGTCTCTGAATATAAAACTGAATTTACTGTAAGACACAGAGAAGGTATTATTGTTACGTGTTATATCATTGAGAAGTCTGGTCGCGAGTCAGAGATATTACGTGCTGCGACCTGGAGGTCGCTGGGCCCTTCGATATATCGATTGTGCTCGGCACCGCAGCTGGTGAGGTATTTCTCTGTGTACCGCTGCTCTGCTGGAGTTTGTCTGTCGCGCCTGTTTCCTCTCCGCTGTTGCAGTGACCGCTGGCGACCGTATTGATCGCCGTCGCCTCGCCCCCCCCCCCCAATCCACTCCGACCGCCCACACCCTACACACGGCTTTTCCTTATCTTCCTCTATATGTATCACTTAAATAGTGGCCTGAAAGAAAGAAAAATAAACTTTCACAAAAATAAAGTCCTTGACTACTCATTATTTATTTAACCGCTCAGGTTCGGGAGAGCCTGGATCTTACTTACGATCAACAAGCAGATCTTTAATTTGTAGGATAACAGGCAGGTTACCGAAGATTGCAGGTTCGAGTCCTGTCACGGTCACCATATTGTATTTCCGAAGTGATTTTGTTTATATTTTTCGTGCTTTTATTCTTCTTAAAAGCTTCGTGATTTTGCTGCGAAGTGGAGCTATTTATTTTATTTTCTGAATGTGCAGCTAAACTAAATAAATAAACTGATAGTTTTTTTTTTTATATTCAACACAGTTTAACTTGGTTTTAATAACTCCAAATACATCACTTTGATTACATAATAGGACTTATTTGCAGGTTCTCCTTAGCGATAACAACCTAGGCAATATCCTAGTTATATCTGTATATTTTGTTGCTATAGAAACCTTTTAAAAGAGAGTCATATTAACAGGCCTGTGCCATGGAACTCCTAAATTCAAAGATGACATTAAAAATATGTAGGTTCTGGGATAACCTGCCTGTTATCCTACAAGTTCCACGTGTAGCTGACTTCAGATTCATTGTTAACAGTTGCGATAAAACATCCTGATGTTTAATTCATTAGTTCTTTAATTAACAGGTTTTTGTCGTCTGGTCACCAGGTGATTCTTTTTCTCCTTTCGTCAAAGGATGATAAACACAACCTAAGTTGAATTATGAATTCAGTGAAGTAAGAAAAGGGCGAATACACTTTTCATCTCTCTTTTATTTAGACTGTATCTTCATAACAAACAGTTGCGGATAAGTCAAGACTCGTCCAAAGATACTAAAGCACATTACAAAACAGTTGCAGCGATTAAACTGCTTGGCGACTCACAAACAAAAACTTCTGACAGCGACTGTAAAACTGTTAAGAAATACTGACGACGGCTGACTTTGGTCACCCTTGCTGCGACCTTAAATAACGCCAGAGAAACGTCCACAACACTGCAAAGAGTGCCGACAGACATTTCTCAAATGTTAACAATTCCACTAACAATCAAAATCATACGAAAACAACCAGAACTAGTAGAGATTCATTAATACTGTTTACATGCATTTAAACATAAAAATGGTAACGGAAACCGCTCCAAATAACCGAAAATCGTACTCAAACACCGCGGCTTATATCAAACTTTACTATAATTACAGGTTTTCAATTAACACTTCACACCTAACACTGTTTTTGATCATATTACGCAACTTTGCATAAGAGCAAGATATTTAATCTCTCTGTACTTAATTCATAAAAGACTGCTCTTACAATCTGCTCCAGTGGCAATTTCCGTACTCACCTGTTACTGTTACGCTCTTCAAGTCCTAGTGCATTTTATAATAATAATAATATTTAATTCCAGAGTTGTTCAAATAAGAACCGTAGTTCTTTTTTTTTTTTTTAATGCATTTTACAAACGGATTTCCAGAAAAATAGTGGTGTACGTTTGGTTCATTTGATGTGAGAGTGTCCACTAAAGTCAGTATCCTTCTCCAGTGGAGAAATCTTCAAATATGCTGAAAAATGTCAACTGTTAGAGCCTACTGATCTACATTCAGCATTCAAGGCAACAGCCTCCAAGTGATTTCTGGTACATGTAACTCGCTTTTGTTGATTCTGTGCGTAATCGTGTAACTCATTCCAGTTACTATAGTAAAGTCACGTACATTATTCGAGTGATTTGGTGAACTAGGTCAGGATTCAGGCCTACGAATCGGAACAGCAAAAAAAAAAAAAAAGTTTTTTTTATTTAAATTGCGTTTATTTATATTATTTAGACAGGACAGGGATAATTTCTATAGCTATCTGTCTATCATTATGATAGAAACTTCTGAATGATAGTCTCACTTGTTGACTAGGAGAAGTAACAGAATATTATAAAAAAGTGTATTTTGAAGTTGAATTTTAAATATTTATTTAAGCTGTTAATAAGTATAAAGTATTTAAAAAATTAAAATCGTATTTTATATTTGATTTTACTGCTTTTATCATAGCTTTGGTTTTTTCAATAGCCGTTTTAAAATTCGCTACATGAGAAAATTGAAGTTTGTATTAATTTATTTATCTGCTTGTACATACTCGAATAACAATCGGTTTCATCTCTCGAACCAAATTATATTAACCTGGAAAAATGTCCTTTAAGCTGAATAACAATTTCTCAGCAATTTTAGTATCATTGTACACAGTACGATCGAGTTTTGATTCACAGTCGAGTGAATTGAATAACAGTTTGTCCTTGACCGATTGGTATATCTCTGTGACTTCACTTTTTCTTCTTGGCGGCTCATCTGAATTGGGTTAAAAATATTTTCTGCGATACTTTTAAACTGGCACTTCTTTATTTTTTCTTGTGTTTTACTACATCATTTTTGCCGCCGTGTGGGATGCTAACACCTGGGGTATTGTTGAATATTAAACTGCTCCGTGCCTCGCCTCGTCTGTGTTTAACAAGCTGATCCGACAATGCTTCGTTTTTGCTGGACTCGACTGCAAATATAGATTAAATAAACACATTTGAAAGTTTGTATTCAGTTAAAATTAGATATTTATATACTTATATATTATTTCTGTGCTTTGTAACACATAAATTTTAATTCCTGTTTAATATAATTTCAAGTTCATTGCAATGGTCATTGATATACAATGTTTTTGCTGACTCCATCGGCATATACACAAAAAATAATCCCTCGGTTTTCTCTACGCGTGAGCGCGCAACGTATGATTGTCCTTGCGGTAATTTTTCCCTTTTTCACTGTCCAATAATTTTACTGTAAATATTCTGAAGAAAGATCGTTTTCTAGTTTAGCAAACGTTTTCCGTCAATGAAAATTTATTAATATATCTCTGCTAATGTGATGCTTTCAAATACACATTTAGTTCATCAGCTGATGTTGAGCACACACATACCAACATTGTCTTTTGTATATATAGATTGGGTATCATGAATTACTGAAATAACTTCAAGTAAAGTGTTTACGTTTTGTCCAGGGGGATATGATGTGTTCGGTATCGAACCAATTGAACTACTTCGAAGAAAAGTCAATACGTGAACCAATCGCATTCTATCGTTTCACAGAACCATCGAGAAGACTAGCAATACGAGCTGCACGTGAGGACGTTCCACACTTTCGACAACAGTAATCCTGTGATTTCAGATAAATTTAAAAAAAAATAACACACAACTAACTTATGATCTTCCTATAATATGCGAAACGCATTGAGCGCACTCGGCCTGAGAATTCATTGCGAACGGTTACTTTAATCGATACTAATACAAGGCCACCTCGGTCATCGTATCTGTCACGCTATGACGTCACGTACTCGGCCTTCTTCGAAGGGCCAGGGTATGTTGTAACTCTTTGTCAATAGGTGTTGCTATAATATTAATCTAAGAAATTAGGTTATCTGTTTACGTTTCTGTAATGGTTCAACATGTTTAAAATTGCTAAGCAACTATAAATAGAAGTATCTATTTCCTTTAAATAGAAGAATTAATTATTAGTTAGTTTTTATTTATATTCGATTGGTGTGGTGTAGATGTTTTCGTTTTGATTATGTGCCTATTGAAGGAAGCTAAGAATTTAGTTTTGCTGTTTATTTTGTTTGAACTGTACTACGTCAGTATTTTATTTGTACTACCTCAGTATTTTTCTCGCTTAATATTCAATTTTGAAAGAAACCTACAGTAAAGGTACGTATTTCTTTTGAATGTAGATGCTACTTTTGGAGAAGATCGTGCAATGAGGCGGAACGGAGCAGAAATATTTACAACATTACAAAATAAAGGCCGCGAGAGTCATTTAATACCATTTCCGTACTGATAAGCAAACAGAGATACAAAGAAATAAATCGCCACAACATTGTTGTCATTTTTGACGGGCTTAAATCTAATGGAATATTAATAAGTAAAAGACTGCTGAATCAGACATTCATTAGGTACTTATGAAATATATCTTCCACAGTAAGCACACAATATGCAGTAATTTGAGTTCACCTCCACAGTCTCACTCAAAGACGAACTTCTTTTAATGATTTTCTTGTTGTATTCGGAGTGTGCATCGACATATGTGACTCCATTGTATTGGCAAACATTAACGTGAAAAAACTGCATCAGTCCCACACAGCGTGGTGGGTGAGTGGTTAACGCTCTGGCCTCGCATTCGGGAGGACGCGGGTTCGAATCCCCGTCCGGGCATCCAGATTTGGGTTTTCCACGGTTTCCCCAAATCACTACAGGCGAATGCTGGAATGCTTCCTTCAAAAGGCCATGGCCGAATTCCTTCCCGTTCCTTGTCCCCAGTCCCATCCCGCCTCTAATGACCTCGACGTCGACGAGGCGTAAAGCCATAAGTAAAATGAAAAGTGGATCAGTCCTGTTAAAGCGCCTGGCATTCGGGAGGACGTGTGTTCGACCCCAGTGCGTCCACCCAAACTTAGTTTTTTCATTGTTTCCTGAAATTACTCCGGTAGATTGGAGGGATAGCTCCTATAAAAGGGCATAGCAGAATTCCTTCCCATTCCGCGATCCCAGTCCTTTCCCGTCTCTAATGACTTTGACGTTGACGGAGCGTAAATCTGTGAGTCAAATAAAACGACGAAATACAAAGGAGAAAGATGAGCGCTGTTCCTTGGGAGAGTGAAGGAGCCCTTTAAGGGCGCGACGGACGCAAAAACCTGGCGGCGCCGAGGGGAGACAAATAAATAGCGGCGTGTTATGGTAAGGCGAGGGGGCGGCGCGTCCGGGGTGATTGGTTCCAACAGGGCGCCCAGGGGTGGCCAACACAGCGCTGCCAACCCAAACTCCTAATCTACTGTACATCAGCGGAACAAGTTTTTGGTGGTTGTGAGGTTTATGGCCTGAAGACCCGACGAAAGTGGCTCTCGTGAGGCGGTTACTAATAAGATTTCCAAACTAGTAATCAGCTCCACAAACAACTGTCCATTAGAATCGCTCACTTAGTGGTAGACATTAAAACATTTAGATTTAAAGATTTTACGGGTGGGAGACCACTTACTCCAGTAGTCCGGAACTGGTACTGACCTGTTGAAATTTGGATTACGATGTCCTCTTCGCGTTTTTCACTCTCTTTTTTTTTCGAATTAAATTAAAAATACCGAAATATGAGACGCTCCGCAACGGCGATATGTTATCAGGACCGCAAAAACGACACAAAAATGTTCGGTACTGGGATCATATCAACCTACACAGGTTCGTATTGTCGTTGTGGTCGTGGTTAGGTTGAAATTCGGCCTGCACCAAGAGTGAAAAGTGCACGGGTAATTCGTTCTGCGGCATCCATCTCAGAAATGGCGCGTTTGTTTACCACTGCAGCAATCGATTATCTCTGACTGCTTATGTCGATATAAAGATGCTGAGCGTTGTTGTAGTACATCTCGAAAAAAAAAAAATATACATATATATTGTCTGTCTGTTAATTTCCTGCGACTTTTAACAACGGAGTGGAACTGAAATAGCAAGTAAACATTATAAAAAAAGGATTTAACCAACATTTCAAAAGATTGTCATTAATTTTGCAGCCCCGGCGGCATCTGATACCCCCTAGTCTCTATCTTAATTAGGCATTTTTAATTTAATTCGTGGCAACTTTTCCGAAAAAAAGATAGTTCAAAAAGTGAGTAGGATATTATAAAGAAGTAGGTAAAACAAATTTCAACACATCAGTACCAGTTTCTGGCAGGTGCAAAAAGTGACCTCCAACTCGATTTTACTAAGTCACTCTGTCGGTAAATTCTATAAATAAAAACTCCGCATAGAAACAAGTGTTGTGGTGAATGTTATGTTTAATTCCCCAGACGCGTTTCGGCCTCGTGGTGTGTGGCATCGTAAGTGGTGATATGGTTAGACACCTCACGTGCCGGTCTGGAACAGCTCGTAATACACGCTCACAGGCCTGTTATTGAAGTTCAACTTGAATATCGATGTTTTACAAGCCTTACTTGTTGGTACGGTTAACGTTTTTATGCCAACTACACAGTTTGTTTTGTTTTTCCTTGTTGATATACCTCAAAGATGATATCCTGTTAGTTTGCTGTACCACGTTTTCTGTCTTTGGTTCTTTTTTTCGTTTTGTTTTTAAGCCAGTCTACATTAAAATCAACAGGCTGAACCCTTGTAGATCGCCATATTTAGTCTTTCACGCAATGTCCTCTGGATACAGATGTCCATAATCCGTGTGTTTTAAACGCTAACTGTTAATTTTGTAGGAATTTTGTATGTTTTTCTTTTAAAGGAGTTAGTGAACGAATTTTAAAAGTAACTGCTGACCTTGCACTGACCACAAAAGTGTTCCTGTGACTAAGGGAATACCTCCCTACAACATAGAAGAATCGTGGTAATCGACGATTGCCAGGCGCATAGCAGTCTCGTTGTGAATTCCCGATTTAAATAGTTTCGTAATGTTTCCACTCAATTAGGATGGTTCATTCATAACCGTAATTTACCAGAACCGTCCTCGAGGAAGCCTGTCGATTATTAATATTGCCACGCTAATTGTTGAGGACAGCGTGTTTTTGGATGATTGTGGCCCATTTACTATCACTCAACACTTGCTAGCCGTCAGCTATGATAATTTTAATTAATATAATTAATGATATGTAACCACTAAACAAAAGGCAGGCATTGTTATCAAGTCAAAAAAATAAAAAAAACACTGTTCTCATGAAAATGCTGCTGAATTTAACTAATCCTGTTTCTTGACTCTCCTTTTTTAAACACTAGTGTTATATTTTTATGAGCTACGAACATATTTCTGAATGTTTTAGAACTTGCATACACTGACGCTATAAACCCAACAGAACCAGTGCGAAACACACATCGCTTGCTCTCCCAGAGATATGTTCATAACCACTCTGCAGACCAAACCAAAGATTATTGTACTACTGTTTAAAGACAAGAAATTAAAGCTATTCCGATTACAAAACAAACTACTACTATCTGTGCAGAACCACAAATAATACAGTTCAGGTTACAAACATTAATAAAATTATTTAAAATATGTAAACCTAACAAAATAATAATAACATTAAACAATTGGGGAGTTGTGATAACGTTGGAAATACTAGAACTTTTATTTATTTGTCATTTAACTTTTTGTATATACACGAGGAGATCCCAAACACTTTCAGTTCGCGGGGCACTTGCTGTTTTTGTATTTCGTCATGGCGCCCTCGTCTAAATATGTCTGACATGGCGCTAAGAAGGCACAGAAAGTAAAACAATTTTTTTTAAAACAAATTTTATGATGTAATTGACAGAAAAATATGGAAATGCAAAACGTAAAACATTCAACGATAACTAAGTCAATGCGACGCTTCAGCTTGCTGACCTACACACATTTTTTCAAATCGTGCGATAAGACTCGATACTGCACCTCTCATTTCTTGCTCCACGTTGATTTCTGAGTGATATTTGTTGATTAGTTCAGCTACAACTGAAAATAAGGTTTCGCATAAATAGGATGTTTATCTTCAGAAACCGTTCAGAGAGCTCTGAAAGGTGTTCCTTCAAAGGAGACAAGCCTTGTGAAGCAGCGATCGAATTAGAGACTGTGTATTCAGGAAAACAATCATAAAGACTAACCCCATTAATTTTTCTTTTCCACAACTGCAGCTTTTTCCTAAACGATGCAATTTTCCCCAAAAGTTTCAAGGTGTCGATATTATTGCCTCGCAGAAACAAATTGAAGGCATTTAATTTATCAAATACATCGCTCAAATATGATAGTTTTAGCAAAAAGTCTGAGTTTGCACGATCTCGCTCTTGCAGAAAAGTCAATCTCTTGTAACTCGAATGTACGGGATAAGACTATTCCACTTGAAAGCCATCTTGATCTGCAGTAATCTGTAATGTTCTGTAAAAAAAGGACCTGTCTGCGTTCCGACGTAACCACAACTTCTACTGATATTGCTGTTCAAAATTCATAGCTTCTACTACCAGCGTACGAACACATTCATTGTATTGCGGTCTCTAAATTTGACTCACAGGAAACATTTGCATGTGACTGATATAGTGACTTCAGCAATATAAGCAAATAGTAATTAATGTATTTCATTTAAATACAGTACATACTTATATTTCAGTGTTTCGGCAAATCATTTCTCCAAGTATGTTATAACAGTGACTTTAAGTATCTAAATTGAATATAAACATCTTGTAAGCCGTCAAAAATACGAGTTCATCGCAGTTTTTTAGCAATTCGTTTCTTCACTAAGTATAATTTTTCACCAAATAACGATCATAATCTTGAAAATGACGTAATGTAGGTAGATGTGTTTTGCTTACTGTAACAACAGGATCGCTGTACAGAGAGTATAATAAAAATCTACATAGAACGAATTTTAATTACGAAAAAGAAACTGATAATTAATATGTCGATTTCAACGGAAATACATACTTTTCTTTTAATGTGTTGACAGCTCATTTACTCGTGCATGCTCAGCTGAATAGAACCGTTATTAAATAACGCGCATAACCTCGAACATCTCTGGTCGTTGTTGGCTGGCCAGCGGAGGCGGGAAGCGTGACGTCACAGTGTGACAGACATCGCTACCTAGTGACCGTGAATAGCGTTTTATACGTGTAGATAATGTAATTAATATACACTGATAAGCCAGAACATTATGACGGCCTACCTACTATCGATATAAACCACTCTAGGCGATAGCAGCGTCAAGTGACGAGGAATGACTGCTAGTCAGACACACGCACGGTGCATGTAGTAACAGAGAGCGTGCCATCCTTGTTTAGAATGGGGAAGGCGCGCGATCTATTTGAGTTTGACCGAGGGCAGATTGTGATGGCCCGCAGGCTCGGCACGAGCCTTTTTGAAAGTGCACAACTTGTCGGGTGTTCGAGGATTGCTGTGGTGAGTGTCTTCAGCAAGTGGCGAAACCAAGGTGAAACCACGGCCAAACGTCGAGGGATTGGGCGGTCAACCCTCATTAATAATGCTCTGGGGAACATTCACGTGCGCATCCATGGGTCCAGTGTAGCTCATGCAAGCCACCATCACGGCCAATAAGTATCGTACACTGGTTGCATACCACGTACACCACTTCATCACGACCATGTTTCCCAACGGCAGTGGCTTTTTTCAATAAGATAATACGTTATGTCACAAGGCCAGGAGTGTGATAGAGTGGTTCGAGGAACACAGTGGCGAGTTGCAATTGATGTGCTGGCCCTCCAACTTGCAAGATCTTCTGGGATGTTATTGAATGTGACGTCAGAGCTCATCGCCCCCCTCCCGGGAATTTATGGGAATTGGGTGACTTGTGTGCGCAGATGTGGTGCCAACTCCCTCCAGCGACCTACCAAGGCCTCATTGCTTCCGTGCCAAGACTCGTCACCGCTGTTATCCGTGCCAAAGGCGGACATACCGGCTATTAGGTAGGTTGCCATAATATTGTGGCTGACCAGTGTAGAGGCGTAATATTATATTATCGCAGATTTTAAGCTAGACCATAAACTCTGAAAAATTGAAAACCACATCCAAACTGCTGTGGTAGTTTTTGTTTGATGGCCTATCAAACCTTCAGACACAACAGCTCGCTTAAAGGTATTATAATAACTAGTGATTGCCCAGGGCTCGAAATTCGACCGTAATTCATTTAATTATTTAGTTTCTTTCGTGAAAGAGTAATAATCATTATTTGAATTTGTTCTATTGGGTTTGCTGCGAACTTAGATAAATTGTATACTGTATACATTGATGTCGTTGGCTGCGAGCGTGTACCAATACGTAATTAGCTTGTGTTGCTTGCCTTAATTCCCTACATTACCGCGTGACTGTACCCTAAATTTTAGCTTCTGAACTAACCATATCAATGAAACGTGTTTATGAATGTTTTCAAAATAATTTTTGACTTTATATTTACCGATGGGTAACTTGAAATTAGTCCATCGTACAATGAATTACAATATTAACTTTGACTTAAGGCAGGTAAAACTGCTTTAGCTTTATGGCAACATTAAGTAAACGCAGTCCTTTCATCTGAAGTGACTTCTGACTCGAAATGTTTTGCATTGTAAATCCGAAACTACAAAAATTTCTTGGAATGATATTTAGTGCGCATTTAAATGTATACATTACAATAATTTCATCATTTTGTGTGTTCACTATTTAAATTTTGTCTATTATCATTTTCCTTCTATCTCTCTCTCTCTTCGACCTGTGGCTGTTCTATATCGAGGCATAATGGAAATACCTGTAGGTGCAAATATCTGAGAAAAAAAAATCCGTAAAGAAATTATTGAAATTCAAACAGGAAAATACCTTTAAGATTAACCTTTTAAATAGTAATAAAAAGACCATATAGTATTCTCAGAATCGCTACATTACTTTTCGAAATGTTCCTTTTATAACTTCAAAGATTAATCTCTACTTTATGCGACTCTTTTGTTTCAACAAAGACTACAGGGTATCTGAATTCTGGAAATACACGTCAGATAGTTGGCTCCGATCCCATTTCACGCACACAAACGTTCGCGCATTTATTTTTTATTTAATAATGTATTTGTAACATGTATTAACTATGCTTATCATATTTTTTTCTTTATCTTACTATGCTTATTATATTTTTTTTTACTCTTGACCAAAGACATTGACAGAATCGCTAAGTGTCGTTGCCACTAAAAAAAAAAAACAATTGAATGTAAACAACGAATGTTTTATTTTAATGTGTTTGTAACACATATTATATATATATTTTAGCTTTCTGCACTTCTTCTCCATATAAACTCTAATTATGCCAAATCTCACACCTCTGCGTGCGCGCAGTATTCCGTGGTTCTCGCTTGGCGTACAGTGAGGCCGGGCGCTGCGCCTGCGCGGTGGAGCCCGCCCCTGCGGGCAGGCCGCCCGCCAGTCGCCCGCGCGATGCCGCGCTGCGTGGACAGTCTGCGGCGCTGCAACAAGGTAACAGCTGACGAGCGCACCGCACCACACGACACTATCGATTCAGCCAGTCCACCACTTACTTCAGTGCTGTTTAATGTGGTTTACTAGCACAGCCGTCTTTCGTACCAGTGCTCACTGAGTGATTCGCTAAAAATTCGGTGGCAGATCGTCTTTTGTGAAGCTTGTTTGTGAACAGCGACAAAGTAGTAAAACAACTGAAGCGCTCTCTGTTAGCCAGTATCACGATATCGACCAGCCCTGTTACTGTGTGGGCTAGGCAGTGACTATCGATAGCTCGCACTGTCGATACGCTTCATACTGATTCTTAAGTCAGGCTCCGAATAATAGAACGATTGCCAGTTCTCGTAAACAGCAAACTATTCGTGCTTTAACACTACCGAACTGTCCATAGTCCAATGCCTGGAAAATTATATTTTTAGTTCAAGTAACTGTGTGGTTCATGGGAAACTATTCCAATCTAAATAATAATTTCGCCGCGAGTAAGGACGGCTCACTCCTTATGTATGATGTTTGTTTTGAGAGTTAGTTTGTTGAGTGTATTTTAATGGTTTGATCGTTATTAGCTCGGGCTGGCTCTGCTTGGATTGTCCAGACATCTGGCGGCTGGCAGCGCAGTTCCGCTTCCGCCGTCTGTGGCGCTAGCTGTCCTTCCAGCTGGAAATAAATTTCTTTTAAAGATGAGAGACCAGGCAACAACACACTGTATACAACTTGTCACAGGTTTACAATCCTGTTACAAGTAGTATACCCAGAGATCAGCCAATAATTCACTTTTCTTTTAAAGACGCCAGAAATATTCAAAATCTGTATAATCGTACTGTTTAACTGTGCCATTCTCCCTGTCCTTTGTTTTCTTCAGTGTCACTGTACAGTTTTCTAATCTCCTCTTCCAAGATTTTTCAGTAAACTCTTCCATTGCTCCAAAGCTTTCGTTTTGCTTTTAATCTGCTACTGCGCTTCCATAGTGTTCCATTTTAGATGTTTCTTTGGTCCTTCTCGTATTTCTCATGTCCAAACTTCTCTCTCCGTAACCACTTCTGAAACACTTTCTGACCGTTGCTCAGTGTTTGATACTAATCTGATGATGCTAATGTGGATTCGATTTTATTCTTAGCTTCACGAACTATTGTAATTTCACTTGTTAACTAACAACCTCTAACATTAGTTGCACTACATCTCCTGCATTTTTGGTTTGTTGTCTGTTGTTGATGCTACTGCACCTGATTTTCGATTTACACTTCTGAAAATAATATTGTCATCTCTTCGTTCGTTAATTTCACAGTATCTTTCATGTCATCTGAAAACAGAAAACTATCATCAGTAAACTGCAACGTACTGATTCCCTCCTGCTGGAGAGTTTACAGTACTTTTTTTTCTATCTATTCCTCCACGTACAGAACAGGTTGAATGTCAGTACTGATAGAAAACAGCGATCCATCCAAGAATTACTTGTTTTTCATGATATTTCAATTTTATTACGGGTACTGTACAGTATTCTTATGAAGACTGTAAATTAACCAATATTTTCCGCTGAAACTTCTTCGTAATTTTGAACATTTCTCATGCCACGAACTCGGAAAAAAATAAGTAAAAAAATAAAGAAATTAAGGAAAATACCGGAATAGATATGTTAATAAATCATTGAATTAAATTCAATAGTTTAATTGATTTGCAACTTACATTACGGAATTCATGGTAATGGTATCAGAACTAGGGTGACGTTGAAACTATTTCAATACCTCTCGCAAATGTCACTACTATATTGAAACTCTCCCTTGTCTTTTTCTATTGAATTTTGTGCCCTACGCAGCCGTGTCCATTTTTTGTACGACTGGTGGAACTTTATTCTCACGTTAAGAAAATTTGAACATTTCAAAACTTTTGTAATTCATCGCCCGGTATATTTATGAGTTTTTTTTTAGTCACACAGAGTTCTCTTAATAACGCACCTGTGCCACTGTGAACGTGTGAGAGATATGTTCCCGTTTATGCGCCCGCGAGAATACGAAATGTCGATAATCGTGGGTCCACTACGCGTCCAATTCGGCTGCCACTAATGTCGGAGTGGTACCCACACAAACTGCTATTCTTCCTCTACTAAATGAGACCAAAATGGCGGCGCTACGTCTTTTCATACGCGAGTTATAGAATTCCGACGGAAACTGAGGCTAATTCGGGCGTGTTTACCTCCCGCACCCGGCATCGATTCTACAGGCATTTACACGCTCAAAAATTTAGAAACCATTTCCATCGTTAATGATTTTTATTGTGTTAGGAATTCCCAATATTAATCGTAGCTGCAGAATTACTTGTCAGTTTTTCTGAATCAGTTTTGACCCAACCTACTGTCTAATGCACTTAAGTTTTCCTGCTGTTACATTTTAGCTTGGGCAGTATTTTATTTTTCTATATGTCAGTCTTTTGACTGGTTTGATGCAATCCTCCATCCCTAACCTCTTCATCTCTACATACCCCTTACAACCCACGTCCTCAATTATCTGATTCATATATTCTAATCTCTGTCTTCCTCAGCAGACTGTTCCCTCAATTAACAAATTACGCAATCCCGCATGTCTTAGAATATGTCCTACCATCGTATCTCACTTTTCTGTAAGACTCTTCCACAAACTTATTTCGATATCCATAATTTCCAAAATGCGTTCATTTCGTTCTTTCTCCGTCGCTATAATTATAAGCGTACTTCTGTAGCACTGCATCCCAAATGATTAAATTTTCCTTCATTCAAGCATATGTGTATCATGATTTATACTTTCTCGAAGCGTGTGAAAATAATGTTATTGTTTTAAACACTCATTCGATACGTGAGCTGTCTTGTAACGTTTTGTTATCATTTCAATCGTAGTGACTCGTTTACCATCGAACCTGCCATAGCTTCAGTCAGGAAGAAGACTTCTGTATCACCATTGCCATCTTTCTTTTATGCTTAAGCACGCAGGTTATCGACGCCGTACAATTTGTGTTTGTTTCGCACAGTCAGGACTATTTTCAGAGTTACAGGAGTTTTATTTTCCCACATCGTACTGCTTCTTTTTCCAGTTCCTAACCGTTCTTGGCTGTCCTCGTCTCTGCTGGTTGATGCTCGAATTGACTCCGTAGTTGTCTTCGAGGTCCATGTTCTCAGATTTTTTAGCCAGGAAATTCTTCCTCGTCCAGCACTTCTCTTTCCCCCTGGAGAACAGATTGCAGGAGTTCGTAACGGCTATTGTTCCTAATGATGTAGCCAAAGTACTTCCGCTTCCGCGTTTTTATGGTAGTCAATATTTCCATATTCTTTTTCATTTTGCGGAGCACTACAGCATTTGTGGTGTGTTCTGTTCATGGTATCGTCAACATTCTTCAATACAGCCTCATTTGTTTCCGCTAACTTCCACGTTTTAACGCCTTACGTGAGGACAGAGAACACATAGCAGCGCAGGAGTCTTACCTTTGTAGTCGTTGTAAACTATGACATGCTGCACACCGTACTTGACGGTAAGATTCTTTTACTTTTAAATTCGCTTTATTTCTAAAACAAACTATTCTTTTTAAATTATGTAATATGTAACACCGAAAGGAAATGGGGGAAGGGCTGCGGATCCACAAAGTGTGACCTGCGGTATCAAGGGGGGGGGGGTGGGCTTCATGACGTCACGTAGGAGGTGCTGTTTAAATCAATTTCTAAATTTAAAATGTGTGAAGTCACAAAGCGGGAGGGTAGGTGGTCGTCATCGTGTGACGCTGCGTGACGTAAGGCACTAGGGCTTGTCTCAGTCGTAGCAATCACTGCTTCATCCCCTTTGCACGTGAGGAGTGCTGTTATGACTGCAGTATGAGAAGGTTCCACAGCTCAGTAGAGTGTGTAATCTTCCGAATAGTTTGGACTGTTTGAGGTGAGAGTGTCTTTGGTTACGAGGAGTGATGCCCATTGGTTCGCGTTGATCTCTCGTAGACAGCAAGAAGTCGTAATACCGCAAATTAGTTTTGTAGAGTTCTTCTTCGCCTATTACACTTATTTTTTTTTTAGTTTTATTTGTATTCCTTGCGAAAAGCAGTCCGCAAAGATTAGATTTTACTTTTTATTAATGAACTATCAACTTTTATATTACATTTCTCTCAAGCCTCTATCAATGCACTATATCCCACTTTTTTAAAATTTCTGTTGGCGCACTCTTTTGGTTTTACCTTCCACAATGCATTTCTTTCTGATATGTCGCAATGAAACCAGTTACTAATTATCTGCTCATCAAGTGCTATCCGCTGCGAGTGAATTGTCAGGTGAGGTGTCTGTGAGTATGGTTACTGTCGCACATGCTCGCCACGTGATGCGGCTCGTCGTATATGTGGATCGCCACGTGTGTGTGTGTGTGTTGGTTATGGACTGACAGAGGACATTTTTTTTTATGGCTTTACGCCTCGTTGACGTCGAGATCAGAGGCGGGAAAGGACCGAGTACAAGGAATGGGAAGGAATTCTGCATTCGTCTTTAGAAGGAATCATTCCGGCATTTGCATGGAGTGATTTGGCGAAACCATGGAAAACCCAAATCTGGATGCCCGGACGAGTATTCGAACCCGCGTCCTTCCGGATGCGAGGTCAGAGCGCCGATAGTGGGAACTACTGTGGTTGTTGTAATGGCGTGACATGATGACCAGGGCGACGGTCTATTATTTTTAACACAGGGGCGGAACTTTTGATTTGGGTGTTAGCAATGTTCGGGTGTATCAGATGACTCAACTTCAGATATATGACCGAGCTTGCAAATATTTAAGTTAATCTTCTGTTTGAAAATGCTACGTTTCGCATACATTAAAGACAAATTATTCCTCGACTATGTAGGGATGTATATGTGTATTTAAAATTAATACTAAAACCATTATTGTCTATGGGACAGTAACATGTGTAACAGTTATTCAGTACACGTCGAATACATCGTAGACACCTTACTGCACGACGCTGCGTACCATTGTCATTATTATTATTATTTTCGGATGCCAAATACAAACAAAAAACATCTTAATCAGATAGCTAAATGTATTCATTCAAGCCATCTTCTGGCAGCTGGTCCAGCTTGATGCAGTGTGAGCAGGCCTCCAGATAGTCTTCTTGCTGGACAGTGCGTCACAATGTGGTCAGCAGTTTGGATATCACTACAGTCACACAACACATCTTCACGGAGACCCCACTTATGCGTGGTTGCATTGCACACTCCATGACCTGCGCGAAATCTATTCAGTTGACACCCAAGACGTCTAGGCATGTCAAATCCTGTAGCATAGGTTGTCGCATCTTTCATAAGCCCACAGTTGTGTGGGCTGTTGGCTTCCCACTCCTTTCTCCACTCTTCATACAAGTTAAAGTTGTTATTTATCAACTTGGCTGCTTCCATGTAGGCAGGTCTCATCGATTTTAAACGTGTGCGAGGCAGCTGAAGAAGGTCACCATGCAGAGGAATCATGTTGGTTACCTCCACTCCTTCCAATTCTCTAAGTCGCATTTCTCCTCAGATGTGGTGGAGGAATGCTGGAAATTACAGGCAGCCAGGATACTGGGGGAGACCTAATGCACCACTCACTGTGCTCATAGCAGCGTTGAGCTGGGTGTCTACTTTGTGTTCCACTGAGCCGTGCGATGTGATTGGAGAACGCTCGGCTCGTAGAGCTGGGTGCGCCTGAGGGTATGCAGCCCGCTGTGTCGTCTCCGCGCCGTGGTGCAGCGCGTGCCATACATACTGTACGCCCCAGTGTGCACTGAATCGACCCTAACCGAACCACTCAGCTGTTCGCCTGAAGCCGCTCACTTGTTTTAGGGCTCACTGGTCCAGATTGTGTAATAGCATAAAATTTGCAGAAATTGTCGAAGAGAAAATAACTGTAGTATGTTTAGTTAGTGTGCGCTTGAAGGAAATTCTTTTTAAGTTATTCTTCTTGGGTACAAAATGACAGCTAGAAACTTTCCGACTCTGAAAATGTCGTGATTTTTGTTTTATTCCGTCGTTTGGTACTACTTTATCCACAAAAATTAAAAAAATATAATTCCTTATATTTTCGAAAGTACTGACAAAAAAATTGTTTAATTATTTATTCCGTTTTGAAACCTGCTAAAGTTTAGAGGAGAACTATAACAATTTATGGAATTTGCAGTTTTCTAAAAATAATTAAAATAAGTAATTTTAAGAGATGTGCAATGTTTGTTGAAGGCCATTTTTCCGCAGTTGCTGAGTAAATTAATTCATAAAATAACGCCAATACAACTGTATAATGTAGGTTTATTGCCGTACGCGTTTCGCCTCTCCTCGAGGCATCATCAGCGACGAATCTATTTTAACATTTACATTTTATTTACAAACTTATTTGACATAACGCTAAATTGATATATTTTCTTATTATTTACACTTACTATTTACATTAGTGGATTTCAGGATAGTAACCACCCATCTTTGCTTTCTCTCCAAAGCATGTTTCTGTTACAGCCATTTGTCATTGCTGTTCTGTACACGATATAAACATTGCGTATTCTATAATTCGCTTGTTTTCGGTGGCCATCTTATTTTCTTACTGTCAAAGGCGGTGATGCGCTGACGGCGCCAGATTTGAAATTGCGTGGGGGATTTTATATCTAATTTTATGTAAGTGTGTGAGTGCATGTATTTGTTAGGTTTATTTCTAGGGTTATTGTATGTTTACCAGTTTGAACAGTGTTTGGTTTGTTAAGTTTATGTGGTCATTCAGTACCTGCTTGCCATTTTTTATTGCTTTTTGTATGTGGTAGTTTTCTTGTAGAGTGAGGGTATTGTGTCTGTAATTGTTTATTGTGAGTATTTGCATGTCTTTGTTAATGTCTCCACATTCGCCGAACATCTAATAGAAAACGATCACTTACCAACAGACATTAACAAATACATGCAAATACTCACAATAAACAATTACAGACACAATACCCTCACTCTACAAGAAAACTACCACATACAAAAAGCAATAAAAAATGGCAAGCAGGTACTGAATGACCACATAAACTTAACAAACCAAACACTGTTCAAACTGGTAAACATACAATAACCCTAGAAATAAACCTAACAAATACATGCACTCACACACTTACATAAAATTAGATATAAAATTCCCCCACGCAATTTCAAATCTGGCGCCGTCAGCGCATCACCGCCTTTGACAGTAAGAAAATAAGATGGCCACCGAAAACAAGCGAATTATAGAATACGCAATGTTTATATCGTGTACAGAACAGCAATGACAAATGGCTGTAACAGAAACATGCTTTGGAGAGAAAGCAAAGATGGGTGGTTACTATCCTGAAATCCACTAATGTAAATAGTAAGTGTAAATAATAAGAAAATATATCAATTTAGCGTTATGTCAAATAAGTTTGTAAATAAAATGTAAATGTTAAAATAGATTCGTCGCTGATGATGCCTCGAGGAGAGGCGAAACGCGTACGGCAATAAACCTACATTATGCAGTTGTATTGGCGTTATTTTATGAATTAATTTTAAGAGAGTTGCTTCTTCAATAGGCAAGTTTACGGCCAGAAATTTTGTTTCTCATTTCATAGACAATTTCATGATTGTAACAGTAAAATACTTTTTTTGAATTTTTCTAAGGATTGTTATAATATTTGAAAATCACTTTCGCAAAACAAATAAAAAATGGTAATCATGGATTTTTTAAAAGTCTTCGATAAATATTTGTTTCGGTGAATTCAGTTTAATAGGCAGCTTGTGTATGTAACATTTGACCGGGTGATCAAAGAAAGCTACGGAAACGAGTCCTCGGCTATTAGAAACGTGATATGGCTTCTGCGTCGCGATCTGATATTGAAGACATCGTCTCCCATGTGAAACAGCTGTTAATGTAGGACTTAGGTCCTGAAGTCTGTCTAATCACGACTGCACGTCAAGTTAAAGTCAAGAGAGTACTTAATGCCAAACTGGAACAGAATAAACCTTTACAAGAACTTTCATGCTGTACAGGGTAAAGTAACTCAAAGTAATATCTTCCTGAAATTCTAAACCTGACATAACTCTCCAGTACTAGGCCATTACGGAAAATGTACACAGGTTTCAATCTACCATGTGCTTTTTCAAAGTGGTGAGGATATTATTTTGAAAATAATGTGACATAAAATAATATAAAAGTCGTTTCTGAACGTAATACAGTTTCAATGTATTGGAGAAAGCGTGTGTTTGTTTTCCGGATTTAACAGCTGCCGGCCCTATTCCTCCCTCATAGCATTACTGTGCTACGGGATTTCGTAGTGTTTCTTGCAGGAAGTGTTGCAGTCGGGAAACGGGCGGGCTGTAGGAGGTCACGGACAATCTCGCGGCAACAATCCGTGTAGCTGCCATGGCAACGCTACCACTACCCTGAAGAGCTACATTCGATGTATGATATAAGCTTTAATAATGCGTGACAGTTTTAATTAGTATTACTATTACTTGCTGTTCACTCCACAGTGGGTGGCGGAGAGAGCGTTGCACATATCCTAATGCGGAAACGAATATGCATGGCAAGGGATGTACGCGAGGCGGCCGTGGTCTATTTGAGGAACCATCCCAGCATTCGCCTGGAGCGATCTAGGGAAACCAGGGAAACCCAAATCAGGATTGCTGCAGCATTTCGTCAAGACGTATTCCTGTCTGATTCCAAGTTTTCTCGCTCCACGAAGCCTTCCTCTTCCACTGCCTAATCGCTCGTGCAAAATGACCATAGAAAAGAATCCGTTCTCATCCTGACTTATCTTATTTTATTTTTTCTATGCCATTCGTGGTGTTGGTAGTAAATTGAGTTTCCTTTCAATCTGAAGAGTCATGAACTTTTCAGTTAGCTTCTGACGAAGGCAACGCCTACGGTGTTTCACATCTTCCTAACACAATGCCTTTCCTTTCAGCTATATATACTATATATATACTACTAGGTAGATCTACTTTTAACCGTAGAATACAACGAATTTTTTTCGCTTGGTTAGGAAATACAACGCATTCCTTTCTACAGTACAAGGATTGATAATGTAGGTCACCCGGACACTATGACGTGTAAGAACCTGTGTTTAGGACTGGCGCAAGAAGACAGTATAATATTACTGTGACTTCGTCGACAGCTTGCGGGTTGATTGAATACGAGGATTACAGGTGAAATTGGGCGGCAGTTGATCTGCACTTTGACCGAGGCATTCACTTGATACGTGAATTGTGTCAGTACAGCAGGTTTCGGGTTCAATGGCCGGTCCCGGCAGCGTTGTGGCTAGCTCGCCGAGCCAGCCGTCACCGTTTCGACTGCGGCCAAGGGCACGGGTTGTTTTAATTAACTGTTGTGTGTGGACACTCACTGGAATATTAAAAACAGTTCATTTTGCGGTAACACAGGCAATACTCGCATTAATGCTTTTGAGTTCGATATGTGGCTTAAGAAGCCACAAGCTATAATCTCCTTTATTTTGTTTGTTTGTTGCTGTTGTTGTTGTCACTTTTTACAAAAAATTTGCTGAATTCCTATCTTTCTTTCTAACAGTTCGGTGAAACTTGCGAATACATCAGACTTCACTCCCCGAACTATAGGAACAGTGAAATATTAACTCCAGAGCACGTATAGAGGTGTAGTTTGAACTCTGTGTGATGGTTGAGCCCTGCAGATCATAACATGTAAATGATGATACTCTATACTGAACCAACGGATTGATTTCGTACCGCTCAGAATGGACAACAGAGAGCGCCACAATACAGCTTACCCGCAAACATCAAGCAGCTTCACGAGGCCAGGATGTAACGCTGTCCTGGAATCGGTCGCCATATTCGACACTGTGTGCGAGGTAGCGTTGCCATGGACACGGCGTCGCTCTGATATTAATTAGACTGCTCCCATCAGACTTGCTAATGAGCGGGCTCCCGGCAAAGCACTCGGCTCAGGGACCGTTTAATAAACTCCACCCGGCGACAAACTATATGCATTTGTCTTTAACTTTTCTTTGTTCGGTAGAACTCTTGTAACTAAACCGTTACCTTTCAGACAAAAACTTCATTTAAATCATATGGGTAGTAGTAACCGGTAACCTATATTTTACCTTATTTTTAACCCATATAAACTATTTATTTGCATCCATACTCCAACTAAAAACTTGAGGATTTTTACCAGTAGAAATGGTTAAAACAGTTTTAATACCCACAATTACTTGAATATTGTAAAGTAATTTAGCAACGTCTGTTGTTGCGAGATGAGGTCGTTGCAATAGCGGTTCTCGTTACAGGATGAAACTGTCAAATTACTGAGACAGTCTACATTCTCTTACAGACAATCCTAAAATTAATTGTGTTAGTTAGTCGAATATAACGAAGGAAACATCAATCAAATCAATGAATCGATAGCCACTTATATGTAATACTTATATATATATAAAAACAGACGTGTTTTTTCCTATATTTCACTTTTCAGCCACCACTACCTAGCACAGATCACTGATGTTTGTGGGTGGAAGTAGCATGGAGTTTCCTGTCGTGCACAACGTTGGCCGAATGCCGATAGTTGTGGGGATGTGGGAGATATGATGATTAAAGTTGGTCAGTGCAGGGCGTTTTCATATTTCGACCAAAAATTCGTATCTCCGTATACTTCTCTTTCCTGCCACAACTACATAGCATAGAGCATTGGTGTTTGTGTTTGGTAGTAGAATCGTATCTCATGTAGTGCACTATGGTTGTTAGATGTCGGTAGCTATGGGGGTGTGGGAGAAATGGGGGTTGAAAGTGGTCAACCTGTGGCAATTTCATACTTCTGCCAAAGACAAAAGTGTCATGGTGTATCACTTTTCAGCGAAAACTACTGATCACAGATAACTGGCGTTTGTGTGTAGTAGTAGCACAGAGTCACCTTTCGATCACAACAGCGGCCGAATTTCGGAAACTGTGGTACTGTGGTAGATATGGTGGTTGTCAGTGGCCGACCAAGGATATTTTCGTATTTCGACTGTCTCCGCATATGTCACTTTTCTGCCACAACTACATAGCATAGAGCATTGGTGTTTGTGTTTGGTAGTAGAATCGTATCTCATGTAGTGCGCTATGGTTGTTAGATGTCGGTAGCTATCCGAGTGTGGGACATATGGGGGTTGAAAATGGTCGACCTGTGGCAGTTTCATACTTCTGCCAAAGACAAAAGTGTCATGGTGTATCACTTTTCAGCGAAAACTATAGATCACAGATAACTGGCGTTTGTGTGTAGTAGTAGCACAGAGTCACCTTTCGATCACAACAGCGGCCGAATTTCAGAAACTGTGGTATTGTGGTAGATATGTTTGATGTAAGTGGCCGACCAAGGATATTTTCGTATTTCGACTGTCTCCGCATATGTCACTTTTCTGCCACAACTGCATAGCATAGAGCATTGGTGTTTGTGTTTGGTAGTAGAAGCGTATCTCATGTAGTGCACTATGGTTGTTAGATTTCGGTAGCTATGAGGGTGTGGGAGATATGGGGGATGAAAATGGTCGACCTGCAGCAATTTCATATTTCTGCCAAAGACGCATGTGTCACGGTGTATCACTTTTAAGTGAAAACTATCAATCGCAGATCACTGGCGTTTGTGTGTGGTAGTAACACAGAGTCTCCCATCGATCACAACGTTGACCGAAATTCGGTAACTGTGGGAGTGTGTGAGATATGGTGTTTGAAATTGGTCGATCATGAATATTTTCGTATTTCATCCAAAGGCTTGTGTGTATTCGTAAATTTTACTTTGCTGCCGGAACTACATAGCGCCGAAGACTGGTATTTGTGTGTGGTAATAGTATCGAGTCTCCCATCGTGCACTATGGTGGTTAGATGTCTACAGCTGTCAATATGAATTCTTTACAATCACGAACGAAGTCGTGGGTACCAGCTATTATATTATAAATGTGGAAGTAAGTCTCTGTCTTTTTGTTTCGTTTTGACGACTAAATGGCTATATCAATATTGATGGAATTTAACAATGAAATAGTGTAGGAAGGACACAGGACATTTTTTCGGTATGAATAACAGTTTTAGTCACGAAATTTTAAGAACTTATCGAATGATGAAAGACAGACAGATTCGTGTGTTAGTCTGTAATGTTACGTTGGTTGCTCAGTCGCGCAGTCTGTTAGTGTTTGATTTGTTAATAAATTTCGATAAGAAACAAAAGTTATTATTTAGTATAGAAGTCAATTTGCTCTGCACTGTACTATTCATTTGTGTCTGTATAAAAGTTTCTGGCACCAATTTGTCTTCTTTTTTGACATGCCTTACGGACGTAAACCTGGCCTAAGGTGCAGGTCTAGAAGAGAATGTGCTGCTATTAGATTATAAGATTCAGATGCTCATGTTGAAGAAAGAAGAAAAAACCAAGCTGAAATAAAGCTGCCATCAGTTAAACCCCCCCCCCCCCCATACACACACACATCCCCGCACCTTCGTTTAGTTTTCTGTTTTTAAATATGTTGTTAATTGATTCTCTTCATGAGACAGATTAGACGATAGGATGATATAATGATGTCTTTCCATCACATTATGTCGACTCGGTGTTGTTTGGGACAAATCTTACGTTACTAACAGTTTTCTATATCCAATTCTGGCAATGAAACTCCAAGTCCACGCGTACGAAGTCGCGGGTAACAGCTAGTACTTAATAAAAAATATATCTCTTTAAATATAAAAATTATTGCAATGCCCCCTTTTTTTAAAAAAAAAAAAACACAGAACCTAACTTTTTTTTTCTGTAGTTCTAGTTCTCCGTTTCCTACAGCATGGATTTGCTTAGCGGGACATTTTGAGCGCCGTGTTATACAGGGTTTATTGTCAGCGTGGTTACAATACTTCGAATCTCGTTCCGTCATCAGTAATCTTCGTCAGTTTTTTAGAAGCAGTCAGTTTAAACCAGATGCTAATGGCGCCTCGGGAAAAAGCCTCTCCATCAGCCGAGAAGGGAGATTTCCCGCCTCGCGCTGCCCTCCACGCTCGCCAAGGTCAGAGGTCACGACGAATGAAATTAGCTGCCCGCCCGTCCCTCGTCGTGTAATTACTTCACATTTTACTGCCGACGTCCATGTTCTGTGATGTCAGAGAAAGAGAGGGGGTCCCGCCTCTCATGTTGCAATTTCTTTTCCCGAGCTGGTAGTGTTAGCGCTGACAGGAAGAATTACATAGAGCCAAAAGTATTCAGTCACCGTTATACTGACATCAGAAAAATCTGCGTAACGGTAAAATAAGAACGAGGTAAGAGGGAATTGTGCTATTCGTTTGAAATTTGTCGCACGCGTTCCTCAAGTCATATCTTTTGAGAGAAAGTGTACATGAAAGTGAAACGAAATGTACCTAGACGTGGTGCCTCACGAAAATTACGAAACGGTGCCATTTGCAGTCCAGTGGTTCTTGCCAAAGATAGTAATCAGAATTCTACAGCAACGAATGTTAAACTAAAATTCCTCACATCTTCTATTGTAACAAAGTACGTTTTTTCTTCATTCTGGTCCAGGCTGCATTATAACCTAACCACCACGCCAGTATAATGTCGCCAAAAAAAAAAAAACTGGTATGGCAAAAGAAACTCACACAGAAAATGACTACGTTTTCCGTGATCTGTTTAGGTCTATTCGCATAAAATAAAATAAGTAAAAAATAAAAAAAAAATCAAGCGAGCTTGATTCTTCAACGAAAAATTAATTTTTCGCTTCGTTGTTGTAACACTTTACGTAATTTTTCAATCTGTTCCAGCTGGCCTGCTATCACTAAGACTTGGCAGCGATATTACACTCATTCCAACAGAACGTAGATACTGTCTTTGGCGGGAACAATTTGAATGGAAATGGCGGGTTTGGTCGTTTAAGTTGCAGTGTTTCGTAACTTTCGTTTGCCACCACGTCTAAGGCACGTTTCATTTCGCCTTCAGGTACACTGAAAAGGTATGACATGTGGAAGGCATGTGACAAATTTCAAACGAATAGCGCACTTCCTTCTTACCTCGTACTGATTTTACCGCTGCCAAAATCTGTTTCATGGAGAGGGTTGGCTTTATTATCCTTGCAGAAAAGGACATTAGGTAGTGGTCTTGATATTCTGATGGTGACCTAAATAACATATACATCACTCTACGAATAAATTATCTATACGACTAGTTTGGCGTTTGCCTAATTTAGCAGGGTTTTGTGTCTCGACAGCGATATTACCATAATCTTGAAAGGCTACTATGTTGTTTGTCGACATGTTTAATGGAGGATGGTGGGTGAGCGGTAACGCAGGAGCCTGGTATTCGATAGGACGCGTGTTCAAATCCCCGCTCGGTCATCAGGATAACGGTTTTCCATGATTTTCTTAAATCACTCTTCACCAATGAAGAATGGTTCCTTCAAAGGGATCTCCACGTCCGCATGGCTTCCAGTCAGTTGCTTCCCCCAACATCCCTCCCCCAGCCCATACTGACCCGGCCTTCCACGCACCGTAAAGTGAATGTTTAACTCGACGTGACTCTCCGTACAGATTCATCCTGGACCTGCGCGTGCGGTGATACAGTACCAGACACAGCAAGCAGTACTGCATTCGAATTGATTCAGGAACGAATCAGCGCTTTAATTAACAATCCTATCTCACCGCTATTCGGCAGTAACTGCATTAATTCCATCCTGCTGCCATTCTGTTCCGTCGTATAAATGCTTCATTAGACTCACGAGTTTCCCTCTGATTACTCGATTCAAATCCGATGGTTGAAAATCTGATCAAGTAGCAGTTCATACAATATTACAGAAGTACAGCTGAACATACGTACATTAAGCTATGAAAGGTAAATAGAGTTTTAAAAGTAACGAGAAATTGTTTACCCGTATGTATTCGTTACTAAAGCAATCAGTATTCGTTACCATCTAATCGTTACTTTTAATACAATCGAGCGCTAGTATGAAGCATTATATCGAGTCTCGTCGAGTACGGGTTACTAATGACTTCATTCGTACACTATAAAGTTTAAGCAAATTGTTCATTTAGTAAAGTAAGTTTAGCTAAAATTACATTGTAAAATAAAATACGACATAGAATACCGCATTTTAGAATAAACACTATTAATAAATGTTTGAACACATGCGGATAAGGCAAGACTTGTCCAAAGATATTAAAGCGCGAACCAACCAGCGATTAAACTTGTGTTTGATGACTCACAAACATTACCAACACTTCAGGGAACGCCTGTTCCTGTTCGCCCTTGCCTCGAGTTCAGATAAGCGCAGGAAACATCCAGAACACAACAGAGAGAGCCGACAGGCGTTTCTGCAACGCTAACAATGTCATTGACAATCAAAATAATACGAAAACAAGTACAAAATCACTCACAGTCATTGTGAAATACTTTAAAATGGAAATTAAAGCCGCTTACAGACGCTTAAACTTAAAAATGAGCAGTAAACGAGTCGAAATAGCTGAAAACCGTCCTCAAAGCACATAGCTTGTATGAGCATTTATAAATCCAAGGTTTCAGTTAATGTTTCAATCATGCTACTTCTGGACATATTATACATCATTCACGTAGTTTTTTCCACAATAGCAATATTCTTCCACATGGAAGACAAACAAATCAACTTTCGTCTCTGTGTACTTAATTCATAAGTTTAAAATTCATAAGAGGCTGAATCTGAGGGCCGTTACAACCTTCGCCATTATTCACTCGGACTACGGTATTGGTGTGTCTAAACCGGAGGAGGAGTGTAATCAGTATAGACGTCTCAAACCACGTCCCCTGCGAGAGGGATGTACAGAGTAACTCCAACCCTAAGAGCTCATAACACGAATCGACGCTAGAGGCCGCCACTGCAGTGGCTGAGCTGATGTAGCTCGGCTTTCCGCACACACTGTCTGCCAACGAAACACTTCCACCACAGGTCCAGGTGACCCCAGGCGAACACCGGATGATTCCTCGAAAATGCCGCGCCTAGTTTCATTCCCGTTCTTTATCGCTCGTATAATCTCGACCGGCTCTGATTACTACGAGCGGTTGGCAACCACTGGAAAGGAAAAGTCCTGCAAATGATGCCCTTCTTCAGATCTTTTTTTTTTTAGGAAGGATATGATAAAGGAGCTGGAATGGGATTCATTGCAAGACAGGAGGATGATGAGGAGGGTCATGGGAGTGTACAGGGCATATACTGGCGATGAGGCATGGAAGATATTGGCGTAGGTATGAAAAGTAGTGCATGGAAGGGAAAAGATCACCATGACCACAAGCTGGCACTCGATTATCAGGCACAAGGGTGTGGGAAGATTTTCTTTTTTAGCTAAGGGTGACAGGGATTGGAATGAGTTACCAAGGGGAATGATGAATTACTTACCGAAAACGTCGATGCAGGACTGTACTGTCTCCTGCATTTGTGGATGATGATACCACACCTGGATGATCTTCTCCAATGGCTGCGTATTTCTTGTCATCACATCTTTTGCCATACATTTTCTGTGGGGTTCATGTCGGGACTGTTACCTGGCCAGTCCAACAGAGGGATATTTTGTTCCTTCAGAAAGGTTTTTACCGACCTGGCTGTGTGACAGGGAGCGCCCCAAATCATCACCTTAGTTGGGTGTTTTACGGTCTGAATAATGCAGTCGCGATGGAATTGTTCTCTGTTCGACGGCGCACATGCTGACATTTGTTACTTAAAATTTCAAACGTGCTTTCATCGCTGAAGCGTACCTGTAAAAACCAAGAAACATAATTAATATAGTATGAATAAATGTACATAGCATCTATCATATGGTAAATAATAATTTTAAATTTAAATTACCGATCTCTAGAAGGCCACATCCTTATCACACCACTGTTCAGCCCACTTCAGACGCATTGCTTTCATTGCGGCTGTTAACTTGGGTTTTCTAGCAGGTCGACAAGCCTTGAAATCAGTATCCTTCAACTTTCTGCGAACAGTGCGTTCAGATGCATTCACATTAGCCTCTTCCAGTTGAGATTTTATCTGTTCCGTTGTTGCAAATCTGTTTTCTAGGCAAATTCGTTTGAAGAATATTTCTGACCTTGGGGTGAAAATTGGCTTTCTTCCACATTTATTCTTCCTTCTGGGGCTCAATTCTTCACCTGAATCAATTTTCTCACGCTAGACTCTGACATTTTCAACCTTCGTGAAATTTCCCGATTGGAATACATTTTCTTACTAACGAGGGCTTTGACCTCAGCTCTGTTGTGTGGTGAAATATCCCCTCTTTTACCGATTTTTAAAGGTCACCTTTACTAATATCTGGTTGTTGAACAATCACTTGTGATGTTGATATTACGAAAATGACAATAAAAGCGAACAAAGTAACTGACCAGAGAACTCCACTGAACAGATCCCTACCTTTGCGCTGCACTCTGATACCTGCAATAAGTCAACAGTCCAATGTCACGTAGCAACGATAGATACAAAATTCAACAACATAACAAGTGCCCTCAATAACTGTTATAAATTTTACGATTAATCGCATGAAAAATAGTACTCAACACGTAATTATTACAAATAATATTAAAGATTTGTCCTGAAGCGAACATACTAGACTGTGTATAGTGAGTCACCTGCCGTGCGGTGTCCTACATGGCCAGCGTATCGACAGAGTTATGACGGACCGCCTCCCAGAGACCAGGTTGTGCCCGCCCTCCCCACATGTGGGTCACGTGTCACCCGCTCCCGGATCACCGCTTTGTCTTCCGCCGCCAAAACGTACTACGCACTCGACAAAAAATTTTCTTGCGAATTGTACGAATACGGTAACAGTCCTTCAACCAAACGCCGACAGCCCATAACGGCAGGTAGAAATGTTGTAAGGATAGCGCCGGCACTGATCATACACAAATTTCGGGTAATAACAAGATGGGGATACCTCTGCGGCCTCGCATAGTAAACACATAGATCACGTGGTATATATGACATCATTGTGACGTATTCAATCTGCACAGTAATTAAAAACTTGGGAATAGTAATTTCCAGCTAATTGAACCACGCTTCTGGTATTCCCATTATATTTCCATGTTGAAACAAATCATACATCTTTGACAGTTAGTTTTAGCCTACACTAAACATATTACTTCCTTCTCAACTGATAAAACATGAACCCACAACATAACGGCAAATGAAATGTAAATTCAGTAGTAAAGCCAACATCTTCAGCTTCTTTTCAGTGATTAACCAATGTACGATAATACTTTCAATAAACGAGATATGTAGAACATCTGCTACTATCAGAAATCACATGCACCACGCTGTTAGAATTTGAAGGGTGACAAATGTTCGTTAGATTCTGTTGCCAGAGATATTGTTTTTGTCTTTGGGCAATGACAAAGAGTCCTGAGAGGTCCATGATTTTCTGACAATAACGCGGTGCAGCACTCATTGCGCCATTGGCAATCCCTTTCTTTTTACTGTGACGACACCAAAAGGTTCCGATACCTTGCTTCCAGAGCGGGAGATTATATTGAGAAATAGTATGTGCTTCGTATATTTGTTATTGTAAACTTTTTTTTAAAGGAAGTTTTGTTTTTATTTGACCCACTCACGTAGTTTTTGTATTTCGAGGAAAATCGAGGAAAAGTTTTTGTTTGAGGTTATTTTGTTGTATATTAATTGTGTATTCTCGAAGACAGGGAATAAAGAATTGTATAAATCAATCGCCTTCTCTTAGTTGTTTTATATCTGCCACAGTTTTTGATATTCTGCACTGGAGGGAGTGGGGGGGAGGGGGGAAAATATCAAAGTATGTTTGTTTCCTTTGGAATTAGCAATAAGAAACACGCCACAGCTGTTTTACATCTACTAGAAATACCTTTAACTTCCCATTCCACACTAATGTTGTCTATAATCGCGAGAATACCTTGGAGGGCAGTGAATTCGGGAGACACAAGTTGATTGTGTTGCCTCCGCTGTCGAACAAAGTTCTGACTGTAAGTCTTACCAAACGCCTTCCTCTTGTCCTCCGAGTTGTTTCGTCTCTTGATTTTTACCATCTGATAGGAAACATCCAAATACCTTGACCTATTACAAAGAAGAATATCAACTTTGATACTAACCAGCAGTTGACTTGGTAGGACAGTACCCATTTCAGCAGCTCAGCACAGTGCCACCGGTTGCCTGTACCGGAGTGGCGGCAGGTGCTAAACACTCAGGTCCCTCCGTTCATGAGTGAGTTTTTTGTGGTGCGCGCTCCATTGAGAGCCGACACCTGCAGCCCGACCCGTCCACATAACTCAGCGGCGATTAAACACAACACAGGGCTTCGTCCCGACTCACCTGCACCACGTCGGAGCCGACTGAATGGACGGCGGTACGCTGTGAGTGACTACGGTCGCTACCTCGTAAACTACCTGCTGTGCTCGGTCTATCGTGAAACGTGACTTTAGCATACGCTATGTCTGCTCGCATACACCGCATCGTAAGAAGCAGAGTGTCCTTATGACTGGCCGATTATTGAGAGTGCCCGCAACTTATATTTATTGGCAGCTTTAATCTTTTTTGCAGTGTTTGTTGGTACACAATGTTTTACTGTCAGCAGGGATGATGCATTTCGCTACCTTATGATACTCATAGTTACATTGTTTCGGCGACTATTCATAGCTAATTAACTATCAGACAACATAATTAAAATCAAGTCATTGAGATGCGATTTGTGGCATTACAAACACACAGTCAGACAGAAACTGTGTTTTACAAATAAATTTCGTTTCCAACGCATAAAATAGACGTCTGTAGAAGAATTTTCTCAAAATTAAAAAGAAATGAATCTATTCTATTATAAACGCGAAAGCGAACGGCGTGTATGTGAAAGTTTGAAATGGACTGACGCAAAAACTCGGATGGTGATTTCAAATGTTGAGAGCTTTTGGCCGAAATTAAAGTCTGTAAAAATAGCTTATGACTGCTATGTACCGAAGAATGCAGAAAGAAACTATAATGACTTCGAGATGCCAGAAATATGCGACACAAATCGACACGAGCACTCATTTCAAGTAGTACTGACAAAAGATAACATTACTACTCTTTGCAGTCTGTTTAATTTTTAATTTTGGTTCTTTATTTCTTTAGTTTTCAGAAGTATACTAAATTAAAATAAACGAAATACATTAATCAAACCACCAGATTATAGATTAACATTTCCAAAAGCGTAACGGAAATGTGGCATTTAATTAACGGTAAAATCTTTCTGTCTGATATCGATATTAAAACATGATAACGTGCTGTCGTTAGTCAAACTACTATATCGTTCATTAATAATTTGATAAGCTTAGCTAAATTCTGTTTTTAAATTTATTGTAGACAGTTAATTGTTAATAGAAACATTAAAAATCTCAGAATATGTTATTGTTTTATTGAGTATCAGAATTTAAAAACGTGATTTTTTAGGTAACTGTTCCAGAAATGATATCGTCCTTTGAGAAGACTGATGTAATCGTAACCGAACCTAGAGGGAACCAGCGATGAGTTCAGACGCGGCTTCTTAAAGGAACCACCATGACATTCGCCGAAAAATAATCCCAATGGACGCATGGGGTATCGAACCCGCGTCCTCCCTAACGCACACCCCGTATGAGTGTTTCGGAATGACCTGACCTTGCTTGGCGGACAGGTTGAGGGAAGTTATTCCCTGCTCTGTACAGGGTCTGCCCCTCTTTTGCTTGTTCCGTAGATTATGCGTAAAATGAGCACAATTTCACCCGTGGCAGACCTACTCAGTAGTCAAGTTGTGCAGACTTTAGCGACCCCCTCCCCTAAAAAAATCCCCAACAACAGTAGATTTTCGCATCTACCAGGCCTGCCTGAAGAACTAAATTGACCATAGGGGGTCAGTCTGCAAAACTTGAAGGATTTCTATTGAGCTTGTAGAGAGTTGGAAGTATTAAAGGGAAGAGAGAAGACGTCTCTAAATACAAAAGTTTTAGTAGTCACATCTGAGGAGGAGATTTAATTTAGTCTAATTTCATCTTTCCATAAACTCGACACGAAACTGTAAATGGTCGCTTTTGATGAATTGCAGTTGGTTATCGTAGACCAGAAATCTAGTGGCACATAACTTTTTCTGCTACGTTGTAGGTATGGTAGGAATGGAGTACAGTGAGTGACAGCATATATGTTAGTCACGTGTGTCGTATTGAATCAGCAGGACGTACTCAGAGGCGATGGTTGACACATGCAGGGGACTCACTTCCGCCTCGTAATTCAGCAAGCGACACGGCGTAGCGAGATGGCTCCACCTGTCACAGGCACTGTGCTGCGCTGAGCAAGCGGCTCGAGTCTACAGCCTCTGCCACTCTGCGAGCCTGGCTTCGGTTCCCGGAAAACACAACAAAACAACTACTTCACATTTGTAGCACTTCCTAAGAAATCTCTCTTTCCACAAAGTGTCCTCTTTAGAGGTGGGGATCCACCAAGCGCGCGAAACGTTTGAAACGTTTGCGAACTCAGAATTTGTCCGGTGGAGACGAGAACAGCGCGTGGACAAAGATTTGCGGGTGTTTGCAGGTGTTCCGGGCGACGTCGGTACATCAAAGGAACTCGCTGTTCGTGCGCTGACAGTGCGCGTTCAGTGGAGATAGGTTCAACAACAGGGGTGCGTGTTCAGAACAGTTTCAGTTTTAAATGCATTTTAAAATCTAAAAATATATTAACTATGGACAGGGATACTGAAAAGTGTTTACTGTTAATTGAATCACATTAATCAAAACCACTGATATGATAGAGCAGCCACAAATATTATCTTAACAAAATCAAAAAGCACGATGCCTGGAGTGAAATTGCAACAGATATGGGAAACACGATTGATGTTGTTAATGGGAAAGTAAATTCTTTGCTCTCCTCATTCAGAAGAGAAAAAGTTAAACAACAGAACTCGACGGTGACAGGAAAAGGTGTGTAATTTTATAAAGTGTTTTGCTTTATGTTTTCTATTAGTACATTGTTTCAAAGTAAATAGGAAAATAGTAGTATTTATCTTATTAAACCACTTCTATCATCTGTTATTAAGTCATACACCAGTCGCGTGGAATTTTTTGTTTAAAAAACGCGATATCCAAAATTTAGGTTTCTTCCGTCTTATTTCGTCTTCTTCACTTAAAACAGACATAATGCAGAAGTTGCAGCGCTAGCAAGGGGACATCCATTAATTACGTGAGGTGAAATAGGGGAGGGGGTGGTCCGGAGAAATCTCACCAAATCTCACCAGGGGGGAAGGGGGGGTCTACGGAAACCTCACGTGAGATTTTGCGAAAAATTTGGGGACAGTAGAGCCAAAAAAAAGGTCTACAATTTGCGCCAAAGTCGATTTTAGGAGTATTTAGTCAAAAAAGTTAGGTTGTGACCTAAAAAAAAAAGGTCTACAAAAGTTTTCAGGGCGATTTCTAGGGAGGTTTTTCACGGACCAGATCTCACCAGAGGGGGGGGGGGGGGGTCCAGCCAGATCTCACGAAAACTCACCAGGGGGGAGGGGGGTCCAGAAATCCGGAAAAACACCTCACGTAATTTGTGGATGCCCCCCAATAAGCTTTACTCTCGGAGCCACTTGGACACTGCATGCAGCTGTTGGAACGATGACAGATGTTCGCACACGAAATGGTGTTTGCGAATATTTGGTTGGCGGATACAACAAACCAAATCACCCAACCGCAAACACACAAACGTTTGCAAACTATGCGCGTTTGGTGGATCCCACGCTTTATCTTGCGGTCGCATTTCAGGAGTCACGTGACGGCGATACGCAGAGTTGCAGGTGCGACATCCACCGCGCCAGACACTGGAAGTAAGACTCGGTCCCTGCCTATTATCCTGCTGTGAAAACCCTTTCACGGCTGTTCCGTTCATGACAAAATCACACGTATGAAATGATTCAGACATTTCAAGGTCTCGTAGTTCCCAGTTGGCAGACATCTTCAGGCAGCTGAGAGCATACTGTGTCCAGGGCCTTAATAACCATGGCCAATCCCAACACTATAGGAACTGGAGTTGAAAAGGCAGGTTGCCACCTCTATGCGTGGAAAAACATTCCCTCACCTCTGGCAGACCAACGCAACAGTTCGGCAAAAAGCAGTTTATGGAGTTTTTACCGGCAAAAAAAAAGATTTTGGCCTCAAAGGTGGTTACAGCGTGACCTGAGCTCGTTTAACTTCAAACCTGGGCTGCATTTGAGCTTAAGGGCTTGTTACGCAATATTTAAATAATTTAGTTGAGACTGGTGGGAATTAGAGAGGTGATCCGATTATGCTGAAGTACACTCTCCACGTGTGTCTGACGCTAACGATTCCCTCTCCAAAATTTCTCTGTTAAGTTTGAGGGAAATTAGAAGCATTTAAGGAGTACAGAGGCGATGTGATGTACAGTGGAAGATTTTGATTCAATTGAAGGTGGGAAACATGGCGTATGTTTGTGGGCGGAGGTGAAAGTTTGAGTTATGGTGAAGGCTGTACAGTGATGAGAGTGGCTGTAGCGTTCTATTAGCCGCGTAGTCTCGCTGGTATAATTACAGGGACACTGGCCGGAGAGGAAGGACTATATCGTAGCCACGCCAGCCGACATCACGACAGAGCGTTTAGTACTCATGTCTGCCAATTTCACCTACAATTCATTATTTTCTTTGGCAACATCTTTTTTATACTTTTTCTTTGGTTATCGGTTTAGTGGCTCTGTGGCTTAAGGAAGCTGATTGGTTTTTGAATCCAGATCTCAGCCGGAATTTTCCAGTCACGTCGCCTTAACTAACCAGAATGCTTAGCTATCTCAACTCCTCGAGCAAACTCCCGGATGAAACCCGTCATGCAGCTTCAGACGTCGCTGAAGAGCAATGGAATCAGTCCTAAGCCATACAGATTCTGTACAGGCAGCTGTTTCTCTGTGTGAATCACACTAGTTGTCACTTTGACACTAACCGTACGGAAAACACGCCTGGTTTGTCAGCACGCAGCTACCGTAGATAGTCCGCTAGCACCATACCAGCTACTCAGGAGTAAATAAGTCAGCAGCTCAGTCACAGACACCGAGAGTGGTGGTGTAAGGGTTACCGTTCTGGCCTCGCATTCGGGAGGACGGCGGTTCGAATCCCCGTCCGGGCATCCAGATTTGGGCTTTCCATGGTTTCCCAAATCACTCCAGGCAAATGCCAGGATGCTTCCTTCAAAAGGTCATGGCCGAATTCCTTCCCATTCCTTGCTCCCCATCCTGTCCCGTCTCTAAAGACCTCGCTGTTGAGAGACGGTAAGCAGTTTTAAAAAAAGGTCGCAGACTAAATAGCGTTTAATTTACATAGTAATTCAGGCTGATACTTTTATTTCTTCTGGTCTTCACGGTTCGTCGACGTCGAGGTTATTAGATCCGTGAGAGGAAAACTGGACTAGGATGAAAGGGAATTCCGCCATGGCATTTTGAAGGAACCATCCCGGCATTCGGCTAGAGTTATTTCGGACCTTCACCTCTGGCACAGCTTGTGAAGTACGCCGGAACACTTCCGTGGTCGGATTCCATGTTAAACAGCAGGATATGTATACTCGGCAGGACTACCGGGTTACGTTGAGGTGGCTATAATAGGGGCCATTAGTACACCACTGCTGAGCTGGTATTGGACGTTTAGAATATGAAGTACTGGAACGTGTTTACCAAGATGGCCGACCGACCATTAGGGGTGTTATTTACGGCCGTGGCGAGTGAAATGGACGTGGCTTTCGGATGTTCTCGCGTGGAGTCCGACATTTGTTCACACGTCGAGCTCCGTTACTCGGCTCCGCGTGTTTAATGCGCCAGATTTATTACGAGATTAAGAGAACAGTATTTAATTTTACGTTATATTTCACGTTGATGAACTGCCCTCGAGTATACTCCACAACCGGCGCTAACTCTCTCGTTTCCGGCTTACACAAATCGCTTTGTTTACAGATTATGTGGAGACTGGCTACTAGGCCCGTCAAAAGTGAACACAGCGTTCCCTCGCTATTAATATCTTCCAAGTTGGTAATCAAATACAACTAAAAACGCTCATAACCTTAAAAATGATTTAATACTGTACACATTTCTTAGCTTCCTATAACAGCAATGTCTAGGGACAAAGAATATAAGGAACACATCTACGTCCAATACAAATAACAATTAATATTGATTTAAAAGAAATACATTCATTTTCTTTATTGTTGATTTACAATATTGATTTTAAATAATTACACAAACAAACAAAAAAGAAAGTATCGTTACTTCTTAACCAGCAATAATCCATGAAAAAAAATAACTGGCTGTTGTAAACCGGGCAATGCCAGTGTGAGAGACACGATGATCAAAGTAGCATTTTATTAGTATTCATATCTTGTCCACAAATCGGAAGAAATGTATGCCAATTAGACCTTCAACCAGCTACTAACAAAGCCATCGCATTGGCGGAAAAATTACCTCATATTTGATGCTGAGATCGACACGACAAAAAGAAGAGGTATTCATGCTTCGTGAAACAGTAACGTTCAATAGAACAGTAAACCTACGAATGTTGTTCAAGGCGCCTCAAGATCGTTTGGCAAGACGACATAAGACCTTGGACGACATTCTGTCGACCTTAATTTGCCGATTGCGTATCAAATGTTTTTGCCAGTGTGGGATCACCGAGGGACTATTTCAAGCGAAGGTATCTGCAAAACTGCGACACCTGATCCAATCCAAGAGTACTGCAAACAGGAAGGTAGAAATGATTTGAGACATTTTCCATATAACACGCACAGAAATTAATCCAAGTTGTATGTCCTCTTCAGGGCTACATACTTTCAGAGTCAAAACGCTTATTTGTTCTTCCATTCGGTAAAACTCACAAAATTTTAACTCGCGTCATACAAATTTGTAATTGCACTTTGATTTAAGCCTTGTTAACTTAAACAACGATATAAAACAAAATACTGGAAAGAAACTTGCTGCAACAGGGCCGATAGGGAGTTGGGTGGTTGGCTTTGAGGTGAAGAGGACTTTCGCTAACTGTTGTAATATCTTCAATATCTGCTCGTCTTCAGGAAGGCTTCTAATCTTGCGTTGATGCCTTCTTATCTTGTCGGATGAAAGTTAATGTTATTAAGTCATTCCATTACAGAATGGAGGATAAGGTGCGCTGGATCTTGATAGGATAGTAGATGAAATAAACTACCCTATTGACGGTAAACTTGTAAAGAGTCGTATTTATTGACCAATAAAGGTTCGTTCCCACGGTGCGTGGTGGGCAGGACGCGCCTTACATCTTTTACCGCGTGGCGGTGGGTCGAGCGCATTCCCTAGCACGCGACGCTTAAGAACGGTGCGAGTTGCAGTCCACAGTGTGACCTGCGAGGATACAGCCGATACAGCGTCTATCAGTGATAAACTACTGCACCTGATAACTGATTAAAGATATCGGGCGACTGATTGGTTGTGTGGCCAGCTGACTGGCTGAACGGTTCCAATGGGGAAACAGCCTGAATAAGAGGTTTCATTTAAGAAACATTAGTGGATTTGAAATGGCATTTGTCAAACCGCCGACTCTCTAAATGTTTGGATTTCCGTTTTTATTCCACGGATCTTGGAGTCCTTAAGTAGCATTCTACCCTTTTATATTTTCAATTACTGATCCGAAAATTCTTTCAAAATTAGACTGTTAGAAAACTATACCGATTTGATTGGAAATTATCGCAAGATGACTAAATGTGTGATTTTTACGAATTTGATATTGCAATAGGTAATGTTTCACGATAAAAATCGTATATTTTATTTGAAATATAATTTAATCAATCGGATAATAAATTTTTCACGAAAATTCGGGTTTCAAAAATATTTTTAAAAACTTTACTACAAGATCGAAAATATTTTTTAGGTTAAACTTTTTTTTGGTCTGTATATACCACTTGAAAGATAATTTCTCAAAACGTATAATGAACTTAATTTAAAAATAACTTGATATTGATTTCTGTTCAAAATTTTATAATTATTTTAATTCGAATCTGTGTACTGAATCCTAAGTGCCCGAAATACAAAGCCCGAAAACCGTAAAGAAAATCGTCAACAACAAACGAACGCATTTCAAGGAAACTGAACGTAGGGACATTTTATGTTCAGTTGCGACAAGATGTCGGCAAAAGGAGACAAAAAAGGCCATAAATTTAAGTGTTCCATAGTAAAACATAACAACTTAGTATTGCGTGGTGATGGACTTCACGCAGTCGAGACATTTATCATGAATGAGTATAAGGAAGTCCACTGCACGGTGTGAGTACAGACCAAACTAATCTGATTTGTAATAAATTAATCACGGAAATCCACAACGTATGTAAAGTTGTTATATGTTATGTTATGAAACCCTACTTCATTCATTTGTTAGTTACTTACTATTATTGTTAAGCAATGAAAGAATATTGGCTTCGGAGAAGAGATTGCAAAATGATTTCGAGAGGATCAAGCCAAAAGAGGGTCTACCACCTGAGCCCAAATGCAAGTCACTAAATAGGCGTCGAGTTGGAGATGGCAGTTCCAAAGATACTCTTGCTTCAGGGGGATACCTGGGTGAACAGCCAGATGCCACATGTTCGTGCGGGGAGACAGAAACCATGGTACATCTGCTGTCTTGTCCACAAACCGGAATGAATGTATCCCAATTTGACCTCCAATCAGCTACTGACAAAGCCATCGCATTGGCGGAAAAACTCCTCATACTTGATGCTGTCATCGACACTAGAAGAAGAAGTTAATTATTAATTATAATTTATTACAAGATGATGGAAAAATGACAGATAGCTTCTCTGTTCCATCTTGAGGAAGTCACGGATAGAGATAAAGAAATTTGCGGAATGTCTCCCGAAACTTGTGCTAATATGAAGAGTGTGGTGGTCACCAGAATTCGTCGTTTCGTAGCGTCGCAGTGGGCGAGAACTTTTCGGACGCGGTCGGGTTGTGTTGCGGCCGTGATATACTGCGTCGAGAAACACAGTGTTTCGACGGAGGTGCGGCGACAGTTTTACAGCTCATAAAACCGGACGCGCACGCACTCGTTCAGAACTCCCACAGTCCCAGACGCCGCGCCGGCCAGCCCTTACAACGCACCACTAAGTACAGGCCCGTAAAGCACAGGCCCGTATCTCAGAAAGCAATAGCAAGATGCTTTCTACTCATATATATATATATATAAATATATAACTCCAGTGACGGTCCTCTTAGGTAGGACGTTATTTTTTTTCTTTCCTGTCATCAGTCTGTCGACTGGTCTGATGCAATCTCCCCATCTTGAACCGAGCATTACAGCCTGCGTCATCAATTATCGTCTTCGTACACTTTGTTCCTCGTTTACGTCTACAGGTCGTTCCTTCAACTCTTCCCTCCTGTAGTAAATTAACCAATCCATAAGCTTCAGAAAAAACTAAAAAAATAAAAGTTTGGATTTTCTTTTTAGTTACTGCTGAACCTATCGATTTCTTCGAAGCAGTGCCCCTGACAGCAGCCATCCACACGATGTACAGTTAACAATGTTCTGTTGTTGTCAGCCGACGCTACGGTCCAGGCGCCTAGGTTGTTGTCCAAATTTTTTCAACACCTTGTCAATAAATTTAGTATCTTTAGATAATAAGTAATAAGTGTTTTATCTCCGCTATAGTAATCCTGCTGGCGTCTATGACTGATTATTTACTGTGTAGCTTATCCTCTGGTGGCAATTTCCATACATACGTACTTTTGTATCAATCAAAAGTTTTCTCAAAATTCGTCCACCATTTCACGCAAACTATTCAACTGTTCTAGTCGCCAATTTCCTAACCCACTCCTCTGTGTCTAAAATGGTCTGTATAATCGTTTCTCTTGCACTTAGTGAGCGGTTAACGCTCGGGCCTCACATTCGGGTTTGAATCCCCGTCCGGGCATCCTGATTTGGGTTTTCCATGATTTCTACAAATCACTCCAGGCGAATGCCGGGATGCTTCCTTCAAAAGTTCACGACTAGGATTCGGATCGCTATGACCTAAAAAATAGAGAAATATGCTTGCAAATATGACCTAAAAAATGGGTAAATATGACGCAAACATTTGAATTTACTATACCTTAAAACATGTTTAATTGTACTTCCTTTATTTTATCTAGTAGTGTCGCTTTCATGTAGCCAGCGAAATTTGCGTTCGTCCATTCACTGCGCCATTGAGAAATTATTTTTTTAGAAAATTATTTTATGTTCCTGTACAAGAATAGATTACTACGTTTTTACTTTTTAAAATGGGAATTTATTATAAATTTGCTGTGGATTAGTGCACATACCAGTACGTTATTTTTGTTTGATGCTAGCATTGCAGTATATCACCACATGAATCTTCAAGTTCTCGCAGAGGAATTTTCTCCTGTTGTCACTTGAAACTGTCTTGTAGTATGAGAAGATTCGTTTAACATCGCAAGATGTGACGGGAGCGTACTTAAACAGAGTAAGGTCACTTCAATTTAATTGTGGGTCGTCTTCAATCAAAACAGATTCACCACCATGGAAAAACGTCACTAATTTTACAAATTGTTTTATATGCCGTATTCGCACGCAACACTTTACCATTTCCATTTTTTTTTTTTTTTATTTTTTTTTATTTTTTTTTTATCGCTTTACGCCTGGTCGACGTCGTGGTCATTAGAGGCGGCATGGGACTGGGGACAAGGAACGGGTAGAAATTGAGTCATGGCCTTTTGAAGGAAGCATCCCGGAATTTGCCTGGAGTCATTTGGGGAACCATGGAAAACCGAAAACTGGATATCCTGACGGGGATTCGAATCCGCGTCCTCCCGAATGCGAGGCCAGAGCGTTAACCGCTCACCCACCACGCTCGGTCATTTTTATCACCCTTCTTCTTCAGCAAACTAGCCACACTGCCCCCTGCTTGACCCATAATACTGCATAGTCGAGATTAAAAGGCGGGAAGAACAATTACGTTTAGAGAGTGACAATAATGTATAACTTTAATTATTGTCTATAGTATATTTCTGTGAATAATTAACTTCATTTCGTCTCATCTATAAGCTATAGTGAATTCCCGTTACTATTAAAAAATTACCAGACTTTTCCTCAAAATATGACCATAAATATTACTGTAATATGACCAAAACTAGGAAAATGGCCTGGATATGCATTTATATGCTCGTTTTTTGCGCATCGTCACAGGTCTAGAAGAGTTCCAATTATTACGGTCAAAGATTGTGACAGGTTGACGTCATCTGAGCAAATACCACTTGACCTGTGTTTAACTCTTATGGTGAATAAAATCTCTTGGACTTGAACAACTCAGAAGTGTTAATAGAAGTAGGTATTAACCACGAACAGGGATGATCACGCCATCGTGTAATTGTTTCGGAGGTCATAGACTCCAACTTGATGAAATACAAACTTGTATTTTACCCTTAAAGTTCAGTCTACAAAATATGAATAATTCCTCTTTGCTTCTAAAGCATCACATTATTATTATTATTATCTTTATATTAAGGCTGGGCATTCATAATATAACCTTTGGTCTTAGTTTCTGTAACGGCCAGAGAACTTAGTGCAGATTCCAGATTATTAAACAGTTGAACAACTCCGAAGAAATGAATTGCCAGAATACTCGATTCCGTAACATATTTGTTCTGATGTCCTCTTTAAACAACCTAATAACTCAGGTACAGCGAACATGAACAAAGACCACTAACGAAAGTGCTCAGTAAAATACGTGAAAAGCAAATAAATCGTAATGTATTAACTTTGGTCAAACAACAACATTATCGAGAGTTTTTATTAAATTGAAATTTAGCTACGCCGTAATGACAATTGCTATTCGTGATTAAAGCAGATATCGTGATTAATTTAAGTTTTTAACAGTTTTTTTTATGTTGCTTTCATTAGAAATATGTTACTGAAAAGCTGTTTTTTTCCAACCGTAAAGTTTATTGATTTTTTTAAAAAAAACTACGAAATGCTTGGAAAAGCAAACTTAATGAATGTATTATAGCAACTAAGTTGGTGGCAGTTGCGTAGCTATTAAACTGTAGACTTGAGAGCGAAGGCTGACACGTGACGCCGTTCTTCAGCCAATAGCTATCCAGGTGACTGAGTGAGTGTGCGTAGGAAATTATATAGTAGAGATAAAATACATTAAAATATAGTTATAAATGTTCAGTCAGTGTTTAATTCATCATTACAGGTCAAAAAGAAAACAGGGAAAAATATTAGTTGTCATTATGACCCGAACCGTAGTGACGAGCGGTTTGCTTTAACTTCTTTGCTCTGCCAGTGTCCTCGACGTGACGGCTGTATGTCTGGTGTGTGGACGCTGTGAGGCGGTGAGTTTAGCTGCAGCAGAGTCGTGGAGGGTCGGAGCCACTGTGCGTGTCGCATGGCGACGAGGCGCGTGCGTTACGCATGCGGGCTGCGTGGGACCACCGCGGGGAGGTGCGTGAGAGTGCGTGAGAGTGCGTGGGCGGCGGGCGGCCACCACAAGCAAACCGTCCACGCCGAACTGCTTAGTAATCCACCCTACATTGACCTGCTTAGTGACGCGTTTGCCTTTGGGTTTTCTTCCATTAGCAAAGCGCACACGTAAATTCTGTGATCTGATGATTGTTGTCAGTGTATTCTAATTTAGTATACTTCAGAAAACTGAAGAAATAAATAACCAATGGTACGCATTCAAAGAACAGTGCAAGCACACTCAAAATGGTAGAGGGTTTATCGTGTAGTTTAGTTTCGCTTGCAATGAAAACACTGTCGAGCCATGGTCGACGACCAAGACGACGGTAATCCCTGTTGCTGTACGGCACGTGGTGGTAGCGACCGTGCTACGCCGGAGTCCGTCCTCCGCTTTCACACAGACAGCAGAGGAATCACCGCGGACGCGCTCGTCCGTGTTAACACGTCGCTGGCCTGCCAGAGAAAACCCGACCGCTGACATCTTGCTGACTGTGATGCTCTCTATTAAGTCCACCTCAATGTCGGGATACTTCCTGCCGAAGGCTCCGCCCAAATTCCTACCTGCTCCAGCGGCAATCCACCTAGTCATCTAATTACCCACACACACACAAGGTTAAATTCCTCCCCATTTACTTTTACAATTTACAAATTTTAATTTTAAATTCCTTATGCGTTTTTGGTAAGTTATTCATCACTTCACTTGGTAATTTGTACCAATCGCTGACACCCTTACCAACAGTAAAATATTTTCCCATTCCCTTATGCATGAAATCGACCGCCAGCTTGTGGTCATGGTCGCCTTTCCCCTTCCATGCACTTTTCCTAATTCTCCAAGACCCCTCACCAACATATGCCCTGTACATTCCCAGCACTCTCTTCACCCTCCTCCTTTCCTCCAATGAGTCTCAACCCTTTATCATATCAGTCACTGACTGGGTCCTGCGTTAATTTCCACAAACAAATCTAGCTGCTCTTCTTTGCACACCCTCCAACTCCTGTATTTGATAACCAAACTGTGGATCCCAAACTACACCACCATATTCAACCAGTGGTCTGACCAAAGTTTTGTAATCCAACTCCTTGACTTCTCTGGCACATCCTCTCATCACCTTCTCCAGTAAGTGAGGGATTTTGTAATCTTTTTCTACCACCTGCCCAATGTGCTCAGCACAGCGACGTCAATGGGCTATAAGGAAGAAAACAATGTTAAATTCGGCAGTTTACATATGACCGTAAACTAAGAAAGAAGTTTCCGATTAGTGATTTTGGAAATAATAGCGAGTAATGGTATTTTTTAATTGTTGTAGGTGAAAAGCTCCCACAAATCGTGCAAAACAAAGAGAAAAAAAAAAAGAAATTCAAACCTTTTTTTGTCAGTCAACGGCAGGTTTTTTTTTAATACTCATCGAGATTGTCTAAAGAAGAAACGTTATGTTAACGCCACCCATAACTAAATCGTTTATTTTTTAAAGGACACGTGTCCATTTTTTTTTACTAGAATCAGTGTTTAAAAATTATGGTATGCCCTCTAATAATAAATATAATAAAAAGCTGGAAAATAATGTTTTTATGAAGAATTATTTATTAGAGGTCGATATTTTTTGTGTATCTTTAAAAATACATAAAAAACAAAGACAAAAATTACAGAGATTAAAATATTATATACTATGGACTCAAGATTAATTGTAGTTATTATTTAAAAAAATAGATTTTTAAATTGACTTCTCAGAGCTTACTATTAATCATTTGAATTATTACGTTGTATTGGCCACACAACATGTTACAGAGGTTTATGGACATCGGTAACATGTTGCAGAACATCCCGTATGTCATCCATTAAAAGAAAAAAGTTAAAAACCTGTTAAGGGAACACGGTCAAGGACATCAGCCCTTCTATTAATAATCGATTATCTAACCTCTCTGCAGCACTGTGCAGATTTGAGTCAGGAATGCGTCGGTTCGGTACTGATCCTCGCAACTAATATATAAGAAAATGTAATTTTTACCGAAAAACTGACATGTGCTATTTCAATAATTAAAGATTACATTATTTTCACGCCTATTATTTTTATAAATTTTCTATCAAGGTCAGTGGCGTAGCTAGGTCAACAAGGGCCCCGGTGCAAAAAATTTATTTTGGGCCCTCAGGCCAGACGGACGACCTTTTTTTTTGCTTCATGTGCTGGTAGGGGCCCCCTGAGCTGAGGATGGGGGCCCTTGAGTTGTCGTTAGGGACCCTCTGAACAGTGGTTGGGGGCTCTCCTGAGCAGCGAGGGCCCTTAGCGGGGGTCTTCCTGTGATCTCAGGGGCCCCTTAGACGACGGTAGTGCTAAAAAAAAAAGGATCGCCAGTTTGCCGTGAAGGCTCGTGGGCCCTCTAAACTGCGCTTGGGGGCCCCCATAGGTGCACTTTGGGGCCCTTTGAGGTATGCTTGGGAGCCCCCTGAGCGTAGGGGCCCCGGTGCACTGCACCGCCTAGCCCCATAGTAGCTACGCCCCTGATCAAGGTTAATAAGAAACAGTGAGCAATTAAGAATTTCTGACTTGAAGCGGTCTGAACGGAATAGCAAATTATCGAACTGCGAGGTTAATACTTTTATTTTCCTGTAGCTCTTGTCCTGACGAGGCTTCGCTAAATTAGGAGGTAGATATTTGCTTCTTGTCATTTAATATGGCCCGTTATGCATTCTGGATTTAAACAAAAAATGACGAACAATAGCCGCCTCACTGTTGTTTAATGCCATCCATTATGTTGGAAAACTTTATTCATTACTCATTAAATAATTCTTCTCTCATTTTCCCAACATTGATTATTTATTATACATTCAGTATTCAAACTCTCATTAGCTTAACAAATCCTAATCCAACGATTTTTAAGTCAACCTTCTACTATTACAACCGGTAAACAAAACCGTAGATGCAGTCAGCGATGTTCATTGCTTAACTCTTTGTCTTACATGTCATCCCACCATATTATTTTTACTATCATTTAGACAAGTTATTTGACAAGTCACTAACTCTATGGTTGTTATCTCACAGAACACATAAGGGCTCCGTCAGAGGATAAGGGCAACTTGGGAGCTCTACCTGTTGGTGTAGGCACGTCGTTCGTTTTGATTCGCTCCGGTTTATTAGCTGCAGCAGCCAGTGCGTATATCATACCTGTATCCTGTGCTGACAGCTTGGTAACCACTCCCAATACATGCGGCGGTAAATTCTGAACGGGAACGATCGCAAGCAGGTTGTATAGAGAAAAGTATTGTTCCCTCTGTGGAGCGGAACCTGGGGTATTGGCATGTTTCATTTGCACCGTAGCAGTGACTCGATACGATCACTAACGCTCAATGGCCACAGTAGAGCGCCCAGTCGTTCACCCTACAAGGCGTGCTGAACTGGCGTCGAACTCAGTCCCGTGGGATATCACACGGCGGCTGAACCGTCCCGAATATCACCTTCACACTGTGAGCTCCTTACTTCCATTTCTTGGCTGTATCACAGGACCAGCTACTTCATCATGATCAATAGTTAGGTGCGAATAATGGGATGGATCAACATCATCAACATCCTTCGCTGGTCGTCCTGCTCAACCTCTTCCAAGTCATTCCAAGATTTTTGCTCCACCAACAACTGTGCGACAGGACCACTGACAAAGTTATTTTATTTAATTCTTGAGTTCAATGACGCGCAATGTGGAAGTTCGGTAGAAATTTCTGTCGATATTTATGTTCATTTTCCACCATGTGTCGTTTCTACTCGGCAGCACTTCGATGGTCTTGTCGTCGATGGTGAACGGGTTTTGTAGAGCGTGTGCTCAACACAGCCGGTAGGGCTTATGGGAGCGTGCATAAACTACGTGGCTCGGTGTAGGGGGTGGGGAGGAATTGGGAGGAGGCCAAAATGGAGCAATGTTCTTTATGGACGCTGACTATCCCGCAACGGCGGAAGTACTTTAACTATCAGCTTACGTCAGTAGAGTAATATGTAAATGTGATCACGATGAAATAAGTAACCGCACGCTTCCGTGGTTTAAACGAGAAGAATATTTGTATCATGGGTAACCCCTGTGTCGAACATACGCACCCAAATTCTCGCGTGTTCCTTACAGCGACAGAGCTGTCGAATTTAGGTCGCTCCCTAATAATTTACCTTTAATAATAAAATGAATGAGCCTTCGTGCCTTTTACAGCAATAAATTTTTTTATGCGCTGCGGTTCGGCGTCAGAAACCTAAAATTGACTCATAGTCATATGAAGTCATTTTTTGGAGCCTACAGTCACGTATCACGTATATTATGTATTAAGCAGTCACGTATGATGTATATTATGTAGTAAGCAGTCACGTGTGATGTATATTATGTAGTAAGCAGTGACGTATAATGTATATTATGTAGTAAGCAGTGACGTATGATGTGTATTATGTAATAAGCAGTCACGTATGATGTATATTATGTAGTAAGCTGTCACGTATGATGTATATTATGTATTAAGCAGTCACGTGTGATGTATATTATGTAGTAAGCAGTCACGTATGATGTGTATTATGTAGTAAGCAGTCACGTATGATGTGTATTATGTAGTAAGCAGTCACGTATGATGTATATTATGTATTAAGCAGTCACCTGTGATGTATATTATGTAGTAAGCAGTCACGTATGATGTGTATTATGTAGTAAGCAGTCACGTATGATGTGTATTATGTAGTAAGCAGTCACGTATGATGTATATTATGTAGTAAGCAGTCACGTATGATGTGTATTATGTAGTAAGCAGTCACGTATGATGTATATTATGTATTAAGCACTCACGTGTGATGTATATTATGTAGTAAGCAGTCACGTGTGATGTATATTATGTAGTAAGCAGTCACGTATGATGTATATTATGTAGTAAGCAGTCACGTATGATGTGTATTATGTAATAAGCAGTTACGTATGATGTGTATTATGTAGTAAGCAGTCACGTATGATGTGTATTATGTAGTAAGCAGTCACGTATGATGTGTATTATGTATTAAGCAGTCACGTGTGATGTATATTATGTAGTAAGCAGTCACGTGTGATGTATATTATGTAGTAAGCAGTCACGTATGATGTATATTATGTATTAAGCAGTCACGTGTGATGTATATTATGTAGTAAGCAGTCACGTATGATGTGTATTATGTAGTAAGCAGTCACGTATGATGTATATTATGTATTAAGCAGTCACGTGTGATGTGTATTATGTAGTAAGCAGTCACGTATGATGTATATTTTGTATTAAGCAGTCACGTGTGATGTATATTATGTATTAAGCAGTCACGTGTGATGTATATTATGTAGTAAGCAGATAGTGAAATCCATCACATGCTAAAGTCAGCAGATATTGCAAGGACAAATCTAAACTCTTTTTTTATTTATTTTTAATAAGGGCTCTATTAAAGTCGCCTCCCTGGGCCGCTGTCTGAGTGCTGCATTGCTTCCGCTGGGCCACGCCCCTTCCGTCAACTTCTCTATCGACCTCTGCTGCTGAGCTCTGTTCTTTTCTGACCTTTATGATATTTTGGGGTTATGGAAAGGGTGTCTACAATAGGTACGAAATTAGTTGATGAGCAAAAGCAGAGTTTTATTTTTTAATGATATATGCAGGGTGTTACAAAAAGGTTCGGCCAAACTTTCAGGAAACATTCCTCACACACAAACAAAGAAAATATGTTATGTGGACATGTGTCCAGAAACGCTTACTTTCCATGTTAGAGCTCATTTTATTACTTCTCTTCAAATCACATTAAACATGTAATGGAAACACACAGCAACAGAACGTACCTGCGTGACTTCAAACACTTTGTTACAGGAAATGTTCAAAATGTCCTCCGTTAGCGAGGATACATGCATCCACACTCCGTCGCATGGAATCCCTAATGCGCTGATGCAGCCCTGGAGAATGGCGTATTGTATCACAGCCGTCCACAATATGAGCTCTAACATGGAAAGTAGGCGTTTCCGGACAAATGTCCACATAACATATTTTCTTTGTTTGTGTGTGAGGTATGTTTCCTGAAAGTTTGGCCGTACCTTTTTGTAACACCCTGTATATATAAGAGCTTTCGAAAAATCTCTGTGCTCCGAGTTAAGATTTTTTTATCGAAGCTTTTTTCATGTAAAGTAACTTGTTTTTGCTGAACTCGATCAGCGACTCTTGTGTCTCGTTTTTGGTATAGCCACTAGCGCTGAAGCTACCTACTCAGATAAGCTCTATTCTGATGCTGGAGGCAGTATGAATAGAGCCAACTAAACTTTCAATAGAGAGTGGTGCCTCCCTTTAGATTAATTCTCTGTGTCCGTGACTTTCTCGAAGTCTGAGTTTTCCTCTTTTCGTGTTTTGCATCTGATACTCCATATGCCCCCGTCCAGTGATCCACTTTCTTGCAGCACGTATTTCGCTTTACAATCTGCCTCGTTAACGATGGAAAGTTTAAATTACACGTTGGAATAAGGCAAACAGTTGACTAGGAAACCAACCCGCAATTACGGAGTAGCACGCGGAGATGGTAGCGCGATTTATTGCTCCGACGCCGAGTCCAGAGCTCACATGTAGCCTTAACCACACTAGCATTTAGTTTGCTTCACTGCGTAAGTTAGCTAATTAGAACATTATGTCATTTAGTGAAATATAAACATCTACTGTAATCTGCGGTTCACCTTCAACTCCCATCAAGACATACTTTTAACTGTACAAAAATCTTCGTGGAAACTTTTCCTACAAGGCTCTGTCCTAGGACCCCGTCTATTTATGTTTTACATCAATGATTGTCCTACAAATGAAAGCAGTTGCCAACCCGTCGACCATCAAAACGTTCCGATTATTCTTTATACTTAATTATTTGTTCAAACTTTTGGTGGAAAAACATTAAAAATCTAATTTCAACGCCATTTTTGTATCTAAAACGACTAATTCGAAAATTGTTTGACTAATTTCCTCAACAACAGCGATGTTTCCCCGTCCG
>JARYHS010011408.1:5258125-5300417 GCA_031002005.1 Vandiemenella viatica | reverse complement strand
TACAGTATTCGCTGTCTCAGGATCACTTGAGAGAATCGACGCAGTATATATCATGTTCCAGAACTCGAAAAATGGTTGTTTTTCCATACCTTTGTCTGTGAATGAATTTTTAATTTGTCGCGGCTATCGCTGACTTCTCCGTCTACCGTGTATTATTACTAGCACATTGCTATCGTTACACATGTGAAATTTCAACGACCATCCAAAATTCTAGTATTTCCAGCATATCAGCCTTTTTTCGGTCTTTTTGCTCCTTCGATACCATCGTCATGATCTGTGAGAAAGGATGTACCGCAAGGAATGGTGAGGAATTCGGCCATGGGCTTTTAAAGATCTCTTTCCCTGCATTCACGTGGAGTGATTTCAGGAAACCATGGAAAACCGAAATCATGATGGCCTGACGTACAGTCGAACCCATCTCCTCCCCAATACTGATTCTAGATTCATAGGCGATTCGTCTTAAAGGAACCTCATCAGTGCGCAGCCCGCAGTGACCGGCGTCTTGATCGTTAAGAAGAAGTAGGGCTACCTAGTTTCGAGATGATATACAGAGTTTGTGGACATTTTAGCTAGCAAAGTGCTAAGTGCAAAAACTGATTGATATGCATATTAATAATGTTCGTGTAGCTCAATGGACTCCCAGTTCATCATTCAACTACACGCTTCTAAGAAAATAACTTATTGCTTATAATAATTTACTAATATCTGATGAGGTTAATAATATAGTAATTAAAAAATTTGGGTGTTGATGGTACTACTTGTACGTGAGAAGAATAAATAAAAACATATCGTATTTAATTCATTTTTGTTTCATTTCATCCACCACACAATACAAAATAAATATATCATATTGTTGTTTTGTATGTTAATGTTGGTTCTGTAGGATGGTCTCAAGAATAACTTTGTCTGACCAATCAGAGGATATCAGCTCAGTGTTATAGATCAAAAAGTGGTGACAGTCTGCTAAAAAGTTATTTTTAGAAGTTAATTTTTGGTACCTAAGCAATTAATTAATTAGAATAGTTTGATATATCAATAACACATTACAAAATGCTAGGGAAAAAATACAGGTTTGGCAATAACAATTGTCAACAGCAAGCAACCGCTCTCACATTCGAATCCCCCCACCCTTTATTAATTTTGACTATGTGAACTGCAGAGTATCCATGGTAATGCCATTATCACATTATAACAAAAAAATTACGCTTTTGAAACGAGTGTATCTTACTTTTAATTCAGTTATAGTAAATCAAACAGGTTATACACTCTCTCAGTATGGAAACTAAAATTTTGATTTTCGTTTTGAAAATGCGTAACATAACACGATCAGACTATGTATTTGCATATTTTAGAGTGATTCGCATCAGAATTTATACTCTGTCACGAACGGCAAATTGTGTTGTGGAATGTAGGCCCAGTCCGATCACACCAGGAATAGAGCATAACGGGAGCCAACGCGTCACCCACGCCGAGTTACAGTACTGCGCTAGGAAAACTACGCACTCCAGGAATAGCGTATAACGGTACCCGACGCGTCATGTGTGGCGCGCGCTGGGAATAACAACAACCGTTGTCGCCTGCGGGGTTGTGCGCCCGGCTAAGCTACACAGAATACTCAGATAAATTCAGGTTACCGCCGTACGATGCTGCCGCGTGGCGGCGGGTTGGTGAACTAAACACGCCATTCTCGCCGGGGCCTGGAGGGGGAGGGGAGGGGAGGGAGGTCCCTCACCCCACCACAACGACGGTGCTGCCACCTGGCGGGTGTTTTAGCTCTCTCTTCTCCTCCCTACTGTCCATGACTGATTATTGACTGTGTAGCTTATCCTCTGGTGGCAATTTCCATACATACGTACTTTTGTATCAATCAAAGTTTTCTCAAAATTCGTCCACCATTTCACGTAAACTATTCAACTGTTCTAGTCGCCAATTTCCTAACCCACTCCTCTGTGTCTAAAATGGTCTGTATAATCGTTTCTCTTGCACTTAGTGAGCGGTTAAACGCATGGGCCTCACAGTCGGGTTCGAATCCCGTCCGGGCATCCTGATTTGGGTTTTCCATGATTTCTACAAATCACTCCAGGCGAATGTCGGGATGCTTCCTTCATAAGTTCACGACTAGGGTTCGGATCCTTATGACCTAAAAAATAGAGAACTATGACCTTAAAAAGGGGTAAATATGACGCAAACATTTGAATTTACTATACCTTAAAACATGTTTAATTATGCTTCATTTATTTATCTAGTAGTGTCGCTTTCATGTAGCCAGCGTAATTTGCTTTCGTGCATTCACTGCACCATTGAGAATTTTTTTTTTTTTATAAAATTATTTTATGTTCCTGTACAAGAATAGATTACTACGTTTTTACTTTTTAAAATGGGAATTTATTGTAAATTTGCTGTGGATTAGTGCACATACCAGTACGCTATTCTTGTTTGATGCTAGCATTGCAGTATATCACCACATGCATCTTCAAGTTCTCGCAGAGGAATTTCTCCTGTTGTCACTTGAAACTGTCTTGTACTGTGAGAAGATTCGTTTAACATCGCGAGATGTGACGGGAGCGTACTTAAACAGAGTCGGGTCACTGCAATTTAATTCTGGGTCGTCTTCAATCAAAACAGATTCACCACCATGGAAAAACGTCACTAATTTTACAAATTGTTTTATATGTCGTATTCGCACGCAACAGTTTACCATTTTTTTTTTTTTACTTATCGCTTTACGCCTCGTCGACGTCGAGGTCATTAGAGGCGGGATGGGACTGGGGACAAGGATGGGGAGGAAATTGAGCCATGGCCTTTTGAAGGAAGCATCCCGGCATTTGCCTGGAGTGACTTGGGTAACCATGGAAAACCGAAAACTGGATATCCTGACGGGGATTCGAATCCGCGTCCTCCCGAATGCGAGGCCAGAGCGTTAACCGCTCACCCACCACGCTCGGTCATTTTTATGAACCTTGTTCTTCAGCAAACTAGCCACATTGCCCCCTGCTTCACCTAATACTGCATAGTCGAGATTAAAAGGCGGGAAGAACAATTACGTTTAGAGAGTGACAATAATGTATAACTTTAATTATTGTCTGTAGTATATTTCTGTGAATAATTAACTTCATTTCGTCTCATCTTTAAGCTATAGTGAATTCCCGTTACTATTAAAAAAATTTCAGACTTTTCCTCAAAATATGACCATAAATATTACCGTAATATGACCAAAACTAGGAAAATGGCCTGGATATGCATTTATATGCTCGCTTTTTGCGCATCGTCACAGGTCTAGAAGAGTTCCAATTATTACGGTCAAAGATTGTAACAGGTTGACGTGATCTGAGCAAATACCACTTAACCTGTGTTTAACTCTTAGGGTGAATAGAATCTCTTGAGCCTGAAGAACTCAGAAGTGTTAAATATTAATAGAAGTAGGTAATTAAACACGGACAGGGATATAATTGTTTCGGAGGTCATAGACTCCAAACTTGATGAAATACAAACTTGTATTTTACCCTTAAAGTTCAGTCTACAAAATATGAATAATTCCTCTTTGCTTCGAAAGCATAACATTATTATTATTATTATATTTATATTAAGGCTGGGCATTCATAATATAACCTTTAGTCTTAGTTTCTGCAACGGCCAGAGAACTTATTGCAGATTCCAGATTGTTAAACAGTTGAGCAACTCCGAAGAAATGAATTGGTAGAATACTCGATTCGGTAACATATTTGTTCTGATGTCCTCTTTAAACAACCTAATAACTCACGTACAGCGAACATGAACAAAGACCACTAACGAAAGTGCTCAGTAAAATACGTGAAAAGCAAATAAATCTAATGTATAACTTCAAACAACAACATTATCGAGAGTTTTTATTAAATTGAAATTTAGCTAGGCCGTAATGACAATTGCTATTCGTGATTAAAGCAGATATCGTGATTAATTTAAGTTTTTAACAGTTTTTTTTATGTTGCTTACATTAGAAATATGTTACTGAAAAGCTGTTTTTTTCCAACCGTAAAGTTTATTGATATTTTTTTTTAAACTACGAAATGCTTGGAAAAGCAAACTTAGTGAATGAATTATAGCAACTAACTTGGTGGCAGTTGCTTAGCTATTAAACTGTGGACTTGCGAGCGAACGCTGACACGTGACGCCGTTCTTCAGCCAATAGCTGTCGAGCTGAGTGAGTGAACATAGGAAATTATATAGTAGAGATAAAACACACTTAAATGTTCAGTCAGTGTATAATTCATCATTACAGGTCAAAAAGAAGACAGGGAAAAATATTAGTTGTCATTATGACCCGAACCGTAGTGACGAGCGTTTTGCTTTAACTTCTTTGCTCTGCCAGTGACCTCGACGTGACGGCTGTACGTCTGGTGTGTGGACGCTGTGAGGCGGCGAGTTTAGCTGCGGCAGAGTCGTGGAGGGTCGGAGCCACTGTGCGTGTCGCATGGCGACGAGGCGCGTGCGTTACGCATGCGGGCTGCGTGGGACCACCGCGGGGAGGTGCGTGAGAGTGCGTGAGAGTGCGTGGGCGGCGGACGGCCATCACAAGCAAACCGTCCACGCCGAACTGCTTAGTAATCCACCCTACATTGACCTGCTTAGTGACGCGTTTGCCTTTGGGTTTTCTTCCATTAGCAAAGCGCACACGTAAATTCTGTGATCTGATGATTGTTGTCAGTGTATTCTAATTTAGTATACTTCAGAAAACTGAAGAAATAAATAACCAATGGTACGCATTCAAAGAACAGTGCTAGCACACTCAAAATGGTAGAGGTTTTATCGTGTAGTTTAGTTTCGATTGCAATGAAAACACTGTCGAGCCATGGTCGACGACCAAGACGACGGTAATCCCTGTTGCTGTACGGCACGTGGTGCTACGCCGGAGTCCCTCCTCCGCTTTCACACAGACAGCAGAGGAATCACCGCGGACGCGCTCGTCCGTGTTAACACGTCGCTGGCCTGCCAGAGAAAACCCGACCGATGACATCTTGCTGACTGTGATGCTCTCTATTAAGTCCACCTCAATGTCGGGATACTTCCTGCCGAAGGGCTCCGCCCAAATTCCTACCTGCTCCAGCGGCAATCCACCTAGTCATCTAATTACCCACACACACACAAGGTTAAATTCGTCCCCATTTACTTTTACAATTTACAAATTTTAATTTTAAATTCCTTATGCGTTTTTGGTAAGTTATTCATCACTTCACTTGGTAATTTGTACCAATCGCTGACACCCTTACCAACAATAAAATATTTTCCCACTCCCTCCTGCATGAAATCGAGCGCCAGCTTGTGGTCATGGTTGCCTTTCCCCTTCCATGCACTTTTCCTAATTCTCCAAGCCCCATCACCAACATATGCCCTGTACATTCCCAGCACTCTCTTCACCCTCCTCCTTTCCTCCAATGAGTTCCAATCCAGTTCCTTTATCATATCAGTTACTGACTGGGTCCTGCGTTAATTTCCACAAACAAATCTAGCTGCTCTTCTTTGCACACCCTCCATCTCCTGTATTTGATAACCAAACTGTTGGTCCCAAACTACACCATCATATTCAACCAGTGGTCTGACCAAAGTTTTGTAATCCAACTCCTTGACTTCTCTGGCACATCCTCTCATCACCTTCTCCAGTAAGTGAGGGATTTTGTAATCTTTTTCTACCACCTGCCCAATGTGCTCAGCACAGCGACGTCAGTGGGCTATAAGGAAGAAAAAATGTTAAATTTGGCAGTTTACATATGACCGTAAACTAAGAAAGAAGTTTCCGATTAGTGATTTTGGAAATAATAGCGAGTAATGGTATTTTTTAATTGTTGTAGGTGAAAAGCTCCCACAAATCGTGCAAAACAAAGAGGAAAAAAAAATGAAATTCAAACCTTTCTTTGTCAGTCAACGTCAGGTTTTGTTTAATACTCATCGAGATTGTCTAAAGAAGAAACGTTATGTTAACGCCGCCCATAACTAAATCGTTTATTTTTTAAAGGACACGTGTCCATTTTTTAATTTTTTTTTACTAGAATCAGTGTTTAAAAATTATGGTAATCAACTTTTTTTATCTGCATTTGATGGAACATAAAAAAATAAACGAATGATACAAATTTGGGATTTGTAGTCTAAATTTCGGGGATTTTGTATGAGTTTCTGTCTGTTGAATATATGCCCTTTAATAATAAATATAATAAAAAGCTGGAAAATAATGTTTTTATGAAGAATTATTTATTAGAGGTCAATATTTTTTGTGTATCTTTAAAAATACATAAAAAACAAAGACAAAAATTACAGAGATTAAAATATTATATTCTATGGACTCAATATCATTTATAGTTATTATTTTTAAAAAATACAAATTTTTAAATTGACTTCACAGAGCTTACTATTAATCATTTGAATTATTACCTACTATTGGCCACAACATCTTACAGAGGTTTATGTACTTCCGTAACATGTTGCAGCACATTCCGAATGTCATTTTTTAAATGTTAAACACCTGTTAAGGGAACACGGTCAAGGACATCAGCCCTTCTATTAATAATCAATTATCTAACCTCTCTGCAGCACTGTGCAGATTTGAGTCAGGAATGCGTCGTTTCGGTACTGATCCTCCCAACTAAAATATAAGAAAATGTAATTTTTACCGAAAAACGGACATGTGCTATTTCAATAATTAAAGTATTTTCATGCGTATTATTTTTATATATTTTCTATCATGGTTAATAAGAAACAGTGAGCAATTAAGAATTTCTGACTTGAAGCGTTCTGAACGGAACAGCAAATTATCGAACTGCGAGGTTAATATTTCATTTTCCTGTAGCTCTTGTCCTGAAGAGGCTTCACTAAATTAGGAGGTAGAAATTTCCTTCTTGTCGTTTAATATGGCCGGTTATGCATTCTGGATTTAAACCAAAAATGACGAACGGTAGTCGCCTCGCAGTTGTTTAACACAAACCATTATCTTGGGAAAACTTTATTCATTACTCATTAAATAATTCTTCTCTAATTTTTGCAACATTAATTATTTATTATTCCGTATTCAAACTCTCACCAGCTTAATACATCTTAATCCAACGATTTTTAAGTCAACCTTCTACTATTACAACCAGTAAACAAAACCGTAGATACAGTCAGCGATGTTCATTGCTTAACTCTTTGCGTTACATGGCAGCCAACTTAACCATCCCACCATATTATTTTTACTATCATTTAGACAAGTTATTTGACAAGTCACTAACTCTATGGTTGTTATCTCACAGAACACATAAGGGCTCCGTCAGAGGATAAGGGCAACTTGGAGCTCTACCTGTTGGTGTAGGCGCGTCGTTCGTTTTGATTCGCTCCGGTGTATTAGCTGCAGCAGCCAGTGCGTATATCATACCTGTATCCTGTGCTGACAGCTTGGTAACCACTCCCAATACATGCGGCGGTAAATTCTGAACGGGAACGATCGCAAGCAGGTTGTATAGAGAAAAGTATTGTTTTCTCTGTGGAGCGGAACCTGGGGTATTGGCATGTTTCATTTCAACCGTAGCAGCGACTCGATACGATCACTAACGCTCAATGGCCACAGTAGAGCGCCCAGTCGTTCGCCCTACAAGGCGTGCTGAACTGACGTCGAACTCAGTCCCGTGGGATATCACACGGCGGCTGAACCGTCCCGAATATCACCATCACACTGTGAGCTCCTTACTTCCATTTCTTGGCTGTATCACAGGACCAGCTACTTCATCATCATCAATAGTTAGCTGCGAAAAATGGGATGGATCAACATCATCAACATCCTTCGCTGGTCGTCCTGCTCAACCTCTTCCAAGTCATTCCAAGATTTTTGCTCCACCAACAACTGTGCGACACGACCACTGACAAAGTTATTTTATTTAATTCTTGAGTTCAATGACGCACAATGTGTAAGTTCGGTAGAAATTTCTGTCGATGTTTATGTTCATTTTCCACCATCTATCGTTCAGCACTTTGATGGTCTTGTCGTCGATGGTAAACAGGTTTTGTAGAGAGTTTGCTCAACACAGCCGGTAGGGCTTATGGGAGCGTGCATAAACTACGTGGCTCGGTGTAGGGGGTGGGGAGGAATTGGGAGGAGGCCAGAATGGAGCAATGTACTTTATGGAGGCTCCCTATCCCTCAACGTCGGAAGTACTTTAACTATCAGCTTACGCCAGTAGAGTAATATGTAAATGTGATCACGATGAAACAAGTAACCGCACGCTTCCGTGGTTTAAACGAGAAGAATATTTGTATCGTGGGTAACCTCTGCGTCGAATATACGCACCCCGATTCTCGCGTGTTCCTTACAGCGACAGAGCTGTAGAATTTAGGTCCCTCCATAATAATTTACCTTTAATAATAAACTGAATGAGCATTCGTGCCTTTTACAGCAAGAAGTTTTTTTATGCGCTGTGGTTCGGCGTCAGAAACCTAAAATTGACTCATAGTCATATGAAGTCATTTTTTGGAGCCTACAGTCACGTATCACGTATATTATGTAGTAAACAGTCACGTATGATGTATATTATGTAGTAAGCAGTCACGTATGAGTATTATGTAATAAGCAGTCACGTATGATGTATATTATGTATTAAGCAGTCACGTGTGATGTATATTATGTAGTAAGCAGTCACGTATGATGTGTATTATGTAGTAAGCAGTCACGTATGATGTATATTATGTAGTAAGTAGATAGTGAAATCCATCACATGCTAAAGTCAGCAGATATTGCAAGGGCAAATCTAAACTCTTTTTTATTAGTTTTATTAGTTTTATTTATTTTTAATAAGGGCTCTATTAAGGGTGCCTCCCCGGGACCCTGTCTGAGTGCTGCATTGCTTCCGCTGGGCCACGCCCCTACTGTAAACTTCTCTATCGACCTCTGCTGCTGAGCTCTGTTCTTTTCTGACCTTTATGATATTTTTGGGTTATGGAAAGGGTGTCTACAATAGGTACGAAATGAGTTGATGAGCAAAAGCAGAGTTTTATTTTTTAATGATATATACAGGGTGTTACAAAAAGGTACGGCCAAACTTTCAGGAAACATTCTTCACACACAAACAAAGAAAATATGTTATGTGGACATGTGTCCGGAAACGCTTACTTTCCATGTTAGAGCTCATTTTATTACTTCTCTTCAAATCACATTAAACATGGAATGGAAACACACAGCAACAGAACGTACCAGCGTGACTTCAAACACTTTGTTACAGGAAATGTTCAAAATGTCCTCCGTTAGCGAGGATACATGCATCCACCCTCCGTCGCATGGAATCCCTGATGCGCTGATGCAGCCCTGGAGAATGGCGTATTGTATCACAGCCGTCCACAATATGAGCTCTAACATGGAAAGTAAGCGTTTCCGGACACATGTCCACATAACATATTTTCTTTGTTTGTGTGTGAGGAATGTTTCCTGAAAGTTTGGCTGTACCTTTTTGTAACACCCTGTGTATATAAGAGCTTTCGAAAAATCTCTCTGCTCCGAGTTAAGATTTTTGTATCGAAGCTTTTTTCATGTAAAGTAACTTGTTTTTGCTGAACTCGATCAGCGATTCTTGTGTCTCGTTTTTGGTATAGCCACTAGGGCTGAAGCTACCTACTCAGATAAACTCTATTCTGATGCTGGAGGCAGTGTGAATAGAGCCAACTAAACTTTCAATAGAGAGTGGCGCCTCCCTTTAGATTAATTCTATGTGTCAGTGACTTTCTCGAAGTCTGCGTTTTCCTTCTTTGCATCTGATACTCCATATGCCCCCGTCCAGTGATCCACTTTCTTGCCGCACGTATTTCGCTTTACAATCTGCCTCGTTAAGGATGGAAAGTTTAAATTACACGTTGGAATAAGGCAAACAGTTGACTAGGAAACCAACCCGCAATTACGGAGTAGCACGCGGAGATGGTAGCGCGATTTATTGCTCCGACGCCCGAGTCCAGAGCTCACATGTAGCCTTAACCACACTAGCATTTAGTTTGCTTCACTGCGTAAGTTCGAAAATTAGAACATTATGTCATTTAGTGAAATATAAACATGTACTGTAATATGCCGTTCACCTTCAACTCCCATCAAGACATAGACATACTTTTAACTGTACAAAAATCTTCGTGGAAACTTTTCCTACAAGGCTCTGTCCTAGGACCCCGTCTATTTATGTTTTACATCAATGATTGTCCTACCAATGAAAGCAGTTGCCAACCCGTCGACCATCAAAAGGTTCCTATTATTCTTTATACTTAATTATTTGTTCAAACTTTTGGTGGAAAAACATAAAAAATCTAATTTCAACGCCATTTTTGTATCTAAAACGACTAATTCGAAAATTGTTTGACTAATTTCCTCAACAACAGCGATATTTCCCCGTCCGGGCATCCAGATTTGGGTTTTCCATGGTTTCCCAAATCACTCCAGGCAAATGCCAGGATGCTTCCTTCAAAAGGCCATGGCCGAATTTCTTCCCATTCCTTGCCCCCCATCCTTTCCCGTCTCTTAAGACCTCGCTGTTAGAGAGACGTTAAGCAGATAAAAAAAACAGCGATGTTTGTTAGTTTTATGGTTTCTCCCAAAGAACTACGACAGTGATGTTACCAAACGTGATGTTTCTACAGAACATGTTTTTGGACAAAATTGGTAAATGTCATTCGATTTCAAGAATTAGGTGATATTTTTGGGTTTTTTGTTTGTTTTCGGATAAACAGGTGGTACTGTGGAACGTGCAGCCTTATATTGGATATGCATGAGTGTATCACTTGTGACTGAAGTTGGATGGAAGCTAAGTGTACGTATAGGAGTTGCAGTGTGTGCAGTAAAGAGCTGTTACATTCTCTTGGAATTTACTGCAGAACACAGTCGGCAACTGATATGATAAACGGGCTAGGACGTGACTCATTACAAGGCAAGAGGAGTGTGATGAGGGTCATGAGAGTGTATAAGGCGTATATTGGTGATGAGGCATGGAAAGATATTGGTGCAAGAATTAAGAAGTACATGGAATGGAAAAGATGACCATGACCACAAGCTGGCAGTCGATTTCAAGCACAAGAGTGTGGGAAGATTCTCTTTTTTAGGTAAGGGTGTCAGGGACTGATGAATAACTTACCGAAAACGTTGAAAGAATTTAAAATTAAAATTCGTAGAGGAGAAAAGCAGGCAGATTCAAGAAAGAGGAAAATGGGCGTGTGAGGAAATTGCCACGGGAGCGAGCGTTCCATCGCAATTAAATTACTCGTGAATTAAATGTTACAGATAGGACGGGCGAAGCTTTGCTGTGAGTGTTGTATGTATGAAGATAAGTGTGGTGGCTGTTGTTAAGTGCTTTGTCTTCCGACACTTCATACCTACTCTTCAAAAGCAAGCCTGCGGGCCGCCATGTTAATGTGCCCATCAGCAGTGTCGTCACTCTAAATAGGTTTATGTCTCGATAGGAAACAGCGGAATGCAAACTTTTCTAATCCGGAGACCAAGCACCGTGAGATTAGTGTCTCTTGCGCCACACAGGCTTGAACGATCTAACTGACGGTCCATCACTGCTTCTCTTGGTCCACAAGGCTGCTCACCATGTGGTCGGAATACTAGAGTAAACTTACGTCCAGAGACTTTATTTTTGCTGTGGTAGAAACCAATCTTACTTGAAAAGTGACATCAAGAAACGGAATTCATATGATATGACTATATCTGCTGTTATTTTTGTGACGTTTTGAGTGGTTTTTGGAAAACTACTCTCGCGACTTATGCCCCGGTGTGTTGTCAGCAAAACGATGTGTTGCGCGGTACAAAGTTTCATATGTCACATTTGGGTTTCGGGGACCCTTTTCAGCCTAGCTAACCTAAGGGAAGGGAATGGGTCTTTGAAAGGAACGATCCCGACATTCGCCCCGAGTGACCACAGAAAACCAAGGTTCATGGAAAACCCATATTAAGATCGTAAATCAAAACTCCGTCTGGAAACAACTGTTGATGTTGATGTTACTTTATTCCAATACGCGTTTCGCCCTTGTAGTGTGGGGCATCGTCAGTGGCTGTGAATTTGTTTTGCATGTGTTTCATTACATTGGACAAAAGCATTACAAATTATTATATACATATTTACATTGTACTTACAGCTAGGGTGATGATATTTACATGGCGATCTGGAACAGCACTTTATGCATTTTACAGATCTTCTTTTTCACAAGTAGAAAACTGTTTTACACACATTTCTGACTAGATACTTGGCATTATATCTATTGAAATATTGACTGTAAGCTTTTTGTTGCATTTGTCTGCTAATAACATATATGTTGTTTTGATGAAATGCAGTGCTACCAACTTTGTTTCATTTTTTGTTTGTTATTGTATCTGTGTTGTTCTATTAAATTATTTCTGTTTTCATCAGCTGTTTTGTGTGTGTGGTGGTTATTTTTTATTGAGTTGAACAGTTTGTATTAGTTTCCACCAGTAGTGCTTATTTTTAGTGAGTTAAACAGTGTTTTATTGGTTAAATTGGTGAATTCATTCAATAGTGATTTTCCTAAACGCGTATGGGAATAAAGTAACATTAACATCAACACTTGTTTCCACGCGGAATTTTGATTTATAATCTATTAAGCAACAACTGTTGAAGATGGTCTATAACCAGATTTGCGATATGTAGATGGTCGGACTGGGATACGAACATGCATCCTGTCGAATGCAGGGCCGCATGCCACAGTCAAAATATTTTGTGCTAAATATTGAAGTATGTTGAGTAGCGGCTTGTTAGGGTCTTCGGTGGTTTAAATTAATATACTGATTAATTAAAATATAATCCACCAGAAGGTTATGTTGAAGATGTTTGTTTATTTTTCAAAATAACAAGTCAGCGATATTTGTCACAAGCAAAGATACACTCCAGAGATACTGGCGCAGTCTTTGTCAGATGCAAAGTGACTCAACTGTGAACTTACTGTAAAACTTGACTATAAACTGACTGTATACTGACTAACTATGTCCTTCTGCCGATCTGTTTATATAGTCTCTATCGAAATTTCTGGAATTCTTCAAAGGCATCCGCCCGATATTTCTCGAACATTAACAGTTACTCAAACAATTAAACATATTAAAAACAATCTGAATTAATACCAAATCACTTAAAATCATTACAAAATGATCAGAAATGGTAATTAGAGATACTTAAATACAAAATTATTTACAGAAATCATTTTAAACTGTACAAACATGTCCTTTAGACATCATAACTTGCATTAATACATGGAATTACAAACATTTAAGAAATTCTCTTGCACAATTCGGTTCTTAAACATATTAAATGGACTTTAAATAATTTTCTTTCATAAAACAAAGTCTATATATACTGATTTACAAGAAATTGAAAAATAAACATACCAGAGCACATTCAAACAAACTTCAGCTCACTACAAATACTTCATACAGTACAATACTATTCAAAATTCAGGTATGAGGGCTGTTACAGTCTGGTAGTAGGTGAATATATTTCGGTGGTGAGCTGAACGTATCGCAGGATGGAGAGGTAGAGAGTTGGCGATAGAAATATAGTCCCGGAAGAGTTGGCGGCCACAATGGAGATGGCTGGCGAGACAAGGCAGGCACCTGCGTGGATTCGGCTGTCGGGAGTGATGGATTCGGAGAGAGCGCGACCCGGGGTCAGCCGCGGCGATACGGATCAGAGTGCCGCGAGCGGGGCTCGACGCCGGTATCGCGCTTTCATCGCCGTGTGAACTGCGGCAGGTGGACGAGGCGTCAAGAATGACGCTGAGTGCTCGAGCCAGCCAATACACAGGTAGCATGCGAGGCGACTCCAGAACGTAACAAGTCACATCACGATGCGGAACGTGAAGGCTCTTCAACGGCGAAAAAACAACTTCCGAAGGGGACGATGGACAGGGGAGGGGATCGAACCCAGTGCCTTCCCTAGCAGACTTCCTCATCCAGGCGAGTGACGGGACGGTCTCCAATCTACCCTTAGAATTTTACACATTCCACACAAACAACAAGAAGTTGAGAACACGGTTACACGTACCGTGAGCGACAGGTAAGGTCTGGACTAGTGACCACTACAGAGGCAGCAGAAACTGGCACCTCGGAAGTGTCGACTAAAAGACTCGAGTGACCGGCGGAAAGGTGAAATGTAACTTCATCCGAAATTCTTCCACCATTTTTAGTGACCTACGAGAAACACATATTTCGCAACATCCGTCTTGAAACCCGAATGAGCGATAGAGCTTTTGAGCAAATTTCAACAATTTGTAATGTGACATAAACGATAATAATCGAACCTCAACCCACAAGGCTAAAATCAAGAAAGAGCTTCTTACAGTCAACTACAGCCATAACATCTTCACCTCGAGCACGTCGTGCAGAACTATGGCGAAATTCGTTGCCTGAAGAGCACTGGAGGATTATCTAAGAGGCACCGGCAGCGGGGTGTATAAGCCATACCATATGGAAGGCACTAAACAGACTAATGTAATAAGTAGGCGCATCTGCCTTGTCCTGTTCCAATCCGATTGATGATTCTCCACTGCCGCCTGGGGAGATCGAAACCTTGTAACCTTACTGAGGGATCCTCAACTAGATTTTTATTGACTACTGATGACTGCTCCCATTGAGTTGTCCACAGCTTATTGATGTTAAAAGAGGACTCTGTAAGGTTGATTGCTGTGCGCCATGATGGTTTTATTGATTTCAAGCGTTGATGTTTTGCTTGAATCATGTCTTGATGTATAGCCAGCTGAGGGTTTTTCAGGATATTTTTCCAGATTTTTAAGAGAGCTTCTGATCTTCTTAGTGATGTGGCTGAGATGTTGCATAATACATCTCGTAATTATTCTCATTGCCTGATTGAGTTGCACATCTATCTTCTTTGTGTGGGCTCTATTTATCCAGGATGGGCAGCAGTATTCAGCAACAGAGTATGAGGATCTTAGAATGTGAGCTCTGGCTCCCCATGAAGTACCTGCAAGCTTTTGGAGAATATTATTTCCCGTTTTGACTTTGGCAGCCACGTTTGAGAGATGCTGTTTGAAAGTTAGAGTTCTGTCCAGTGTTATACCCAGATATTTTGGTGTGCCGCAATACGCCAAGAGTTGGCCTCTGAATTTAACTTCTGGTTTATAGTGTGCTTGTCTGTTGTGTAAATGAAATGTTGAAATAAATGTTTTCTGAGGATTTAGATAGAGGCACCAAGAGAAATGATGAATAATTCACCTTAAACTTTGACAGAATTTAATGTTAAAATTTGTTGAGGGCTAATCTAGGTAGGTGCAGGAAATGTGGATGATTGTGTAAGGAATTTAGCACCTGAGCGTGGGCTCCATTGGAAGTTAATTAAATATTACTAAACCTTAAAGCAGGTAAGGAGGGAAGGGCTGAAAGTTGACATCTCCGGTGAGATATGCCGTGGGAAGCGAACCCGGGCCTCTATCCGGGGCAGAGTATCGGCGGGGCAGTAGAAAGCGTCGGCCTCGTGAGCGCTGTCTGCTTATTGAATTAGAGCCTGCGGGCTCAGCCAGTGACCAGATCAACATTCCCTCTCCACAAGATCTAATCTCCCATCACGAGTCCAGAGCACGGCTGCCGCTCAACTACGTCATCAGCGTAGCCAAAACCCTGCAAGCCGGGCTTCTCGCTTTATTCTTATGGTTGCGGCGCCGACCGCAGAGCGAGCCGTCTGACACTAGCTCCCATCACTTAAATCGAAAAACTTTTAGACTTGAAATTCGGAGATAATACTTGTTTCCGTGACCCAAAACTCTCCATCGTATTTAAAAATTTGAGTAATTGTTTTCTACGGGGTTAAGTAGAAGTAAAAGGGGTGAAAAAATTTTGGGCTTGGTAAAAGACTGATTTGATACAGGGAAGCAGCTTCAAAAGCCCTGACGGCGACAAAGATAGGAGAAGTGCTAAATATTGTAGGGAACCCTCATCAATTTTCCTCTCCTTGTGTCGGCAGTATTTCTAGTACTTTCCGCCATTATAAGGCCGAGCGCACATTGACGCGCAGTCGACGCAGCGCAGCGCAGCACAGTTTCTGTGTCTATGTTTTGGGGCGGAACAGCGCGTATTGAGACGCAGAGCAGGGCAGCGCAGTACTGCGCCACGTTGTGATCACGACACAGAAACTGTGCCACGCAGCTCACTCGTGCCGGTTTACAACGTAACACTTCTTGCCTTATTTATAATGTTGCTTTACTTATTATCATTTTCAACTATGGAATAAGAAAAATTGATTAAACTGGTGCGTAACTAACCTTCGATTCACAATATCAGTCGTAATAAATAGATAAAAATTAAATTTAAACAAGAAATTTGGACAATGAGCCCAACAAGTGGCGAGTAAATTCAGCATTTATTTATCATAGAACTGTCCACTTTCAATTTTCACATTTATTTTCTTTTTTTTTAAATTAATTTTTAATAAAACTTCGAAAAAGATTGATATATATATGCTATTATCACATTGTTTTCTTATTATTTGTACTACATCATTCAATAGTGTACCCGAGAAACACTTAATTTGTTGACACTGCTTTTTTAGTTTCAAGTGTTTATGTTCTGTTATATAGTTTTCTTAAAAATATAATATGAAATAAAAGAGAGAAACATTCTTATAAATGTCATGTACCGTCAAACGCTAAATAATTAAATAAATAACCACGAAAATACAGCGAGATTTTCTTCAGTTCTAATAGATAATTGAGCTTTGTCGAGAAAATAACAGGTTACTTTATGCCGTGAATCTCCGCTCGAGTCATCCGGAAATAATCTTTTGAGAATTCTCTTGTCACTGCAAAAGCCAGATGAGGGTTTGTTCTTTTCATATACTCACTTTTGCATAGTTTAATCTAACTCAGCTTCTGTTAAAGTAATAACAATTTTCCAAGCTCGGCATCCTAATCTGATTCAGAAATAAAAAATCGAGTTTTTGCATCGACATGTTTTTGGTTACGCTTTATTGTCGGTTTTTTGCATAACACAATGCTTTGTAAACTGCCACACGAAACTGCGCTCTAATATGCGCGAGTAACTGCCAGTCTGTACTGCCCTGCCCTGCTCTGCGTTGCCCCTACTGCGCCACGAAGCTCAATGTGCGCCCCGGGTAACATACTGTATGTATCTCCTCGCCCGAATGATACCTCTGAATGCTACCTACCTTATAGGGCGAGGCCCTACATCAACCACGTCTTTCAGGATTTTTGAAAGTACCCTATATCAAATCACTCTGTGTACTAACCCATAAACCATCCTCAAGACTAAACCTTTTTTTATTTTAAGAAAAACCCTTTACAATACCTCTCCATAGAAGATATTTGAAGTGCACTCATCCTGAATTTCTTGTTAGTTTAGTTTTGGTGTTTGATACAAAAATAGCGTTTATGTGGGAACTGAATAATCCCAGCTAACGTAACCCCTGCAACTGCCACTGCTGTGTACGCCGGGTTGCGTTTCGGTTTCGCATACGAGAACGTTCCATTCGATAAACTGTATGTTTTATGACAAAGAGAATATTTTCGCGGACTTGATGGTTAGGGTTCAGTTACCGACCAATAGTAAAGTATAATGTTTTGCTATAAAGTTGGAACTCGTAGTTGTAAAACGTCGGACCTCCCGTGAGCTGGCAGCGCCTCTGGCGGCGAGGTTAAGCACTCGTTAACCTGTGAGGCGCGGCCGCTGCCTCAACAGACAAGCAGAGCCTCGCTCAGGCAGGACGGCTCTGTACTCGAAACAGACTCTAGGCTTTGAATATCCGTAGATTCCCGCTAAAATTTCAGTAGATTGGGTACAAAAATCCGGAGACTCGCTAACTGAAAGACTGGAACAATAATTATTGATGAGAGGGTTAAAATTAAGAATACTTTTTATTTACAGGTTTTTAAAATTCGAAATACAAAATAAAATTATTCACTGAAAGTAAGAAATATCTCTGAACATGTTTTATACAGCGTCACTATCATCGCTGCTGCCGCTGTGCCTACTCTTTTTTTTGGGGGGGGGGGGGGGGGGGGGGAAGGGACTATACATTATCTATTTTCTTTGTTGACATTGAATTTAGCATATCTTCGGTAACAGGAAATGTTAAATCGGCCAAACAGTTCGGTTCCATCTCATCGCTGTTGCCTTCTTAGCACCACCCAGGGGTCACGTGTAGGGCAATTGAGGTTATACCTCCCGACGTGAAGCAAGTCAGAGATCTAGATATACAAAATTGCACAAACTTGGATATGTCCATCTGTCTTCATCTTTTATATATCTTATGAAATATCATACATAAATAAATAAATCCGGGTAATGATGTGGAGTGATTTCAGGAACGATGGAAAAATGGAAATAATATATTTAATTAAAATTGTAATGGAGTGCACGCTCCGGTGGCAATTTCCCTACACACCCATCTTACCCCTTTCCTGCGTTCACTACGTTTGCCCACTACAAATTTTAACTTTAAATTCTTTTAACGCTTATAAATTATTCATAACTTCTCTTGATAACTTGTTCCTATCCCTGACACCCTTATCTAAAAATGGGAATCTTCCTACACCCTTGTGCCTGAAGTCAAATTCCAATTTGTGGTCATGATTATCTTTTGCCTTCCATTACTTTTAATACTTACACCAATATCTTTACATGCCTCAGCCTCATCACCAATATACGCCTTGTACACTCTTCACCCCCCCTCCTGGCTTCCAATGAATCCCATTCCAGCTCTTTTATCATATCTGTTACTGATTGCGTTCTGCGATAATTTCCAGAAACAAATCCACCAGCCCTTTTGTGCACCCTCTCCAACTCCTGTATTTGATACTCAAAATGTGGGTCCCATACTACACTACCACAATCGAGCAATTGTCTGACCAAAGTTTTGTAACCCGAATCCTTTACTTCCCCCGTACATCGCCTCGTCACTCACTCCAACAAGTGCAGAATTTTGAAACCTTTCCTACTTCCTGTCCAATGTGTCCTTCGCAGTTAAGCTTGTTATCAAATGTAATGGCATGATATTCACATTTCAAGTCTTAAACAAGCAATTCTTTCCCCATCTTATAATCTTAATCAACCTTTAGATTTTCATCTGTGTATCTAATAAGCTGATTCTTCTTTTCATTTATCTTCATCCCATGTTTACCACCCCAACTATCGTGTCCATATCACCCTGGAGCAGTTTACAGTCCTCTTCCGTTTTCATCCTTTTATATAGCATTTTGTCATCTGCAAACAATCTAATTCCTGATAGTAAACAATCAAGACAATACGCTACCCTGCAGCACTCCCATTTTTACTCCCATATCTTTAAATGTGCTTGGCGGGACTTGAATTCGAACCCACGTCCTTCCCAGAGCGAGTCGCGAGCTGGGTTGGTAACCCCCCACGCTCGGTGCTCAGTAGATAGCGTGTCAGTTTAGGGAAAGCAGTCCCATGGTTCACACGTCTGGCTCCGACCACCACAGAGTTATGACCTGTCTCGCCAGACAGCGCCAGCTGCGGTAGACTCGCATCCGGCTTAATGAAATCTCACAGCCGACACCACACAGCGGGAGACTTGCCGGCTGATAGCAGCTGTTTGAAAGCTGCAACACTCCAGGGAGCGTCCATAAACCACGCAGCTCCATTCTGGCCTCCTGGGAAACCCCCCGCGTAGCACGTGCCACAGAAGACGGGAGCCGACAGCAATCCCGGAAAACAACAGAGGAACAGTCTAACCCTGCAGCAGACACCAGCCAACGAAGATTAAAATTCTGTGGACACCTTCAAAGACTCCAAGAACAAGGCTTACACACAAGATCATGACACACGGCGGAAAGCAAACGAGTATACCGTGGATCGGTCGGTCACAGTACGTCGTCGTTGAAGGAGAAAGTTCTTCTAATCTAGATGTTACATCGGGTGTACCTCAAGGAAGTGTAATACGACCACTTCTTTTCTTAATTTTTATAAACGATCTCGGAGACAAAGTGAAAAGTCTTTTTAGATTGTTTGCTGATGATGCGGTTATTTATAGGGAAGTAAGAAATTTGGCCGATTGCTTAGAAATTCAGCGCGTTCTGGATGTTATTTTGGCTTGGTGCGCTGAGTGGCAACTTACTCTAAATTGTAAAAAGTGCAAGACAATGAGCATAACTAACAAAAAGAATCCAATTGTTCAGAAATACAAGTCAAACAATACAGTTATTGATATGGTCAATTCTATGAAATATTTGGGAGTAACAGTACAAAGGAACATGAAATGCGACATACACATTAATTCGTTAGTAGGTAGAGCAAATTATTATTATTATTATTTCGTATCAGAAACATACAGTTACACAATTACAGTCATCAAATTATAATCGACCAGAACTTGGCCACTTCCAGTGCATTTTTCTGAGGCATCATACAGTTCAGCTGCCGAGCAGGATGCTGGACACAGTCGACACTGGAACATGTGCTGGACAGTCTGGTCCTCACCGCAGTCGCACTTGATATCACTGATCTCAGTATAGCCCCATCTTGCTAAATTCACTTTGGATCTGCCCACTCCTGATCTCAGCCTATTCAAAGATTTCCATGTCAACCATCCCTTGTCATAACCAGGTGGCAAAGATTCAGACACTCTTCCCCAGCCATGCGGAAGGGGAGCCTTAGCTTCCCATAGTTGTAACCTGGCTTCTTAAGTTGTTGTTGTAAGTTCCTGAGATATTCTTAGGAAACTTTTCCTGGACTTAAGTCTTTGCCTGTGAGGGATATACCCATATAGTGGATGAGATTTTTCATGGTTCACTTTCCTCCTTTCCTTGTTCACTGCTATTTCCCTTCGAACAGAAGGTGGTGCTATTCCTGCGAGACGGTGGAGCCATTCGACTGGAGTTGGTTTTAAGCAGCCTGTTATGATTCTGCACGTGTCATTAAGTGCAATGTCTACTTGTTTGGCATGGGTTGAACTGTGCCATACGGGACAGGCGTACTCTGCAGCCGAATAACATAGTGCTAAGGCAGAAGTTCTAATTGTTTCAGGTTGGCTGCCCCACTGCGATCCAGCCAGTTTTCTTATGAGATTGTTCCTACTGGAAACTTTCAGCTTGGAGTTCATGCAATGTTTCCTGAATGTAAGTGATCTGTCAAGGGTCACTCCTAGATATTTTGGAGTATCACAGTGTTCTAGTTCGACCCCCGACCATGTTACCTTTAACCTACGATTTGCTTCTTTATTCCTTAGATGAAAAGCACATACTTGTGTCTTCGTAGGATTGGTTTAAGCTGGTTCGTGCTATAATACCTTGACAAATCTTCCAGAGCGTTGGTAAGGGTGCTCTCCACTGATTCAAAGTCTTTGCTCTGTGAGACCAGAGCAAGATCATCAGCATACACGAAACTCCTGCATGGTAGAGCAAATTCTAGGCTGCGATTCATAGGTCGGATCTTGAAAAATTGTAATGAACAAACAAATCTCTTGTGCGTCCACATTTGGATTATTGTTGTGCCATTTGGGACCCGTTTCGTAAGGGGTTGATCGAAAGTATAGAGAAAGTACAGAGAAGAGCCGCTTGATTCGTGACCGCTTGCTACAGTCCTTATGAAAGCGTCACAGAACTAATTAGTAGACTAGGCTGGGAGTCTCTGGTAGATAGACGACGCACGTTTCGTTTAAACTTATTGGTAAACATGCGTACTCCCACTTTCACTTTTGAGTGTAGTGAAATACTTCTTCCACCAACCTATTTGAGTCGGAAGGACAGGAAAGATAAAATTAGAGAAATAAGGTGCCGGACTGATTCTTATATGAATTCTTTTTTCCCTCGTACCATTAGGGATTGGAATGCACAGCAAAGAGATTAGCTTTGGTGCTGAGCACCCTCTGCCACCCACAATTTTGTGAATTACAAAGTATATATGTAGATGTAGATACAACTCAGATGGTTAGTGCACCCACGATACCAGGAACCAAACGGACTGAAGAAACAGAGGGAGCTCACAGAGCGAAAATAAGAGCTATATGGAACAGCAGAAAGGCGAATGAGAAGGGCACTGCGTGATCCAGATCCGTCCATACGCGCGTAATAGTAATAACGACAATAAAATGAGCCAGGTGTAAGCCAGCAGTACTGATACTGACCTTCAGTTGCTGAAAACATTTCGAGAAGTCGAACATCAGGAAATGTATATGCAAATTCTCAGCTGGCCGACGTCACAGGAAAACATAGCTGTCACTTCGTGAACAGCGGCGCTCAAATACATTGGTTGGGTTTTGCTCGATCTGCTCGCAGACTCACAAAAATTCGAAAGCTGACGGTTTTGGGTTCAACCATTAGTAGATAACATTGAAATTACTTTCTCTTAATTAAACTAGACGACCCGTGCGAAAATTTCTCGAATAGACTGAATAATAAGATTGTTGGTTTGTAATAGGACAAAAGAAGAACTGCCTGATTTCTATCAATCGTCTGTTAGTTTAGTGTGATAGGTACGTAACAAAAGTCGACGACAATGAAAGAGTTTATTAATGTCTCTGTGATATGTGCTGCTGCTATCTAGCGGCTTGGTTCTGAACTGTCTGATACGCGCGACTTTCACAGTTATTACTTTTGTCCCTTGAGAGTCAAATTCAGAAAAATTTCGTTCTTAATTTATAATGTTGCCAGAATGGAGATATTAATCTTTTAAAAGATACCTTATTTATCGTTTTCGGTTAGGTATCAAGGAGGGAAAATTTTTTTTTACTGAAATAATTATATTTTTGCACTTTAAGAGTCGAATTCCGAAAAACTCCATTCTTAATATATGTAGTCACAAAAGCGGAAATCTTTGTTTAAAATGGTACTCCATTTATCGACTTCTATTAGGAATACAAGGAAATTCGTGGAACAAAAAAACAGAATTTTAGAAATATTCATATGTTTGCCCTTTCTTAAAATATGAAGTAATCGAAGCAAATACCTTAGACATAATGTATACTGTTTTACGTGCAGACATTACTTTTGTACGTGTTTGTTATGTAGTAGAGAGTTTTGCTTTATAGCAGTCAGTGCTTTGAGGCGCCCCACACTGGATCCACGGGACGGGTTTCAGCCGGTTTTCTGGAGCGGTCAACGCGAATACCGGGACAGTCCTAAATCTCGACATCATAAATTACACGTCTCACGAACAAAAAATAAATTTATTATATATAGAACAAATTAACACGATTCGTAGACAGACTCAGAAAACTAATCGAAGGTTGCCGACCATAAAATGTGGGGAAAGGTGATGAAGAACAAGACGACAACTCAGTGCCCGCCCCGTTGTCTCAGCTGGTTGTGGCGCCGTGATGGTGTCCGGCGCTGACACGGGGTTAGCTGGTTCCAGTACTCGCAAGGTAGCAGAGGTGGTGGTGCACCATTCCTAATCACAAGATTGTGCGCCAGAGTCCTGGGTTAAACCTCTCCGCAGTGCGTATGGAGTGACGTCATACATACCACACTGTTGAGCGTGACTCATTGTGGGATGGGGACGTTAAGCCTGGGGGCCGGGTGGTGACTTTAGGAAGACTAAGTCCTGATGGACCAATAACGAGTTTCACCCTCTGCCTTGTTGGATTTGCCATCCATACACAAAAAAGCACTCTACATTGAAAATACACGCCATCCCTGTCACACGCACGTCCGATAACGTTTACGAATTATATCACAGTGGGGAAGGCAACGCGAGATCCCCCTAACTTCCCCTCCCCAGGACGTTACCATGGAGGAGTGAACGTCCCCCGTGGCGACCGTTTACTCTGCGACACAGGATAAGGTTAAAATCAAGAGGCGTCTTGGGTCATAGTGAGGTGGTGCCGTGGAGCATGCGGTGAAGTCTAGGAGTGTGCTTGCCCGATACTCACACACTGGGTTCCCATACCATCAAACTATCGATATCTGCTCAAATGAGTAGCACTCAAATTGTCTTACCATACTTACTCATATGAGTATTGTAAAAGTATCGATACTTACTCATATCGATACCTACTCAAATAAATAGTACTCAAATTGTCTTACGATACTTACTCATATGAGTATTATAAAAGTATCGATAATTACTCACATCGATACCTACTCAAATGAGTAGTACTCAAATTGTCTTACGATACTTACTCATATAAGTACTGTAAAAGTACCGATACTTACTCATATGAGTACTGTAAAAGTATCGATACTTACTCTTATCGATACTTTTTTTAATAATTAATGTCGAAATGTAAGAGTATACTTGACATTTTTCTAAATTATTTTTTTTTATTTGCCTAATGTAATAAAATCAAATAACACTCAGTAAACATTTTTATTTATTTATTAACATAATAATAAAGCACACATTGTAAGCAAACTTTGAAGGTTTTGTCTTATCTTTAAATATTTATTTATTATAATGTTAACACATTTCAACAAAAAAGTCAACTTTTTGAAAGTTTCCCAAAAAAAGCAATTGTTCCATATATTTTGGAGACAACTTATTTCTTTTTTTTCCATTGTTTTACCTGCCTTAGAAAACAAAGATTCACGTTGCTACAACGTTAAGATACTGTTGTGCGCATTTGTACAGACAAGGAAATAGAAGTTTCATTTCTCCCCATACTGTAATTGCATTGCTTTCTAGAGACGTTACAGTGTTTGACAAGTAGAGAGAGACTTTGTCACTACAGTGCGTGTTCTTTTTGTGGCCGTGCGATGGCTCTTTGTGATGTTTCCAGAACTCATATTCCTGTGAAACGCTATCTGAAGCAGCTTCTTCTTCGATTCCCGTGTGCTACTTAGTTGCTCTTGAACCATATCTTTTAGTTTTTGTGTGGGGCTGCGCGGAAACGACCATTGGCCAAGCATAGCAAAATGCGCGCCAAGTACAACTTTATTACAAAAAAAAAAAAAAAAAAAAAAAAACCAGACCTAAACCAAATTCTTTGAGATTAGATTGCCTGTGGCAGTTGCCTATTCTAAGACTGATTTTGTTTGATTTTCAATGCTACCAACTTGACGTCACGGGAAATTAATTTGGCCGATGCGTTTAGAATTTAACACCGGGTGCGTTTCGATACTTTCGATTCGATACGAGTACTTTTATTCCGATACCGAGTAAGTATCGAATGAAGTAATTCGAATACGAAAAGTACTCGGTATCGAAACAAAGTATCGGGTACTTACTCGTATTTACTCGTATCGAATCATCACTAGCTGGTGGCTGGCCACATCTCGTCTGTGCTGTTGCGTGAGGCGCGTAGTAAGGGTCCGTATTCGATACCCGACGTGAGTAATCCGAGAGTGGTCTCCTGCTAAGCGACTGTAGCACTAAATACTTGTTAGACGCCTCTCACCACTCGACAGTCGATTACTTGTGGTACCGGAAGAACACAACAACAAGTACAGAACCGACACAAACTACTGGCGGGGAGTAACGAGACTGGAAGTGGTGCGGGACTGAGTTTTATTAGGGTCGTTGCTGTAAGCGGAGCTCTTCCGTGTCCGCTTCCAAGGGCTGTGCGAGCCCTGAGGGCCGCACGGCGAGGGAAAGTGAACGGAGGCGCCCCCGGCCCTAATTAGGAGGGCCTCTATTGTTTCACTACGACACGCGACCACTCTCTCTGTAACGTCTCAGTAGCCGACGGGTTTGCCTGCCCCACGTTTAATGGCGTAGTAAATCTTTTAGTTTCAAATATTGATCTACGAGTAGCAAAAAACTTTTTTAAACTCTATGTGTGAAGCACAGCACTTTATCATAACGAGTCATCGATTTTAAGAATAGGGACCGTGCACAAACTACGTGGCTCGGTCCAGTGAGGGGAGGAGTTGGCTTGAACACTACGCTGAGCTACTTGGGGGGGAGGGGGGGAGGTTCCGAGCCCGACCACGTAGCTTTCGTTTCATAACATTTTTCGCAGTTAAATTGAGGAATAGAACTCACAACAAAATGTGAATATTTATTTCCCTCAGTTAATTATCTCCGTATGTAATTTAAATAGTCTGACAAGAGAAAACAGTACAAAATGTATTCTGGAATCAAAAGGAAAAAAAGCTTTGTGGGGGTGGGGGGGGGGGGGTAGAGGAAAAAGCCAAGAAGGGTACATGGGGGGAGGGAGGGAGGGAGGTTCACAGGAGGCCAAAATGGAGCTACGTGGTTTGTGCACGCTTCCAAACCAGAAAGAAAGAAAATTCAAGCATTTGAAATGTATTGCTTCACATGGATGCTGAAAATTAAGTTGGCAGATGAATTACGAAACGAACGTGACTTAGAAATGATAGGTGAGAAAAGAAGCTTGTGAAAGAGTCTTACAGAAAGAAGAGATTGGTTAATTTGTTAGTGGAGCAAATAGTCGAAGGTAAGAACTGTAAAAGAAAAGACAGAGATTAGAATATATGAAGCAGATTATTGATGACACAGGGTGTAAGGGGTGTATTGAGATGAAGAGGTTAGCGCAAGATAGGAAGGGATTGAGGATTAAATCAAAACAGTCTAGATACTGATTACAGCAACAAAAAAAAAGAGAGTACAATAATAAAAGAAAACTGTCACCTCTTTTCCACAGATCAGAGTGCTGTATAGTGATTTGTATCTTTGTGTGCTGACATACTCTTGTGTTTTATTCTAAGCTTAGTTGTTCGACGAGTCCTGTTCTTCAGTTAGTAGCAGATGAATCAGCTGTTCCGGGTTATTTTTTCCCGAGTGCCACTTCAAGAGAGAACTGACTCTCGCGTACCTCTTAGGGAGCGTGCATAAATTACGTAGCTCCATTTTGGCCTGCTGTGAACCCCCTCCCCCCCCCCACGTAGCCCTACTTGGCTTTTCCTTCTACCCCCCTCCCCCCCACGTAACACGTATCTTTTGATCCGAGAAGACATTTTGTACTGTTTTCTCTTGTCAGATGATTGTAAGGGGATAATTAACTGAGAGAAATAAATATTCACATGCTGTTGTGAGTTCTGTTCCTCATTTTAACTGTGAAAAATGTTATGAAAGGAAAGACTACGTGGCCTGGCTTTGAACCCCCCCCCCCCACGTAGCCCAGCGTAGCCTTCCAGCCATCCCCCCCCCCCTAGGCCGAGCCACGTAGTTTGTGCACGCTCCCTTATAGCTTTATCGCAATCGAGTACTCCGCGCAACCAGAGAGGAGAGACAAGGTTAGAGATATAAGGTGCCGCACTGATGGTTGTATTCATTCTCTCTTCCCTCGTACCATTTGGGATTGGAATGCACAGAGCGAAAAGCACGCTCTACCATCAGTCACAATTTCGTGAACTGCAGAGTAGGATAGAGATGTAGATTCGGTGCGCAATGAAAACTGAAATGAGACAGTCCTGGAATTTAAACCGCTGTGCTTCACAGGAAAGCCGACCGCTTCTGGTGTTGCAAGTACTACTGCCCCAGAAGTAAATGCACACATTGTTTACACCAATAACTGCGTTAATTGTATAGCTGAGGTGATGCAAACATACGAGACATGTTACAACAGGAATCATGTAACTACCTAATGACAAGTTTTACTAGTGGTTTAAACCACCTGACGGCTTATTGAAGCGGAAATAAGGGTTAGCAGCCAACACCACATACATGTGTTGTGAAATAGCCCATATTTGGCTAAATTTGTTTAACATCTGGGGACTAATTGATTGCTTCATGCTTGCAAGTATAGAAAAGAAGGAAATTTGGCACGCACAGTGGTTCAGGATTAAAATATAGTGGACATTCGAACTAAAGTCATAATGTCGATACAGAAAACAAAAAACAAAAAAATGCGTAGGTAGCATTTGTTATATTATGTTCAATTTTTGATAAAAATGAGTCCTTCGAATGTCCACTATGTATTTAATCCTTAACTTCACTCGCGCGTTGTAGTGAAGCCGCGAGGATATGCAAGAAACTTTGATATGGTAATATTAAGTAGGATAGGTACTTACAATTGCATAAGGTTTGACTTTGACAGTTTGATGTAGGGCTGTGAAAAAAAAAAAATAGATTTTCTTCCATACATTATTTTCTAATATATTTTTTTGAAGTACGAAGGAGTCATCTTCATCAAAAAATTGAACATAACAATTGTTGATCAGCATTACAAATGCTATCTACAACATTTTTTTTTGAGTCGGTATTATGACTTGGTTCGAATGTCTACAATATTTTAGTCCTGAACCACTGCCTCGTTCCCGGACCCCGTGTGGTGCGACGGTCCCGGGTTCATACCTCGAGCATGGCGTACCAGCCTTCCTCATTGCCGTTTTTAGGAAGTTTTTCACAATACAAGGAGTGAATGTGGGAACGGTCAAGAACTTCACCTAAAAAGATAACACATTTCTTCTTAACAGCTTGATGCTTACTGTAGAGAAGAAGCTTGTGGGGATCACATTCACATGACGACACATTCTGGCACTGTGTTAACCGACACCACAGATGCCGTCAGACAAATTCTGTCACCAGGGTTCAGCTCCAGTGGCACGTTCATCCCGCTGTGTCTTCCCACTGCAAGACAGGAGGAGGGTGAAGAGTGTCATCGGAGTGTAGAAGGCGTATGTTGCTGATAAGGCGTGGAAAGATATTTGTGTAAGAATTAAAAGTAATGCATGGAAGGGAAAAGATGACCGTGACCACAAGCTGGCACTCGATTTCAGGCACAAGGGTGTGGGAAGATTCTCTTAGGGATGTCAGGGATTGGAAAAAGTTACAAATAGAAATGATGAATAATTTACCAAAAACGTTGAAAGAATTTAAAGTTAAAATTTGTAGAGGCTGTAACGTCTACCTTGCGGACGTTTACTTTTGGGTCATACTGTTTTATCATTAGCAAAATTATCAATTTGGAATATCAAAAATCATACTTAATCGTCAGCTAATCACATGAAATATTATTATAATGAATAGGAAAATTGAAAATTGGGTGTACAATTTATTATTGTGAAATTAGTCAAACACGAAGTTTGTTTTTATTCTGAGGTTAACAATTACATATCATTGAATGTCAAACAGTTAGAGCAAAATCTCAGGGTCATTGCAAAATCTCAGGGTCATTACTGGGTGGAACGATTGCATGAGCTTCCGTCCGGGCCGTAGCTTTTACCATTGTTCACAGCCCAGGTCAGCGACCAGGTAAGACCCGCACCACATGAGGTCGTCCAGCTTCCTAGACCGCACCGCGTGAATGCAGTGTCCCCAGCTCCGGCGTCGTTGAACGGCTGTACTCGATGAAGATCAGAACCAGAGTCTCGTCGTCCGTCCTTCTCCTCCGAGCAAGACTCTGTACTTCTCGTAACGCGATGTCGGGTCCGGCTCTTGGCGAATCACCGCAATCCGCGCCAAAGGACCAGCATCACATTGGCCCAGAACAGACAAGAAAAAAAACACCAACACGGCAATAAATTGAGGCGGCTTCTCTATTGGCTGGATCGTCTTCCCCTACTCTCATAAAGCACTCATTTACTAGGAAACGTCACTAAGGTTTACTTTTGCTAGTCTGCGCCAGTTTTCGGCGGGAACTTTCCGAAACGTGCGAAAATAGAAAGCGGGTCTCAGTTATTTATGGGGGTTGTAAATCCGCTTAATGTCCAAGTTGAGTGGGACGTTGTCAGCACCCCCCAAGGTGCGTGTAAATCTGGACGCTTTAGTTCCGTCACGTTTCTGTTCGACGCATCGGCAATATTCACACACGCCGTGGGATCACTTAGTGCCTAATGGCACTGTACCTTTTAATTCATTACAAGGCCAAATGTAGGTGGGTGCAGAAAAGGGGAAAGATGGGTGTGTAAGGAAATTTCCACCGGAACGTGTGCTCCATTGCAATTAAATTAAAAATATTATAAAACCTAACTGGAGCCTCGGCATCTGGCTTTCTTATTTATGACGAGGTGAGTGCGAAGATTGATTACGGTTTTCCCGTGAGCGCTCTAGACGAAAGCCGGGTGGTTCCTTCAAAACGCCATGGCCGAACTCCTTGCCGTTAGTTGTTCCTCATCCTCTCCCGTCTCTAACGATCTCGACGTCGACGAGCCGTAAGAACGTTCAAAAATCCTTCGAAATGCCGTGGTGGAAATCCTTCCTATTCGTTGTCTGTATCACCACGAATACGTGCAGTTTTAAGACGTGTGAGCAGCCAGTCACAAAACACGGAATTTCTCCCAAGTGAGAAATACTTACAGTAGTTGAGCAGTTAAAAAAATATCAGTGTTCTGAGTAACTGCTGCCTCTGTTATTACTACTCCGCGACTAGCACTGCGTGTATCGGAAGGGATATACGGGATATGGCAGGAGGCGCCCGTGGGCTATTGTGAGGAACCATCCCAGCATTCTCCTGGAGTGATCCGGAAAAACCCAGATCAAGATGGCCGGAGCGGCTTCTAAGTTTCCTCGCTCAAGAAATCTCTCCTATTCCTTTCCTAATCAATCTTGAAAAAAAAAAAAAAAAAAAAAAAAAAAAAAGAGTATAGAAATGAATCGGGTCAGGCCTTATTTCTTTATTTTATTTTCTCGGTCATTCCTAGATATGAATGTTGCTGGTAGTAATATGTGTTTGCTGTCGTCCTGAAATAAGTCCGTCGTCAATTTTTGAATTAGCTTCTGTCGAGAGCAACGCCTTCAGTGTTCCAGGTATTCCCAACATAACCCCTTCAACATCACACCTACGCTTTCCGTCCAGCTATATATACCTGTCACGTATCTGGAGGCTTTTTGGACCTTCTCTAATGCCTCCATTAACCCCTTTTGATAGGGGCCCAACACGGATGAAGAATATTCTAAGTGAGGTCACACCAATGCTTTGTCTTATGCAATCAATTTAACTTCCGGTGTACTCTGTTTTAAATTACATGGTGGTGAAATTGTTTTTATAAGTACTGTGATGGGTGCACAAGAAGTGAGAAGCCACCATAACGATACTAGAGTTGTTACATGAGGAGGAGATCAGAGCGTGGATGTTGAGGGCGCGTTCTGATTCGCACCGCGTGGCGCTGTGGTCGTGTTCCCCAGACAACTCGCCCGGGGCGAACACCTGCCGTCCGACCAGCGCACAGTGAAAGGTCGGGCGACGGCATCCATACCAGGCCCGCTACCCGCTCGTCTCCCTCAACTGTTCCTGACAGCGGGATTAAAAGGAAAGTTTTTACCCCACCTCCGTTCCCTGCGATTAGAATTTTATGATGCGGAAATGACGCCTCTGAGACAGACAGAAGGTGAAACCACTTTGCTATCGTGCTGTGAAGCGACGACCTTGTTAATGCTTTCCCAGTTTGTGTGACTGGTAGTTCGTAATCACTCTTGTCGTTGACGGTTTCCTTTAGTTTTACGTGCCCTGTGTCTTACAGTAGCCGCCAGCGTATCCTTGTTAAGGCAACAACACACTGAATCTAGGAGGTACAAGGGGCCCATAATCGAGTCCTCCACCCCGCGTACCACCAATTTAGTTTTTTATTTCCTCACTTTTCCCAATCACCAATGCGAATCCCAGCACGGTCACCAGTCCCTGCCTCAAAATATAAACATGACAGAAATACACTTATCATAATCAGAGCAGAGTTACACGTTCGCAGAATCACTCCAAAGTAACGGCACACTGCGTCACTAATATTTTCCTGGTAGTGCGCTACGGTTCTGCATGTGAAAGGCAGCACGGAGAGTACCATGTCAAGACCTGCCTTACAACAGTACACTGACGGTTCCTACAGGGTGTTGTAATGTTGCTTCTGGAATACGTTTTATTTAATTTCCTCTTCTTCATTTGCATTATCTTCCCTTTCGTCCATTCTTCGTCTTATACTCTGCCTTTTATTACCCACACTCTCTAGTTTCATCGTATTTCGGTACTGCAACTAAAAATAACAGTTATAAGAAAACTTTAATTTCATCTTCATCGTTTGCTTTATCTTCCCTTCCGTCCGTTCTTCGTTCTTATACTTTGCCTTTTATTACCTGCACTCTCTAGTTTAATAATATTTCGGGTCTGCAACTAAAAATGTGGTTTTGCTTCTTCTCACGTCGCGTTGTGTTGTGTTTCAGGTGAATCCAGCCGAGCCGCCGAATCCCCCGGACCCCGAGCTGTGGCAGCGGAAGGATGACTCGGACCAGACGCCCGCCGCCGATGAGGAGCCTGCGGTGGCTGTGGAGAGGCGCAAGTCGAGCGGGCGGGCCAAGCGCGTGCGCAGCTACCTGCGCAGGTGCCGGCGGTCCGGCTCGGAGGACCAGCCGACCACGGCGTCGTGGTATGTGGAGCACTACCACGTGGCGGAGGAGCGCCACGAGGTCGTGTGCGAGGAGCACGCGTGCGAGCTGCCGCCCGACGCGGTCGAGGTGCTGCGCGCCGCAGACCTGCTCGACGAGGACGTGCCGCGCGTCGAGAGCGTCGCGACGCCGCCCCAGTGCGACGCCCAGGTCGCCAGGGCCCGGACGCCCGTAGAGCAGCTCCGGCCGGGCTCCGACGGCCCGGGGGACGTGCTCGACTCTCGGAACGAGGGCGGCACGCCGCAGGTCCTAGACGCGGTCGCCAAGTGTGACACCCACGCGGGAGCGAGCGGAGAGTGGCACGCCGCCATCGAGACGCCCCTACAGCTGCCAGAGGTAACACGCGGCAAGCTTCCTCCTCCACCCGCTACCATGTCCATCAGCGATTTCAATAGAAGATAAGTTATAAAGCCATACACCCACAGTTGTGACTATTACAGTCCGTGTTTCTTACATACGCCATTAGTTTGTTTGTGAATTGAATGAATGACTATTTTTTTTTCGTCAAATCGTAGATAAATGTTTCCTCAATACAATGGAACATGGTTGGCTCCGTGAAAGTTGTCACAACTGGTGGTTGTCATCATTTAAATGTAGGAGATCCGACCCTACTGGGCACAACTGCACATGCGTCAATGATTTATGAGCGGGCTCGGCAATGCAGACTGAAATTGAAGCGAGATCGGTTGCTGGCAATCCTAGGTTGTCGTAGTTTTTATGCAGACAAGCATTTTTAATCATATGTTCGTCTTCGATTTCACAAAAAAATTATATAGACATTCATTTAATTCACTAATAAATGAATGGAGTATTTTTTTTTCTTTTAATATATCTCTAATTTCGCAAGAGCTTGGTAGGCACCCTGTTACAATATGTTCGATCACTTTTGGTTCACCATTTTTTTATGTCACATATTTTTTTATATACACTATATAGTCATTGATACATTGTGTGTTCATTTGAGACAAAACGGTTATTTTCGTTTTGGTCGGGAATTTTCCCAATCCTAACGAGTAACATTTTTTTTACGTTCTCTTGTTTCATGGGTACAACATGTGATTGCATCTTCTCCTCTGTGATAAACATTTAGTACGATTCGGAGAGTTTTTTATTTACTTCGGGTTTTATGCCTCGTTGACTTCGAGATTTGCAAAGGTGAGGTTCGAACGGATTTGCTGAAGTACCTTTTGAAGGAACCATCCCAGCATTAGCGAGGAGTGATTTCGGAAAACCGTGTGAACCGTAATCTTGGTGTCGATACTGTATTCGAAGCAGCGTCCTCACGGACCACACCAGGTGGACTCAGAGCTAGCAGGACCACTTCCCTCTCAATGCAGTGCTGCTCAGTGTATGTAGAGTAGTTGTCGACTGGGAGCGCTCAGTTTAGTTCGCGGCTCCTCAGCGAACTGGGTCGCTCTTTTAGTTGGTTAGTTCCCAACTCGAATTCCAGAGAGACGGATCGTTCGCTCGCTTTGCCACCGCTACTGCACGCACTCTTTTGTTTTGATATGGTAGTTGTGGTTATCAGTGCTTGTCTTTTAATTGTTAATGGGATCATAGCGTGTTTTGTTTTCATTTTCCGGGTTATATTTTCGTTTGACCCTCCTGGAATAACTATTAATGTTGATTTTTTTTTTTTTTTTTTTTTTTTTTTTTTTTTTTATCTGTGTCTTTAGTAAAATGTGTCCCCAGGGATATATGTCTCCTTTTTGATGACATCGTAATAAATAACCTAAATCGAAACTTATTAACCCTTTAATCAATCTGATATACATTACTTCACATCATCGCATTGTAGAAGTCGCTCGATATTTTGATAGTCATTTTACATTACTAATATAAGGTTGTTACCTGTTAGCAGTGTATTATTATAAACCAACATATGTCGCGCCAAAACTTGGCAGTCTTGCCACTAAGCATGGATAATTTTTTTTTTTGCTGACGTCAGTCTTTCGACTGGTTTGATGCAATCCTCCATCCTTTCCTATCCTGTGCTAACCTCTCACGTCCTTAATTATCTGTTTCATATATTCTAATCGCTGTCTTCCTCTGCAGTTCTTACCTTCGACTGTTCCCTCCACTAACAAATTAACAAATCCAGCATGTCTCAAAATATGACCTACCAGCCTGTCTCTTCTTTCCGTAAGCTTCTTCCACAAACTTCTTTTCTCACCCATCATTTCCGAAACTCGTTCATTTCTTACTTTGTCTGTCCACTTAATTTTCAGAATTCTTCTGTAGCACCACATTTCAAATGCTTCAATTTTCTTTATTTCTGGTATTCCTAAAGTCCATGTTTCGCTACCATAAAGTGCTGTGCTCCCAACAAAGAGTTTTAAAAAGTTCTTTCTAATTCCTAGATCAATATTTGAAACTAAAAGGTTTCTCTTTTTCATGAAGGCTCTTTTTGCTAGTGCTATTCTGCTTTTAACACCATTCCTGCTTTGGCCATCGGTTGTAATTTTGCTTCCCAAGTAACAGAACTCACTCACTTCTCCGATAGCATCCGATCCAATTTTTATATTTAATCTACTGTGATTGGTATCAGTTCATCACTTTTGTGTTGCTTTAATTTATATTCAGTCCAAAATCTTCGTTCAGTATTTTGTTCTTGCCATTCAGTAAATTCTCAATGTCCTCAGCCCTCTCTGCTAACAAGACAATGTCACCAGCAAATCGTAGCATACTGATTTTCTCTCCCTGAAAACTTATGCCACATGGAAATTTTTCTTTGACTTTCTTCATTGCTTCTTCTTCATACAAGTTGAATATTAACGGGGATAGACTACAACCTTGTCTCACACCCTTTTTAACTAATGCATGTCTCTCGTGATTCTCTACTTTTATTACAGCCACATGATTCTTATATAGTTTATAGAGTATTCTTCTATCTCGATACTTTAGACCTGACTTCTTTAAAATTTTGAACATCTTGTCCCACCTAACATTATCAAAAGCTTTTTCTAAATCAACAAATGGCATAAAAGTATAATAGAAAGCACTAACTGAACTGAACGAGGAGAAGCGGATAGCTAGGGCGCTACTGCCAGTCGGTCTTCAGAAGAGGATCGAACGAACTGTCGAGCTGAGGAGCGACGGACCTGGGAACTAGTTCGTCTGTGGGAGCGCTCTTCCGAACTAGTTCGTTCGCGAACTACACGAGACTGGTGTAGATGTCTGTCATGGGAGTTGTTCACAATATTGTGTGTTGCCTGTACGGAGGGGAAAGGAGGAAGAAGCTGCACTACTTTGCCGCTACACCAGACCTTACACCAAGCAGAACGCCTTGTTTTATGCCGCCAGTGACTATCAGATGCCTTCATTCCGTAGCCACACTGGAGTACACAATGTGGTAATCAGCAACTGTGCTCCACAGCTTCTCCTGCCCTGCCGATCAAGCCTGGCCAACATTTCTTCCACCATCAGCGATCTAACCAGCTAAGTTCGTGTGAAACATGTCGTATTTCTCATCGACAAAGGTCAACGAGGACGTCAATATTTCTAGCAATCAAACAGTTCAATAAGTGTAGACAAAGTTTTCCAATGGAGGAATGAAATAAAACCAAAAGTTTTTTTTCTATGGCTTTACACCTAAACGACGTCGAAATCAATAGAGGTGCACAGAACTGTTGGCAAGAAATAGGACGAAATTAGGCTATGACCTATTAAACGAAATATCTCGGAAGTCACGTGGTGTGATTTCGGTAAACCATGGAGAACCTAAGTCAGGTTGGCCGGACGGGGAGTCGAACCAGTGTCGTCCCGAGTGAGAGACCGGAGTGTTACCTCCCACCACCACGCTCTGTGTGACAGTGGGACTACGATGGCCATACTGAAAGTCATAAGCAACCCACTGTCTGTACGCGACGTGCTGTCAGACTGTGTGTGACGGTGTTTGCTGCTATCACGTGACGAGAGGCGATATCTCAAAAATGGCGGACAACAATGTTTCATTTCGACAGCGTTCTGTCTTTGAATTTCTCGCTAGAGTGGAAAAATCAGCTGCTGACATTCACCTCAAACTTCGACGTGCCTATGGAGTTGTCTGCCTGTGCGTCAGCACTGTTAGGAGATGGGAACACGAGTATCCAAGATGAGCCTCATACCGGGCGCCCTCGAACTGCCTGCGCGGAATACTACGAGGAAAGAGTTGACGCGATCGTTAGAGAAGCCGCTGGTAATGACATCGTTGCATAACTTGTAATAGCACAAAATACAGGGCAACAAAGAATTAAAAGCTTAGGTTATCAAAAGGTTTGGAAAGAAGATCATCCGTCAACAGGTTAACGCGCATCCGCATACTGCTGCAGTCACTATGCAGGAAATCAGGACATTTGGGTGGGGAATTCCTCCGCATCCACCCTACAGCCCCAACCTGGCTCCTTCCGACTGCCGTCTCTTCGTTTCTGTTGAGGAAGAGACGCTGCCAAGCAGTGCGTCAGTGTTTGCTGTCTGATGGAACATAGTTCTGTCATAAGGGTATTTTCAAACATCCAGAATGATGGAAGAAATGTGTGCAAAAACTGGAGAATATTTTGAAAAGTCAAAGAAAAGTGTGTAGATGAAGATAATGTTGCTCATGCCTTTCAATATGAGCCTCGTAGTACCGCAGTTGCTGAGCAATGTCTTCAGTGTGCGGCCTCGGTGTTTTTTGACAGCTGGAGGTGCACCTCCCCGTTTTCTCTGCTGGGGTCACGGGGTCAGGTCTGGGAGAGCACGCCGGATGCAAATGAGAGTGCGAGGTCGGCGTCCCCAGAGTTATCGCCAACCACAACTCTTCCGGACACTCTGCGGTCAGCCACAAGGCGTAGAGTGCGCCACGCGCGATTAAACAATGTTCTGGTTAAATTCAGTTGCTCTTTTACAACTTCATTGCAACTATATGTTCCTTTCTGCTTTAATTACGGCTGCCACTTCGGTATCAGCCAGTTTAATCATTTACTGATGTGGCCTCTTAAAGTCACGAGTTCAGCTAGAACTTTAGTCGAATGATCCTGGTCGATCCTGTGTCAGTTAGCTCCGACAACCCTGCGTGTGTCCTCGTCCCATCGGTATGGTGATCTTCCTCTGGTCTGTGCTCATCTCTTTGTTTTTGTCCATCTTTGGTGTCTTCTCCGCTCAACATGGCCGGCCCAGTGCCTCTTCAAGTACACAGTCTCATCTAAGTTGTCTATGACCTTTGTAGTCGACCTAATATTGGTTGCTCTTTTCTTGTTAAACCTAGCACTGACCACTTAAAAAGAAATAGTAGAATAATCTTCACTTTGGGCAACCAGCATTACCAAACAATGAGATCCGTTGTTAAGGGATCGCTGTTCACTCTTCAAATTTCCCAAAAACTTCCATCTGCAAGTTTGACCATGCAATAATTACTTAAACACTTCTTTTTCCGATGAATACAGATTCTAAATACTTCTGATCTCTCGACAATCCACTCACACAACCGTTCCAAAAAAAAATCTCTAACCCTTTTAAATCCTCTAACTTTTCCACATACAGTCCGGATGCAGTATAAGACTCACGGAAATGTCCAGAAAAATTGAATGTACACTTTTAAAAAACACTTTTAGATCGCGGTTCCTCAAAGTGGGGTACCCGAACCCCTTTGGGTCTCCAATTGGATTCAGGGGGTTCGCGACAAGATTTGCGTTATGGCGACTGACTGGGTATCTAGAGAGTGCAGCACACATGAGGGTTGACTGAGACTGAAAATGAGCAAACTTGCTCCTAAAATCGATTCAGCTTACAAAAATAAACAAGCCCATACATGAAATTAATTAAAAACATGTTGCTCTCTCTGGCTCTATTACCTTTTTTTAGGCAAAATACCTTTTAAAAAAAATAAGAAGCAGGTTTTTTGTCGGGGTTTGCCATTGTTGGTAAAATGTCATTAGGGTATGTGGAGCTAATGAGCCTGCTTCGGATCAATTGAATCAATTGCTCCAGCGACAATCCCAAAGTGGAGGGATTTCCAACTAGACACGGCACAACTTCGAGAAGCTTGTTACATTCGCAAAACACTCAACTTCTTGAAACCAGTTTCATCATATTGCAAATTAAGCAACTGATTCAGAATAAATTCCTTTAATGTACTACATTAAACAATCGCTTATTAAATGTTTACTTGTTTAATAATGTAGCTTTGAATCTTTCTAAAAATAAAAAATACTATAAAACCATCCAATCAATTCATGAATTTTCTTACACAACTTGCCATTAAAGTGAATTGCAAAATAAATGTGAAAATCCTTTAAAATTACTAAAAGTCCCGAAAACCGACCCAAAATTATCCCAAAAATAACAAACTTATATATTTTACGTATACGAACCCGTTTGAACCAACTTTCCCACAAATAAAGGCGCATACCCCAAATAACTGTCTACTCACCATCATGCTTCGACGCACGTCGTTTCCAAAAAACGTCCATATGCAACTTTATCCAGTCATTTAATTTTCATCGCCCGTCTTTGTCATCAGATCCTCAATGATTAAATTTCTGTTCTTTGTAATATTTTTACAATACATATGTTACTTTCATAAACTTTAAATTGCCACACATTCAGTGTAAAACAATGTGAGCCCTACTTGAAGTTTTCATGGGTAATAGCAACATTTGTTTTTAAGAACAATCTTTGGATAATATTTTATGGAACAATATATTCAAAGTTTCACCTAAGAGAGAAGGAAAATATATAATCTATACAATAATTCAGGTGACTTTAATAAAATTACACAGTAACGAAAGTAAAGCGTATAGTAGTTCAAGTCGTTTGTAAACAGGGAATTGTTCATCATCGACTTTTCAATTAGATTACAAACTGTCAGTATACAGTACTAACATTTACAAACTTAATGATTCAATCATTATTGCCATAAACCTGAACTATACCATCAAGTTCTTATATAAGCAATTTCTTTGTATCTAAAAGACTTTTTTGACAATAAAACTGGAAAACATAAACCGTGATACCAATCAATAAATTTGTTACGTTAGTTAATTTTGCATAAAATTACGCATTCTGAATCATCATTGAGGTTTGGAAAAGCTGAGCTGATGCAAATTAATCATCGTCTTCTCTTGAAGCAATTTTGTTACCACATTACACGCTCTACAGTTAGATTAGAGCATGGCCTACGTGAAATAGTCTGCAGAACGTACAGTGGACGCTTCCTACAACACTACCGGAATCGCGCCAGCGGTAGTCACGTGATTGACAGTGTCTGGACGGCCGCCTGGAGGAGTACTTGATGGCTCCCTGTCAGCTGTTAATGCAGCCGGTGCGAGCAGGTGTTACATTATGTACAGTCCGTCCATATGCAGGCGCCGTGACCAGGGCGGACACCACGAAAGATGGTATCTCGAGTTGTCAACGTCCCCGAGCAGACAAGTGTCACGACCGACACTGGGAACGAGGCGCACAGATGACAACTTCAACGCTACTCAAGGCACAGGATTACCGTCACCAACACTCGGCGATGTGTCTGAGTCAGTCAACGCGAACGTCTCTCTCAGACGCCACATCCGGCTGTCTTCCGCCTCTCCACTCGTCTCTCGCTGCTCTTGCCTCCGTCTCTCCTGTATTTCATATTTCTATACTCTCTCCTCTCACATGTCCATAACAAATAAGCCAGCAACTCTCTGTTTCAATTTAATTCAAATGGATGATGTCCCCCTATCAGAATTCCGCTACAAACCTACTTTTACATTTCATAGTTATTTTTAAATACAACATCCTCATACCTTTGCTCTTTACGAATGTTAATGTTATAGTGCCACTGAGTCCAATGGTGTAGGCGATATTTAAAGACATCAAATGTTAATATTTCATTCACAATGCTAGCATATGTGGTAGCAAGTGTTGTAGATTACCAACAATATCTATCTATTTTTCGTACTTTTTTAAAATAATGATTTATTTAATTTTATATCGTTCGTCTGCTTTGTCTTACATTTCGTTGCTTCCTCGTTCTTCTGCTTTTACTTTGATTACTTTCCATCTTTAGTTTCGTCATTTTCCGACTCTGCTACTAAAAATAACAGTTCCAAGCAAAATATGCTTTAAAAAGATATCGACTCCAATTAGTACAATTATTAGAAAAGTTAATTAGTCTTTCTTATTCACGTTGTAATCAAACATACTGAATTATAAGAAGTGTTTTTTTTTTTTTTTTTTTTTTTTTTTTTTTTTTTTTTTTTTTTTTTTTTTTTTGCTGTCGTCAGTCTTTAGACTGGTTTGATGCAATCCTCCATCCCTTCCTATCCTGTGCTAACCTTTTCGTTTTTACATACCCCTTACAACCCACGTCCTCATATATCTGCTTCATATATTCTAATCTCTGTCTACCTCTACAGTTCTTACCTTCGACTGTTCCCTCCACTAACAAGAAGTGTGTTTTGTTTTTGCTAATATAACTTCATTTATTTTTCCCCTTTCACCAATAACCTCATAATTCTCTATTACTGTATCTGAACACACTTTATAATCCTCAACTAATACAGTAACTATTTTAATCACCACTCGTTGGTATTAGCATTCTTAATATTACAACGAATCTTCCTAGGAACTCGTTGTCTGAAAATAATAATAATATGTCTGGCTCTTGCAACAATCTCTGTCGGCAAAGAAATTCTTCTCTTCTCACCCGCCAGAGATCCTCTGCGTCGATTCTTCGATCAAACTCACAGATGCTGTTGTCGGCTTCATTCAGATTCTGTTTTTACGTATTAATTTTGATAGTTCCAATCTGTCCCACGGGGTACTGGTGTTCTTAGTAAGGCGTGTGCCGTCTTTTGTCTCTTCTATGTACTTTCGGATCGATATCGCTGTATTTACTTGCGTCGGTTTCATACGTTGAAGATTATTTGTAGTTTTATCTCATTCTTCTCCTTATGAGAGAATCATTAGGGGGAGTTTAATGACAAATATATTATGTGGATAAAAGGTTACACATGTTCGGAGACTCTAAGGAAATAATAGCGTAAAGTCTCTGATTCAGATCCAAGATGGTGGGAGGATACAGACACAGATAATATAACAAACAGCCTCAGAGCTGCCACAGATAATGAAATACAGTACCGGCCAGAATACTCTAAAATATATCTCGAAACTTGTTAAAGCTGTGTGTCATTTAAGAGAACATCTGTTTAGAGCTTGAACGATAAATTATGTACGAGTAAGAAATTAATATTGCTGGATGTTTACCTCAGATTTTGTTTCTTTTGTTTTTAGTTCTGCCTCGAGAAGGACAGTAAATGAAATGATATGAACGTTGATGTGGTGTAGCACTGATGCCTGAGACCAGTTTGGGTAGGTCTTGAGTGTGAACGCCGATAACACAGTCGTTTCGGCCCCGGACTAATCGTAATCCTCAGCTCGGCGGGTCGCAGACCTGGGCGCGGGCTGTGATCAGGGGCACTAACAGCGCGCGATAAGCATCGCGCCTTCGTTAGCTCTCCACAGACCAACGCACGCCGCCCTTCAGTATGGAAGAACTGCCCTCCAGTTTTTATTGTTCCTCATCACACGGCAATCGAGCCTTGTCTATTGCTGTCTGCTTGATATAGGCCCCTACCAGACAAACGGAATAAACTGGAGACCCAACATTTGTCCGTGTTATGTCTTCAGATCACCCAAAACCGAAAGTCGTCCCTGAATTTTTGTAAAATTATATTTTGTTTTCATAGATAAAAAGACGACAGAAGAAAACATTTGTCTCTGCCCTAAAGTTTCAGCTACAGACGTATACTGAACACACATACTGTCACAAATCATCGACACCTACAACAAATCATAAACACAATGTCTCACTAGGAAGGCAGCGGGAGGCCATACATAACTCGTCCATCTTCCCGAATCGGACATGACAAGAAGAATACAGCGTCTAAGCCTCGAGCGAAACAAGCAAACCGGGCGTGGTGGCCTCACATTCGAGAGGACGTCGGTTCGATTCCCCGTCCGCGCATCCAGGTTAGAATTTTCCACGGTTTCGCCAAATCACACCAGGAAGACCGTTCCCGCCTCTAATGACCTCGACAGTGACAAGGTGTAAAGCCGTAAGTAAGAAAAAAATATCAAACATTTTTATTTTGAAGTTATTTTGTCCTGTATTAATAA
>JARYHS010011408.1:4507760-4630878 GCA_031002005.1 Vandiemenella viatica | reverse complement strand
TTATCCTTTCGTAAAAACTGTGCAAAATACATGTCGGTTAAATATGTTATGAATTAATCTGGAGCAAAATTAATTTTTCTAAATAAATTCGAAATCTTTGAGCTTTAAGATATCAAAAGCATTTCCCACACTCGTCTCGCACGGCATAGCCGGTAGTTAGCATTCTTTTTTCTCTTGATCTGTTTGCGCTTGAAACTCTGGATGAACCAAGAATAATCCTCTTTTTGATCTTGACGCATTTTTCGGCTCTTGATACAAAATCATTGGAATTTAATTGACGTTGGGGTAGAAAACGGCATTGTTGACTATGAGCAACTGAAATGAAATTGTCTGGTCTACGACTTGATCTGGCCAGAGCTCAGCTGACCTGACAGCTAGTGTGAATGGACCTTTAATTTCTTCGCGGTAAGTTTAACCAAATATAATTGTTATTAAATAATGCTAATAACCTTAAAACTTATGAAATGTTTTATATAATTTCTTGACTTTCTGTTAACACATATCTACGGTCAGAGATACAGTGCAAATATCTACAACGTACGAATATAAATAAAAAATAAACTAATAACTAAAATGTATGGACGAATACATACTAATTTTAAACCCATTACTGAAACAAACGGTATCCTCAGCTTCCTATCATAGCGACATCTTCTGACAGAGAGTGGCGGGGCGCGTGGACGTCGGTGTGACAGTCCACGGTGACCAAAGTGGCTCTTTTATTAGTGTTGAATGCTGAATGACTGATAGATTACTAACTTTTGTGCCCTGTCGGTGAACTAGTTCGAATCCCTGTCGGCCCATCTAGTTTTTGGTTTTCCATGTTTCCCGACATCACTCCAGGCGAAAGCCGGGATGATTCCTTCAAAAGGCAAAGGCCGGATTCCATCCCGTTCCTTGTCTCAAGTCCTCTCCAACCTCTAGAAACTTGTACGCCGACGAGGGGCAAAACTCGAATTAAAACGATATATATTATGTATCTTCATCATTAAATATATTACATTTTAAATGAAAATAAAAAAAATTCAGTTAGTTAGCAAATAATTTCAGTGATACTTCGTATTTGATGCACTCCATTTTTTTTATTTTTTATCGCATTAAAAATGTTTTTAAGGCAAAGATTTTGTATCAAACAGAAATCGTAAAATTTATAGAGCCGGATTTTTTTTATACTTATGAACAGTGAAAGATAGGTTCACCCTAGCAACTCCCTCAGAATAATTTATTCCGGCGTAGCTCAGACGTTCTCTCGTGTTAATGGCCACGCAATAAAAATGTACGGACAATTATGAATTCCAATTTCTTTTTTTTTTTGAGACATTAGTGCAGTAATTTAAAATGTTACACACTTGTTACTGTTGAATTTCGTGAAGAAATGTTCAGAACAAACAATAATATACATTTTTTGAGTGTTACTCAAAAGAGAAAGAACTAGGTAGTGCACTTTGATGGCAACTTCATCATCTTGGTTCAGAACTGAGGTAAACAAGACAAATTATCTAACAAATGATACCACAACAACAGGTATCGCAAAATTGCGAATTTGCTGAGGTGCAAATTGGACAGTTTCTGCGCACCCTGGGATATCCTGTTTCCGCGGTACGTACAGTAAACCAAAGAGCCTGCAGTAACTTCTAGTCTTCGCTATGGGAACACACTGCGTTCATGCCAGCCAAAGATCGTACACTACGCAACAGTAATTAAACCAAATGTAGTATCCTATTTGGATCAGAATGTCTGAAATTGGACAAAACAAGGCAACAGCAAGAACTCTGAATAAAGAAAAATATTTAGGAAAGTATTAACATCTCTAAAGAACAAAGATAAGTTTTGGGAAAGAAGATACACTGAACGTTAAGCAGTAAATGCATAGGTTTGAGAATATTTTATAGGTGGGAGAGAGTTCTCCAACGTAGTGTAAATACTAGAGCTGTAAAAGTAACGAAAAGTTGTGTACCCGTATGTATTCGTTACTAAACCAATCAGTGCATCCTTACTATCGGTACAATCGAGCACTAGTACGAAGCATCGCATCTAGTCGCGTCGCGTACGGGTTGGATGACTTCGTTCGTACACTGTAAAGCTTAAGCAAATTGTTCATTTAGTGAAATAAGTTTAGTTAAAATTTTACTGTAAAATAAAATTGAAGTTACAATATCGGATTTTAGAATAAACGCATTTCAGAAATTTTTGAAATTAATAAAATCTCACGAAGGTATGATCAATAATAATAAAAAACAATAACCATCTCAAATTATCTATCGAAATTTTCTATTTACAAAGTATGCTCAGCAAATTTTAATGTTAAAGAAAAGCAAAACTACAAAATAACTTTTCAAGTTGTCAAAATTACTTACCTCGTTAAAAATTCAACACTTAACAGAAAATAATATTAATTACATTTAAAAAAATGTACGCGCAACATGTTTTACTAACACATTTTCCTTTGTAACGAAACGAATTAAAATCGAAAATCCCAGAAATACACGGCGCACGATGTTCAAATGTTCATTCTCTCATTGAGATTCATTTCGTCTCTAGGAGAAAGGTTCCAGTTCCCGCATGTGGCGTCGTATTTGTTCTTTTATCCAATCGAACTGCCGTTCATACGAGAAATGCGAGTAACGAAATGACTTTTGTGAGTAACGTTTCGGTACTTCGAGACAGGCGATGTACTCGTTAATCAGTAACGAATACTTACGGTTTGTTACAGGTCTAGTAGATATACTATTCAGATCCCTCGTGTGTCAACATCAACAAACAGAATCCGAGCACAACACAGAGAGAAGGCGACAGCCGTGACGTCAGCACTGGGCATCGTTCCCCGTAGCAGGGTGTGTCTGTACCCATGGCAAGTGTGTTCTAATACTCCGCGCCTTGACCTCAAATCTCTCAACATGGAGCGCTCTCCAAACACTCCATGTGCTTGCCGTCGCTTCTCGAATGTTAAAGAAAACTTCTGAGGTTTGCTCAGACCATTACTCGATTTCTGTGGTGTAGAGTGGGGACCCACATTTTGGGTATCAAATACAAGATATCGAGAGGGTGCAAAAAATGGCTCCTAGGTCTGTGGAAACTACGTCACAATACAATCAGTAACTGACGAGATTGATTGGGCGTAGTCAGAAAATAGGAGCAGGGTGAAGAAAGTGTTGTGCGTATACAAGGCATATATTGGTACCCAGACTTGCAAAGATATTGATGGAATTCAGGCACAAGGCAGTAGGGAAAATTTTCTTTTCAGTCAACGATTGCGATAAATCACCAAGAGAAATGATGAAAAATTTACCAAAAACACTATAAGAATCTGAAATTAAAATTTGTGAAGGGCAAAAGTATGTGGATGGGGAAATTATACACGAAGAAGTTAAGACGTTCATTTTAATAATCTGTCTTTGCTACCATTTAATCTGAACAGACAACATAAGACTGAATCTGGAGTCGTGAATGTGAAATGTATGAAAGTTTCTCGCTGATTTTTAGGTCCTGTGGGCAGACAACTGCATCATATACAATATCTCAGTAACTAACTGCTCTCTGTCAGACAATAGCCGCTAGCTGGCGTGCAGCTTGTGTTCCCAGGGGAACTCTTGCAAGTCCCCTACCATCAAGTCGCGTAGCGTGCCAGGAGGTACTTGGGAACACTGCGTCGAGGGAGGAATAAAAAGCAGTGATTGCTAATTCACTCGGATTGTTTACCGTGGCACACAACAGGAGCGGCGGCATTGATCCCTGAGGTAACCCGGCTGGCTAAGCTATTAGCTGCCGATACAGGACGGCCATTGTCCAGCCGCGACCTGTTGCCTTGCTACCAATCTCGCATGAATTATGTTCGCAACTAGCGGCACGTAATTAAATCCCAGGAGTGGCGGGATGCCTTTAATGCCAAGCCTCTTTGTGCCGGGAAATGGCCTGCAGAATAGTCCAAGGACTAACTTAAATTAATTTACCAACAACTATCGCGATGGGTATATATCCATTCGGCAAGTGCACATAGTCAGTTAACACCTATTGAGGTTAACAAACATTATAAAACGAATCACTATACAATTAAATCTGTAAGTGGCAGTTACCTAGATATTTCATTGTTACGGCATCAGGCAAAAACTAGACAAACGATTTGAAAGTTTATGATCTACCTAGAAAACTGCGGTATGTTTATTGACTCTACGTGAACGGCGGACGGACTAATCATTGACAATCAGTAATAACCTGAACAAATACACAAAAGATCACACTACATCGAAGATAAACACTAATTTTTTATCCTGATCATATACCCTCATATCGTAGTACATAAAATGTAAACACCAATTTCTTATCTTGAACAGATAGTCTTCGGAAATCACACTAGATCGAAGATAAACATCAATTTCTTATCCTCACAAATACCCACCAGAGATACACTACATTTAAGATGAACTCTCCAGCTTTTGGATTCTGATAACATTGTTGGTGACTTTGGTTGTTTATTTCATCCATAGTGAGGAGCGAGGATATGACATTTAGGGGTTAATAACGCGGACAATAGTAATGACGTTACTAACACGACTCTCAACAGACTAATCATTAAAAACTAAATTCATCATGTTATATGCAGTAAGTGATTTATGTTTCCAGTGGAAGGTGTCACTTCAGTGTAACCACAGCCAAGTCCTGACACCAACCAGGCTAAGCAGTAGACAGATGCTGGATTCCTTACAGGTTAGGACAACACAGGAACGCCTTCTAGCAAGAGGTGTGCGCCATTCATGAGGTGAAGTTTCGATTGAGCACTCAACAGGGCATACGGAGCTATGTTGTCAGACAGTAGCTGATCGTAGTGAGAACTAAATTTATGGATCCAATGTTGTTGCAAACCGTTTTCCCTCGAGTTGCTTACTTAATTTAAATGTAATGTTAGTAAATAATGCCGCCGCATTTTTTATAATAATTTGCGGTCTTACTACGTGTTTCGGTTTTCATAGAAACATCATCAACAAAGAATCTATAATGAAAATTTACAATTACTTTATCACATTTTATTAAAGAATTTATTTATTTTTCCTTACTATTTGCATTGGTGTTGGTTTGGTAGCTGGTTGTTGTGCACTATTGTGTTCGTTCGTTTGTCTTCTGTTGCTATCTTGCCTGTTTACGTCGCGAGTGTGCTGGCAGACGTAGTTTCATGTGTAGTGCTTGTTTGTATGTGTGTGTGTTTGTGTTTTTTTTTGCTTGTGCGTATGGAACGGTAAGTGAATGTGGTTAGTGCTTTTATTATTTTTTGTCTATGTTTTTAGTGCCGTATGTTTGAGATGTCCCATTCTGTAGATCTCATTATTTATCAGTAACAAGAAATATTGTTGTTAGATTCAGTAGTATTATTACCATAATGTATTTAATTTACATAAGTTCATATCATTTGATTTGAGTGCAGTTCTCGACCGACAAGGTTATCATGAGGAATATTTAATATTATTACTTGTCATAGAAAGGATAATGGTTGTAACCTAGTGGACAGGCTAGTGAGTAATAAAGAATGTACTTTATTGAGGTCTGGTTGACGTTCAAAATAACAGACTTCCCTTGTGTTACCGAGTGTTTTGGGGCATTAATTTACTGAAGTGATGGAGACCTTCTCGGATATAGTAGATGTTTGTTTAAAACAATGGACACAGTGTTACATTGTGAGCTCCCCTGTGTGGATGTTCGACGAATGAAAGGTTTCTTTGAGAGCCCCAATCATAAAATGTTCCAGCCGAGCTGTCAGACATTTCGCAGACGTCGCTGGCGAAGAAACATTCTTTAACAATAAACTGTTTGTTCTTAAGAAGTGCAGCCCACAGAGACTATGGTTATATGGAGGGGGGTGACCTACCAAGAAAATGACGCTGGTGGTGGGGTTATCCCAGCCAATGGAATTCATTCTCGCTGGTTGCTGATATTTTTGTTTTTTTTATTATATATTCGACCAATCGGGAGAGAGAAGAGGAACGAACTCCGCCCATGGCGAGTCTACGAGGAAGGCAGAATGGACGGAGGAGGAAACATTCGATGTCGGACCGGCGGAGACTGGACGAGAGGGACTCTGGTTCGACGCGAGCAGACAGCAGCGGGCGATCTGCGCTACTGAGGACACATTGCTGAGGTCCCCAGGGTCGAGGACGAGCTGCTGGCTGTCGCGGAGGAGAGACTCCAGACGCCACTCCACCCTTCGCCTCAGCGGGTCGACTACCTGGCCTGCCGAAACACGACGCAGCTCTGCAAGCCCCCGCCGCCGCGGTCGTCGACACAGCCCTCCCGCGGGTCACCGACACGACTCTTCTCATTGCGCTGCTCAACATTACGGTAACGCAATCGTCTACAGAGACCACAACGAGCTCCAACAAAATTAAAGAACTGTAAATTCCAGTACCAAAGAGGGAACAACCATTTACCCATTCAAGTAATTGTTTCTCCGAAATAACTTTGCTTTCTATGTATAAAATCAATAAAATCAGTATGTTTCTCATTTATAATTCATGTTTCACTTGTATTAATGTGAAGGACCACCTCGGAAGAGAACCCCACCAACAATCATTTATTTTGTATTAATCAGTAAACTGTTTATAAAGTAGTTAATCCCAGAGATATACAGAGAGGGACACTACATAATTGGCGCCCAACTCGTGGCTTCCATGGTCAAAATTCACATTTTAACCCTCAAGTTGAAATTCAAAATTTTTATTGGAGCTTGTTTTGTTTAGTTTAATTTTTTCTCACTTCATGAGATATTTAGTTAATGCTTGGATATGCATGTCAGCTAATTTCAGATGGCGAAGCAGGTGAACTTCTGTCTTGGCGGAGTGAATGATTTGTGTTTCTTGTATTTTGTTTGTTTTCCTTTTGTAGAGCTTGTAGAATATACAGTGTGTATTTTCTTTCCAGCTTCAGCTTAATGCAGTCCGGTGTTCAGATGTTGTGTCAATTATTTCGTTTGTTTTATCACATTTTGTTGTGTCTTAATGTATTGAGTTTTCTGATGGTATATTGGTTTCATTGAAATTTGTTGTGTATGTTCGTTGCAATGCGGCGTTGTTTCATTTGTTTGTCTTGCTTTATTGTGATTTGACGTGGGGTTATATTGTCATTTCTTATGGTATGCCGGATTGATTACAATTGTTTCGTATATGAGCCGTGTTTTCTGTTGCTGTGTTAAATTTCATTGCTTGTTGGATAAATTCTGTATTATTTTGAAGTCCATTTTTACATTAATGCGATTAAGGAATAGGATCATCAATATGAATGCCGAGGAAAATTCTGTGTTACCGGGGACAAGTGTTGGAGTCGAACCGGTTGATCAATCCGAAATACACGAAGTTGTAGATTCGTTATTACCAACCGATAACTTAAATTCACGGGAAGAAACTGTTGCTGAATGCCAACCGATAAGTTTGGGATCAATAATGGATTTTTTGAGAGGCATGCAGTCCGAAATAAAATCACAAATGGATGATTTTCGCACAGAATTCAAGTCACAAATGGAAAGGGTAGATTCGCGATTGGATAGAGTAGATTCGCAATGTGACGCGATTGATCAAAAATTAGGTAAAATGACTTCTCAAATGAAAACTGTCAGAGGAGAATTTGCTGAGTTGAAAGCAGATTTGAAGTCGGAAGTTCGGTCAATAGTGAGGGAAGAAGTTTCAAGTTTCACTAAGGAAATAAACAATTTTGAGAATACAGACTCAATTTGTGCAGGCATCGGAGAAGAAAGCTTTCGGGAAGCGGAGAATTACGACGTTCAGTCACTAGAAACAGGCATTGAATGTGAATGTCAGCAGACAGACACTCTCATTCTTGTCACGAGCGAATCGTTTGCCAAAGTCAGTGCAGTTATCCCAACTGTGTATAGCAGTCCGAAGATTGTGATGAAATCGAGAAAAATGGTTTAATCAGGATTACATTAGTGTTGCATTCGTATCAAAGAAAGGGTTTCCTCTAGCAAGTAAAGTATTGGTTTTTGGCAGAGAAAGAAAAGACTTGCAGTATGTAAATTTAGTGGAAAATGCGATGAAACCTGCTGTATCCATGATTTCGTTTGCGAGCCGAACAGGCAAACAAAATTCTTTGAATCATAAGGAATCACCTTGTGTAAGCGTGGATGGAAAAATCTCTGAATGCGAGTTTTTTTTCCGTGTTCATGTTGTCCAACAAACCGAACAGTCAGAATTTTTACACGCATTCGCTTATTGCAAGGTTATTTCAATGCTATTGAAATTGCAAAAATGTAGGAAAATCAGTAAGAGGTCCGAAAATTTTTCTGTTTGGCACAGTGTGTCCGGATGTGGAAATACTTCTGGCGGAAGAGTCTCAGAATGTGAGAAATGGTTTCAGGTAGTTCATGGTAGATTAAAGAGGTTGTAGAATCAAGATTCCTTGGTTTTGTGCACCTGGAAAATATGATCTGGTGATTCATGATGTTTTGAGCTCGTACATGTGGCCTTGACTACATAATGTATGTGATTAATCAGTAAGGATATTAAGTTTAGTTTTTCTAGGTAGTTAGTGAATATACTCGAAAGTGAGTGATATTAAATTTCCCTGTACTTAAGATGCAGATAATTTAAATATATTTAATTGTACTTTGGTAGAAGGAATAAAATTGCTGCATATGCAAATTAGCTGTATATTGTCTCGTTTGTAGTTTTTACATATTTTCCAGTAGGTTTTAATGATGCCTTACCGAGATATAAGAGGGAAGGAATTGCTTTTCTGGGAGACAATAGAGGAAGCCGATGTTTAATTCCGGTAATAAAATTCAGTAAGCAGAGATAGTGGGATGATCTTTAAAAAGGTTTTCTGTTCAAAGAAACAACTTAACGTTAATCATGTGTTCAAAGGACAGTAATGCACAGTGGCATAACAGTTTTGTGAATTAAATATTGTTCACCGGATTAGGGATTTGAATCGTGTAATTCCAGAAATAAGTTGCAGTATGGTAAAAAAGGCGAGTGGTTAACAAGGTCAATCAGTCATTTAAATTTGCAAGACATGCAGGGAAAGGAAGGAGATTAATAAATAATTTATATGACAACACCAAAGCTAGTAGCAGTGAATAATAATCGAGAGTATTGTGACGAGCGAAGTAAAATGCGGTATAAAACGGAGAGTAGGATTTAGAACTGAGCAAAGCGTACATGTTTCCTGTGTCTGATTTACTTGCCCATGGTAATAAAAAAATGGTGCAATGTAATTGAGTAAGCTACGGACGTTTTAGTCTAGGTGCCTTCAGCATGTTCTACATGGCAAATAAGGTAAGACCATGATTAGAGAGCGTTGTGCATTTCTAGCGTTCTGTGTTGCTTGAATGAACGAAGGTTGATACCTTTCGTTTCACTTTGTAATGACGATAAATGTCATGAATTCTCTGAGTGAGAGAGAATTAATTTGCGAATGGAAAGTCGCATCATGTTGGTAGCTGAGATACAGTAAGTGTTATAGTCAGACAGGAATACGCAAATACGCAGTTCTACGTCTAGCGCTTCGCAAAGTACGTCTAATAAATGTACCGTGGACATGAGAAAATATGATGCTTAACTAGTGGAGTAATTGCATGCTAGCTAACTAATTCCCCTTTTCGCGTGAGATCAAGTTTTCACATCTAACAATATATTGCAAAGACAGAAAACGATTTCTTAAAGATATTTAAGTTGAGTTTTTAGAAATGGTAGTTGTTTCATCTTATCTGCACTCGCGTTAATGGTTACTGAAATAGCGTTGAACTGTTTCTGCAGCGTTGTTGAAAGGAATGAACAAAAATCATCTAATTTTGTAGAATAGGTGCATCTTTAGAATAGGTAAGAACTTAACTATGTGTTTTATTTAAGTAGATTTAGATCTATAGCAATATTGTGGTATGTAATGTGTGATAACCTGAGCTAATGACAGGACGATTCACCCCGCTAGATGAATACACACTAGCATCATGTTCGGGAATGTTTAGATTCGCATTGTAGTATTTTTTTAAGAGGAATATTTTAGTAAAGAATCATGAACTTTCAAAAATTGATAAAGCAATTTTTGAAAAAAACCGGGAACGTGGGTAAATGAGATGTCCCATTCTGTAGATCTCATTATTTATCAGTAACAAGAAATATTGTTGTTAGATTCAGTAGTATTATTACCATAATGTATTTAATTTACATAAGTTCATATCATTTGATTTGAGTGCAGTTCTCGACCGACAAGGTTATCATGAGGAATATTTAATATTATTACTTGTCATAGAAAGGATAATGGTTGTAACCTAGTGGACAGGCTAGTGAGTAATAAAGAATGTACTTTATTGAGGTCTGGTTGACGTTCAAAATAACAGACTTCCCTTGTGTTACCGAGTGTTTTGGGGCATTAATTTACTGAAGTGATGGAGACCTTCTCGGATATAGTAGATGTTTGTTTAAAACAATGGACACAGTGTTACATTGTGAGCTCCCCTGTGTGGATGTTCGACGAATGAAAGGTTTCTTTGAGAGCCCCAATCATAAAATGTTCCAGCCGAGCTGTCAGACATTTCGCAGACGTCGCTGGCGAAGAAACATTCTTTAACAATAAACTGTTTGTTCTTAAGAAGTGCAGCCCACAGAGACTATGGTTATATGGAGGGGGGTGACCTACCAAGAAAATGACGCTGGTGGTGGGGTTATCCCAGCCAATGGAATTCATTCTCGCTGGTTGCTGATATTTTTGTTTTTTTTATTATATATTCGACCAATCGGGAGAGAGAAGAGGAACGAACTCCGCCCATGGCGAGTCTACGAGGAAGGCAGAATGGACGGAGGAGGAAACATTCGATGTCGGGACCGGCGGAGACTGGACGAGAGGGACTCTGGTTCGACGCGAGCAGACAGCAGCGGGCGATCTGCGCTACTGAGGACACATTGCTGAGGTCCCCAGGGTCGAGGACGAGCTGCTGGCTGTCGCGGAGGAGAGACTCCAGACGCCACTCCACCCTTCGCTCAGCGGGTCGACTACCTGGCCTGCCGAAACACGACGCAGCTCTGCAAGCCCCGCCGCCGCGGTCGTCGACACAGCCCTCCCCGCGGGTCACCGACACGACTCTTCTCATTGCGCTGCTCAACATTACGGTAACGCAATCGTCTACAGAGACCACAACGAGCTCCAACAAAATTAAAGAACTGTAAATTCCAGTACCAAAGAGGGAACAACCATTTACCCATTCAAGTAATTGTTTCTCCGAAATAACTTTGCTTTCTATGTATAAAATCAATAAAATCAGTATGTTTCTCATTTATAATTCATGTTTCACTTGTATTAATGTGAAGGACCACCTCGGAAGAGAACCCCACCAACAATCATTTATTTTGTATTAATCAGTAAACTGTTTATAAAGTAGTTAATCCCAGAGATATACAGAGAGGGACACTACATGTTGTCTGTATGGTGATTGTGGCAGTACACTGACATCTTTATCGTTGGTTTTTGTATGTGGTAGTTTCCTTATAGACAGAGGGTATTATATCTATAATAATTGCTTGTTAGGTTTTTCGTGTTTGTGTTTATGTCTGTTGCTAGATGATCATTTTCTATAAAATTATTCGATGAATTTAGAATGAATTCGGTGCTTTTGTGCTTTAATGTAGTCTTTGTATTTGATTTGTCTTCGTGTCTGTCTTATGTATATTACCTCACATTTCAGACGCCTAATTTGGTACATATGTGATCTAAATTGAAATTGTTATTTGTGTCTGATATTTTGTACATCGAATTGTCTTGTTGAAGTGCTTTGCTGGTTAGTCCAGAAGAAACCCAAAGAATTGTGACATCGTCGATGACGATGTCATTAGAGCCATGGGAAAGTAACGGGAAGGAACTCGTACATTACATTTTCTACCGACCACTCCGGCATTTGCGTAGAGTGAATTCCGTAAACCGAGAGAAACAGAAATGTAGATGGCCCAGTTTGGCATCGAACTACCGACCCCCCGTATGCCTTCTTACCCAAAGCAGACACTGAGAATCTTTTCGAGCTTTCCTACACATATAAATTAATTATACTGATGCAGGAACCATGTGCTTCGAATAAAATACATCTTACGCTCTAGTATTTTATTTCACTGCGATCCCATAAAAATATTGTACTCCCATTAGTGTAGGAGTGCTAAGGAAAAATTCTTCATTTCACGTATTAACTTGGGATGCGGCGTTTTTACTGTAAGTATTTCTTGAATGTGGGATTTTAATACTTTTGCGGCATCGAAACCAGTAACCAGTTTGCGTTGTGTATACTTGTGAAGAATCTTCAGCAGGTGTACAATAATAAGTGAACCGCTGGTACATTTCTCGTCTCTTTTTGGGGCGGGTAAAAAGAATTTATGAATTAGAAAACCACTGATTGCTGTTATTACGGCTACAGGCGGTGATTATGATTAATGTTTGTTACAGCGGAGCGCTTAATGCGCCCTAACTTAATATTACCTCTGGTGGCACTCGAGGATTTACTTCAGTCGTCTTTTCTTTACCGTAGCTCCTGTCATGTTACTCGAAACTGGATGAACAGTTGAAGAGAAATGACCACTAGGGCTTAATGTCCAAGTTTGTGGGGCCGAAGCAGGAAGAGCTTCGGAAACTCCCTGCTCTTTGGACAGCTTGTAACACGCCTCATGGTAATGAGTTAATTAATCCTATGAAGAGGAGCCCAACTATTCTTCTCGCATTCTCAAAATTAAGGGCGGACAGCCCGTAACAAGCTTACAAATGTCGATGTTTAACGAAGTTATTTTTCGTTTCCTGGTACTGTTGGCTCGTTGTGCCGGAAGGAGACAGACTTTAAACACATTTCTGGAGGTGCTGTTAACTGGAGGGTATGGCGATTGCTTTACAGCTTGGCTACGTCTAAACTATGGCTTCATCTAGCTCTTAACTGAGCCTCATGGAAACTGATGGAACACTCCAAAACCAAGCTCCAGAAATTTCACAACGCGAAAACGATAAAAGTAAATAACAGAGAACTGTTAATTTATTACATAATAATATGCTAAACGCAAAGACTAGCTAATAATGACAGAAATTATCTTAGCCTTGCTAAAAGAAGTTTGAATGAAATTAGCAACTGAAACATAGCGAAATGAAATTAAATAAGGTCTCTTGTAAATATTTTTGCTTGTCAACTGTTGAAATAATATTGTTTTAGTTTAGGTAGGCCGAAAATGTTTCTGTTCCGTTCAAAGCTCAGTGTTTTTTTTCCTTCTAGATGCAGTTGCCGGAGCTGGTTGGATATTTAGAGAGGCATTTCTAACCGGCCACGTGTAAAAATAGTTTCTGAACACATTTCGAAGATTTATAAGATAGAAGTACTCAGGATATCGGCAATAGTTAAATCTGATTCAACATGTTCGCACTTGATACAATATGGGTTTGAGCGGGATGTGACTGATTATCAGGCATCACTTATCTAAGTGTTATTACATGCTTACTAATTTTCATTGATGTAGTCATTTAGATAATTATAACTTGTTTCTATGTAAGAAAGTCGATACGAAATAATTTTTTGTCATTTTTTTACTGTCATCAGTCTTTCGACTGGTTTGATGCAATCCTCCATCCCTTCCTATCTTGCACTAACATCTCTTCATACCCTTTACACGCCACGTCCTCAACTATCTGCTTCATATATTCCAATCCCTATTCTCCTCTACAGTTCTCACCTTCCACTGTTCCCTCCACTAACAAATTAACCAATCCTGCATGTCTCTAAATATGACCTACCATCCTGTTTCTCCTTTTTGTAAGCCTCTTCCTCAAACTTCTCTCCTCGCCCACCATTTCCAAAACTCCTCCATTTCGTATTTCACCTGTCCATCTAATTCTCAGCAGCCTTCTGTAGCACCACATTTCAGATGCTTCAGTTTCCCTTCTTTCCGATATTCCTAAAGTCCATGTTTCGCTACCATAGAGTGCTGTGCTCCACACATAGAGTTTTAAAAGGTTGAGAAGTTTACCACTAACAATGTCATAACCCGACAGTTCATTCAATTAACATGAGAGGCATACACACATCGGCGTATTTACGGTTACTTGAATTCATAAATAATTAAAAAGCAACGCCGCGTCTTACAATTAGGGCATCGAATGCGTATAATAAACAAACAATTATGAAATGATCACGTGATATCATTATAACAAAATCAGACATGAAAAATTAATATGAAAAGCTAACATTAAAAATTCACTATTTTTTTTTATAGATTGTTTACAATACAAATTGACGTGTAGTGAAATTAATGTCTCCGTTTCAATCAAATATGGGCGCCATTAAGTCTTTGGCTTAAACAAAAATAGAAGTTACTGGTGGACAGTAAAATTACACAGAGTGTTTTCAGTATGCTATCAGTTTGCTCAGAATGTTCGTCGGAGAGCGATCGTTTAATCGAGCAGGTTTCTCCGCACAGAGTCGCCACTGTCGGCAGCCACAGTAGCGGCGTGACAGGCGAGGGATTCCGTCACAGAGTCGGTATGACCCGAGGCTCACCAAAGAACAACCAGCGAAGATATCAGTGGTTGTATCTGATATGTCTGTAAGGTTGATAGTCGGTGCTTGAAAGTAATGCCGCATGCAGGGGTTGGGAGCGCCGCACAGGCAGTGTCCCTGAGGGATGATTTGGCACCCCCTCGCAGGGCACGTGGCAGGTAGATCACGGCGGGGCTCCTGATTACACTACTTGTGGGCTGAATGCCGCCCCTGATTGTTGGCGAGACACGGCGTATCTGGCGCAGCGTCCTGCAATCACGCCGTGGTCGCCATATGGCGGGGCGTGGTGGTGCCGCCAACCCGCCACTTTGGCCCGAGCGACAAACAGCGACTGATGGCTTACACACGCCGGCTTCAACAGCGAGGGAGCCAAGCAGTGAATCACAGTGATCACCGTAACCGTCACTTCAATCTGAAAACACGGGGGCGGGTCGGGCAGAAGCGTCTCCTACCCCAGCTGTGACAGTGGGAGCCTCAGCCATTAGAGATGCGAGATAAACATGTCAAGGACAACCAAACAACACTGATAGCAGGCAGGCTACTCTGGCTATCGCGTCATCGCTGTGACGTCATGCGCCAGACCTACGTTGGCGGGCTGACAACGGTAAGAGATCTCGACACTCTCTGTCTACAGATGTCGCTACTAAATAAAGCTAAGAATATTTTGATACGTATTAATATTTCTGTAATTTTAAACATGCGTAAAGAAAAGTACGTACGTTGTTGAAATCAACATATTAATTAACAGTTGTTTTTCTGTTTATATATATTCGTTAGATGTAAATGTTTTCGTAATATTCTCTAGCCCTGCAGTCAGCTCGTCGCTTTGGACGGTTTAGTTAGGACACAAGATGCTATGTAAAGTGCAAAAATATGCACACTCCTGAAGGAGAAAAGGAAATAATGCAACGAACTCACAAACAGAACAGACGCAGAAATAATCGTCAAAAAAGCAAGAGAGGAAATAACTGTCAGTGGAACGAGAGAAAATGGATCGCTGATAAATCGCTGGAATGAAAATTTTGCAACATCTTCGGAAAAGGCACAGAAAAGAGACAAAAAGAAACAGGTTGTAATCTATTAACAATAAGAAAACGAATAAGAAGGTTTTACTCAAATTTAAGACAGTCGTTCTATAAATGATGGCAGCATTGTGATGATTTAAATACATGGCACCGGTGTAAATCAACTATCCACGTTTGTAAATATTAGGAAAGTATTACTAAATATCAATCCCAATCTTGAAGGCTATCTCTCTCCTAAGCTGAAATGCAGACTAGTGCCGGGAACACACTACTTCCGTGCTCTACGTACCGAGACCATGTGTTTTTCGTGAGTTGGTGACAGAGTTTCTTATTGGCTGCGCAATCCACCTCTGTCGCAGCCGCCTAAACTATCCCGGTAATCCTGCTGGGGCTTAACGTGGAATCCCTACCACGTAGCGCGCTAATATTCAACACATTAACAAAGCAAAGCTTTGCTAGAGGCTGTAAAAATTTCGTCCGACGTCGGGATATGAATTGTTGATTTCTTGGACTGGTCTCACTGAAAGAAGAGAAAGAATGAAGAGTCACATTCCAAGACACATGGGACTGTTAGTAGAGGGGTACAGAAAGACAAAGATTACAATTTATTAAGCAGATAACTGAGGATATACGTTGTATTGGGTATGTTGAGATGAAAAGGCTAGCTCAAGAAATAAAGAGATGGAGGGTTGTTTCAAACCAGTCGAGACACTGATGACAAAGAAAGTCAGGTATCATTGACATAGCAAACGCTTTAATATTGAAGGTCTTGTAAACAAACTTATACAGTGCGAAAACCTCTGCCACTGCTTCACTGCTCAGATTTCGATACGCCAGACAACTTGTTGTTCTGGTGAGCAGGGACGGGTTGCTCTCGCTTCTGTGCAGTCTGCGCTGGCTGGTCAGTTTGCCCGGCAGCTGTCGTCCCCCCATCCTCCCCCGCACATCTGCTCTGTTCGTGTCAACACGACACAGTCTGCAGCTTGCTAGCTCTACAGGGACTGCTACTCTGCCCCTATTAAATTCACCACACAGCTCCTACACACAAAAGTGAACCAAACGACACTTCATTGCGTTTCTAGTATGTACTCTCTGATGAATTTAATATCACTTCGACAAATTTGTCCTCCTACCTAACATTAGGGAGGACGGGGGTCAAATCCCGTCCGGCCATGCTGACTGGGGTTCTCCATGGTTTTCCTCAGCCACTCAAGGTGAATGACGGGATGGTTCCCTACAAGGCACCTGCTGACTTCCCTCCCCTTTAGATTAAGTAGGCTGAAGAGAGCCCACGAGACTCCCTAACAGCCCGTCTCCCAGGCTTTACCTGGGAGGAATAATAAAAATTTATGGCCGTCACCGAAACAGGTGGAGTGCGATATCTCCCTCCAACCTGGTATCCGTGAGGGCGAGGGTTACAGTAGTTATCTGTAGACACTCGAGGTGAACGCCGATATGGTTCCTTTAAAAGGCCATGGTTGAATTACTTCCCCTTCGATTAGGTTGGCCGAAAAGGGCCTACAGCAGTCCACCCTCAGACTTCACCTGCGAGAAACAAAGCGTATAAAAAAATAAAAGAATTAATTTAATTGAGCCAGATGAATAAGCGATATCGCTCTTGCCTAGCCTTCGCTAGGACGAAGGTTCAAATCCCATTCGCCTTATTTCTTTTTTTTTCCGAAATCCCTCCAGACGAGTGTCGGGGTGGTTCTTTTACACGCTATGGCCGAATGCCTGCCAGTCCTTGTCTCATCCTCACTCGGTTTCAACGAACCACAAATCCATAAAAACGTAACGCGTGCAGCTGAGAAAAGTGACAGCAAAACAGCTTAACAACAGTTGTAAGTATGAAAGTGGATGAAATGAGGCAGATAGTGACAAATATGGATAAAGTAAGTTAAACAGGGAAGTAAAGGAATAATTTATTTGACATATTACGTTTCCTTCCTCATTTATGCTGCCAAAACCTAGAAAGTGAAGAAACGGGATTTTAGTAGGATACCAAGAACAAAATTACTGAACAGGTTGAATAGGAATAACAAGAATAGACAGGGCACATAATAAGGAGGTTAGTGACGTACTGAAGTAGAGCGCTAGCAGAATTAGATAGAGAAGATAAGACTCAAATAGTATGGGCTTGTTAAGAGAAAAAGGAGGTGTACAGTACAAAGACATCCACATACAAGGTTAACGGCCCAGAGGAACACCGAGGGGTGGGAAGAGAGTAAACAAAGGGTGGGACACGACCAGAGGTGGAAACTGAGCTGCATAACAAGTAACAGGTGACTCGTGTATTATTCTACCTACCACTTCTCAAATGCCTCGTTTTTCCTATTCTCTCGCGTTCCCAGGATGCGTAACAGTGTTGTTATTCCTCAGCTATCAACCTCAAGCTGCTTTCCGTTGTTCTCTTCTCTCCGGTCGCAGGAGACGCTCACACTGTTGGTTGGCCTCTGAGGGCCTGGCGACCGTGAACTGCGAGCCGCACCCACCGCAGACAGTGCTGCCGCCACGCGGCTCGTTAGGCGCCACCCTCGCTTTATCTGCCACTTTGTGCCTTTCGACTTCCCACGGGACTTTATGCTCCAGACATAAATACAGCCGGGAGGGCGAGGGTGCACAAAAACTCTCCAGGGACCTTCTAAAACGCCGACCAGGCCCGTTTGTTTTAAATTACTTCTCTTAATCTCGGGAAAAGGCCTCGGAGTCCCCGTGAAAGGACCATCTTGTCAGAAGAAGGCGAGTAAATTGTTTAGAAAGCTCCGAAATGATTAGAGTGCTTTCTGCGTGCCTCTCGTGCCGTAAAAGCGTGAAATGTGTAGAGGCGACCTGACCAATGTGGCAGAGGAATGTGTGGAAACTGGATTTTTTGTGAGTAGTAGCGCGTGAGATGAACTGCAGAGGCTCTTTAAGCAGGTCGTTACAATCCCGACCTATTCACAGTAACAAGAAAACACATCGCGCGCTCTCGACTCGTTGCCTGTATCACACTTTCCGGCTGCCTAGTTGACAGGTACGGCGTCTCTCCGAGTGTTAGAAATCCCACGACCGTCTTACAGGTGAGAGACGTTCAGAATGCAAAGCTTCCGTCCTGTCGCTGCCTCGTGTTTACAGCACACAAGGTAATGTCAAGTAGGACATCCGTTGCGTCGGATCGCCGTCAGCCTTATACAACGACGTGACACCGTTTTGTTAAATAAACCTTATTTATGTGACAATTTTAAAAAATCCGAAGATTAATACCGATGGGTAACGCTGAAATAAGGTTTTTACAAAAGTAAAATCGTCTTGAGAAAATAAATATTAAAGTGAAATTCTACAGAAACTGCTATCGTAATTATTAAACCGGTGATGAGCCAACTTAATAACTGAGGAACATTACATAAACGCACATTTTACCGAGAGCTATTATTTATTAATATTTTACGCAGAACTTTCCATATTGAAGTCCACCTCTATTCTCGTAATGATCTGGAAGATTTTTTTTTTCAGGGCTTTACGGCTCATCAGTGTCATCACAGGCGAGAAAGGATGAGGGCAAGAAATTCGGCAGTGGCCTTTTCAAGGGTCAACCCCGCAATTCACGTTTACAATTTCGAGGAATTATGGGAAACCGAAATGCAGATGACTGGATGGTGATTCGAACCCGCGTGCTCCCGAATAACAGTCTCAACACCGCGCTCCGTCTCAAAGAACTGTGCTCAAAGTGCAGAAGTTGGCGACACTACAGCCAGAGTAGTAACGCGGAAAGGGCAGCCGTCTGATTACAGAAGATGGCACAAGTGAGCTATGTAAACAACACCGTACGAGGCTGAAGGTGTGATGTGCGTAATAGGAACTGAGGCTGCAGCAATAAAGTATAAACTAAGTTGAGTGCCGACACCCACGACCGATAGCAGGACGCTGAGCTTTGGTTTGAGCCTTGGCGGCCAGATGAAACGTATTGGTTACCCGCGCGGCGCTTCATTTCCATATAGATTGAACAACACGCCTTGAATACACAGCACCTAACTGCACACACCTCCCGTTCATCAGAGACCTCTGGCGACAGTCACCGCAAGTAGTTTCTGACCTCCTCCTTCCCCCGAGATGTTTAACAGGTCATGTGGTTTACTTCCAACGACAGTATTCCGACCGCTACAGAGAACAGTCTGCCCGTTCCAATCTCAATGCTGTATTCACTCCAAATTCCAAACAGCAGGTGCTCTCTCTGACACCATCACGTCGCAGTTCACACACGCCAGCAAGTGGACATTAATACGATGCCGCTGGTACTCTTAAATCACGATAAACATTTCGACTGCGAGAATCAGATAGTAGTATTTGCGTGAATCGCGTTCAATGAAAAATGGATACTTCTGTGTGGACAACTTTATCTTAAATTTCTCTCCTTCCCGACTCCACACACACTGAAACATACTCTATTCCACTCCTGGGACCATGCTCTGAATATTATTCGAAATCCCACCAAAATCCGATAGGTAGTTTCCCGTTCATTCAAAAAGACTTGTTCAAATTTTGTTGCCTCACTTTGTGTAGCTTTTGAACACAGCCCAAAAGTCAATTATAGATTTTTTCCGGGATTTTCTTTAAGTATAGATTACTTACATGTTGATATAAACAATTTTTTTCATAAATCGCGGTCAGCGGAACGTAAGTTGCTAAACTCTCAGGTGCAGAATGTAGGAATGGGCAAATGAAAATAAGTATCGATAGATATCGTACCGATATCTACAAACATTATCGATATATATCAAGAAAATATCAATATACATCGAGAAAATATCGATTAATCAATATTTTTTCATAGAGCCAGTAAGTATTTAACAATATTCCCCAAATGTATATAAAAAAAATAAGAAAATTAAAGATACGTGCAGAAATTACGGAAATTCTCACCTGATGCAGAGGACGGAGCGAGTCGGTGATGGAATCATTACGAATAGATACTGCAGGTATCGTTAGACAATTAGAGCTCCTGAAGTGGGGGAAAGCACCGGGCCTGGATGGAATTCAAGTAAGAGTATTTTCAGAGCATGCGGCGGAAATCGGGCCATTTCTGTCTGATATATTCAGTAAATCATTAGAAGAGCGAAAAGTACCTTCAGAGTGGAAAATCGCGCAAGTAACTCCGATTTTCAAAAAAACGTGATCGAAGTGATCCTGGGAACTACCGTCCCATATCAATAACATCTGTTTGTAGTAGAGTTATGGAGCATATTATATGCTCGAACATTATGAATTTTCTAGATGATAATAATTTGCTTACAACAAATCAACACGGATTTCGGAAGAAAAGATCATGTGAAACACAGCTGGCCCTATTCACACACGACGTAATGAAAGTTATCGATGCAGGTTCACAAGTAGATGCAATTTTTCTAGGTTTCCAGAAAGCCTTTGACTCTGTGCCACACAACCGCCTTTTAGCGAAGCTTCGAGCGTACGGTATATCGGATCAGCTTTGTGAATGGATAAAGGATTTTCTAACTGGTCGGTCGCAGTATGTTGTCGTTGAAGGAGAAAGTTCTTCTAATATAGATGTTACATCGGGTGTACCTCAAGGAAGTGTAATAGGACCACTTCTTTTCTTAATTTTTATAAACGATCTCGCAGACAAAGTGAAAAGCCTTTTTAGATTGTTTGCAGATGATGCGGTTATTTATAGGGAAGTAAGAAATTTGGCCGATTGCTTAGAAATTCAGCGCGATCTGGATGTTATTTTGGCTTGGTGCGCTGAGTGGTAACTTACTCTAAATTGTAAAAAGTGCAAGACAATGAGCATAACTAACAAAAAGAATCCAATTGTTCAGAAATACGAGTTAAACAATACAGTTATTGATATGGTCGATTCTATGAAATATTTGGGAGTAACAGTACAAAGGAATATGAAATGGAACATACACATTAATTCGTTAGTAGGTAGAGCAAATTCTAGGCTGCGATTCATAGGTCGAATCTTGAAAAAATTGTAATGAACAAACAAAGGAGATAGCGTACAAATCTCTTGTGCGTCCACATTTGGACTATTGTTGTGCCATTTGGGATCCATTTCGTAAGGGGTTGATCGAAAGTATAGAGAAAGTACAGAGAAGAGCCGCTCGATTCGTGACCGCTTGCTACAGTCTTTATGAAAGCGTCACAGAACTGATTAGTAGACTGGGTTGGGAGTCTCTGGTGGATAGACGACACACGTTTCGTTTAAACTTATTGGAAAACACGCGTACTCCCACTTTCACTTTTGAGTGTAGTGAAATACTTCTTCCACCAACCTATTTGAGTCGGAAGGACAGGAAAGATAAAATTAGAGAAATAAGGTGCCGGACTGATTCTTATATGAATTCTTTTTTCCCTCGTACCATTAGGGATTGGAATGCACAGCAAAGAGATTAGCTTTGGTGCTGAGCACTCTCTGCCACCCACAATTTTGTGAATTGCGGAGTACAGTATATAGGTAGATGTAGATGTTGAAATATCGTGTTTTCAAAATACCATCCGGTGGTACACCCGTGAAGACTTCATTTCAAGCATACGCCGGGAAACTCTTCGTTCTTATATAAACCCAGTATTCCCCTGATGCAGAATTCAAAACAATTTTGTTTTATATGTTCCTCCGTCAATCTGCTCCTGTTGTCTGGTGCCGCCAAATTAACTGCAGAAGCCACTCTTTAGGACGACACAGAAGAGGCTTGGCATACCAGGTGTTTCGTGAACGCTTTAGCTGTTACTCGTCAATGAAAAAAGCAGTTGAAAACAGAAGCTGTTAATTTGCGTAAACCCCCCAACTTTGCAACAGGGATGTTCATTCAATATTCTTCAACATTTGAAATAATCTGACCGTTATTAATCAAATATGTTGAAAAAAATAATGACGTTAACATAAACCTGTTAAAGTGTAACAGCTTTTTTTTTAAGTCTTAACCGTTGGTGAAAAGTTTAAAATTATGACGAATTTATTTTTAAATACGTTTTCAAGGGATGGGATATGTAGGTATATTTATCCAATATATATGTAACGTTTTAAAAATTGCATTCATACAAAAATATCGCATTGGTACTTAAAATTGATACTTCAAATAAAATATCGATTTTGATGTATCGTGAATAAAAATAATGACGGTAAATATCGATTATTTTATGAAAATATCGACATTTCGATACATCGATATATTGTGCCCACGCCTAGTTTGATGCAGTCCCCCATTTTGAGCAAGTCTCTTCATCTCAACGTAACAATTACAATACAATTCGTCAATTCTTCTTCTTCTTAATGCGTCTTTTCGTAACGGATGTCTGCGTTCCTATGGCCGTGACTTTGCAGCATGGAATACCTCTTCTGACGCGCAGTTGTACCATCTCCCAATGTCCTTCGAACACGAATTACTTCTCCTTCCTGCAGACCTTGTTCCCTGTATCTTACCTTCAATTATGAGTTGCAGTAGCTAGTACCTCTCGCCTCTCATAATGAGTCCTAGATATTCGGTTATCCTTTGCTTTATAATGAACATCAGTTCTTTCTGCTTCTTCATCAGATCAAGTACTTCTTCGTTTGAGATTTTCGGCACGCAATTATTTGTTTTATAAATTTTAATGTTTCTCTTCATTTAAATCCTCTTTCTTTCCACTGTTGTCTTCTCTAGCAGATTAACCAATCCCTCTAAGCTGACATGGCGGCGGTTATTCGTAAGCCGGTTGGAAATCTCGCTTGCCACTTGTAACAGTTGTTGGTGTTATCTCTGGACGTGTTGTTTGAGCCTCTCGACCGCGTGACCTGTTTCGGCCGGAACTCAAACAAACCGTGAGCGGTCCACACGCGGCCAACTCCAAACATTACCTCAGGTCGTCGCTCAGGGAACACGCAGTGTGCACGTGTCTGACGGAGCCCACTCAAACCACTTGGGAACACGCCAAGTGTATTCGGCACTTCGCGGAAGCTGACACTACCGGACTGTAATGTTGCGGCTACACCAACGGACTACAAACGATATCGAGCTGAAGGACTTCTATTAATAATTTTCCCCTGCAGCCGGCCATGTAGATGTTTGCGGCAAAACTCGTAAGCGAGCTCTCACACACCTGTTTTTTATTTTTCATTCCTCCCAGGTATAGCCCGGGAGTCGGGCTGCTGGAGCGACTCGGGAACCCTTTTCAGCAGGTTTAACCTAAAGGTGTGGGAAGGGGGATGGAAGTCGGCCGTGGCCTTGTAGGAAACCATCCCGGCATTCGTCTGGAGGGACTGAGAAAAAGCACGGAAAACCCCAGTCAGGATGGGCGGACGGGGTTTGACCCTCGTCTTCCCGAATGTTAGGTGGGAGGGAAAATTTGCCCTCCTCCTAATTCGGTATCGAAACAAAATCAGTCAAAAAGGCAAAGACAGTGTCGGAATCTTCCTGCAGTACGACTCAACCAACAACCAGTTAAAATTATAATCGGTACTGGTTCACAAAAACGAACAGCTTTCCCTCTGTAACTTTACTGAATACCGAACTGAATTCATAGTTCTGTAAACTATATTATAGCACTTCGTATCTATTAACCGCTTGCTGAACATCATACACTACATATGCTATAGTTAAAACTTGCTTGGTTTGCAAAGGGACTACATATTAATACGAATAGTTAAGGAACAGATTGCTCGAGAATTTTGGAAGATGGCGTCGACTGATCCCCTACAGAGAAATTCACTGAAAGAATTGTGGCAGAAAGGTTAAATTTTAAGAGAACAGAATAATTTTTCACCCTTGTTGGGCAGTAGCCTCTGAACGATACGTGAAATTAGCGTATCGAATCTTTTAACACTGGCATTAGGTCGAGTTCCATCTGCGGGCATAATACAAATATCAACACATACTTTCTGGGAAAGATTGTCAGGTTTGAGCCACCTTGTTAGTATTTGTGTAAAATATTGGTAATAACTTTCGATTATAGAGCTGACACATATTAAACGAAGCTCGTATCATTTAATAATATTATAAAACCTTTTCCCTTCATAGATAGGTGACATATTTCGCAAAATGCTGATATTGAGGAAATGTTTTCAGAATGCTTAGGAACGGATACTAGTTTTCTAGGTTTCTTCTAGGGAGTATCTCATGACTTGGGAACTTGGGAGTCACTCCTTACGACAACACAAGCTGAGGCGTCTGGTGACGCTCTGGCTTCCCACTTCGGAAGACGCCGCTTCGAATCCCCATCCCACCACACATATTCCGATTTTCGATGGTTTCATGAAATACACGCTTGATGGCCCAGGGAATTTCTGCTTCATGATTGATCTCTTGGGAAATTCAGACGGGCTGTTTTTCTCTTAATTTCTTGAATTAAAAATCAAATCATAGAATAGCCCGAAGGACTGTTCGGCCTCCAATTAACAGGGTTTTCGATTCACCGCACAATGCGCCTCTTGTTATACCTAACTAAGGTAGCGTCCATAAATTACGTGAGGTAAAATGGGGGGAGGGGAGCGGCAGCGAAATCTCACCGAACGTAACCGAGGAAGGGGGGGGGGGCGACAGAAATCTCACGTCATCTTTTTAATTCCTGGAAGAATAGTAAAACTAAAAAAATAACAAAGAGATCTACGTGATACACCTATCCCGACGTTAGGGGAGTCTAACCGCTCATGGGAACAGGACAGATAAAAACAAAGGTCACCAGAGAAGGGAAGTCCCTCAAGATCTCATCTCACCAAGAGGTAAGGGAGGAAGGGGGGGACGGGTTTCCAAATTTCCGAAAAAAACACGTCACTTTATTAGAGCATGCCCCCTGACCTAACCCGGGATCCTACCGGGTACAAGGAACGATCAGTAATAAGTGGAATCCAAACCACGGAAGCGTTCTGCGTAGCTCACATTGCAGAGCAACCTGAACCCGAGGTGAAGGTCGGGTTAAGGGATGTTTGGACCTCCAATCAACGCCTCAAGCCCTGAGCCGGCAGTCCGTTCACATCCCGCAGAGCTGGCAGTCTTACTGTCTCTTCAGTGGAGTGTTCTGTTTGCGTTGTGATTTAATAAAAGCTGAACGGAGTGAGAGGGTGAAACACGGTGGCGAACCTTCCAGGCCTACTCTTCCGAAAGGTGTCGTGACAATCGCGCACAGTGACAATCGCGCACAGCGACAATCGCGCACAGTTTAAAGGTCGGGCCACTCTCTCCCCTCTCCCGTGTACTTTATAATTTACGGAACGCAGTATTGACAAATCATCATCACACAAAAGCTTTGCCAGAGGTGAACGTCAATTTTAAGGCCTGTAATAATTACATACAACGGAGCCCAGGATTTGGACCGACGCCTTTCAGTGCCCAAATCGTGCGCCGTAACACTGTGAGTCACCAGACTGAATATACAGGAAATGGAAAATAAATATTCAAACACAATAAAACAATCGTACTCTTTTTCTCTACAGTTTATTTTTGCTATCGTAAAACACAAATGTAATCTTAGATTTGTCTGCTTCAAAAAAATCTGATGAATCTGGAAGTGAGGTTGAAGAAAAGAAAGACACTTTTGTAAGTCAATCAGTAACATCAAAATAAAATTTGGTCGTAAAAGAACAGAAATTTCCGCAATCTACCTATCGCTTCTCCATGTTCACTAGCCCGATACCGGCCCGCACCGTCGAAAAGTATAAGTAAGTAAAGTGTTTAAAATCTGCCAAGAAGCTTCGTCATAATAAATATTTACAACTTATTTACATTTATTTAAAATAATGAAATTATCCAAATCAACCAGAAAGACTCGTGATAATTGATTATTATTTACAGTAGACCTACATTTACTCAAGCTTGTGCATGTAGGACAACGCCTTTAGACATGATCTGATGTCGCCGCTCTTTTCATATCTGTCAACAGTTTTTACAATTGTTTCGTCCAACTTCTGGTATGTGGTTTTTCTTCTCTTTCGTTGAAGAATCAATTCAGATCTCATATACATGAGACCTGAAGACTCGGCTTCCCTCTTCAAACAAAGTAACACGTCTCTAAGCTTCGGGTTTGGTCTGCCAAGTACATTGTTAATCCTATTATTCCATCCTTCAACAGCATTAGTCGTGCGATGACGTCTTTTGTGACACTTCCACATGTGAATTGGGATTTTTTCATTCTCAAGCCACGTGTCCGCCAAGTAATCGAAAAATTCCAATAGTTTTGAGTTATTAGGAGCCTATGATTGGATCTCCAACCAACATCTGTCACATCTTCTGGTTTAAGGAAAGCCAAAGCTGGACACATACGAATATAGAGGCGAAGTTCTTCATTTTCTTTGTACTCACGCGCTAGTCCAAGCTCCTGAACCTTTCTTCATATACATTTTTTATGTGAAAAAAAAACAGCCTTTTACTTCCGTTGAGGAAAACACTTCCTTGAGGGCAGATATTGCACCACTTTCAAAACCTACAGTCACTGTCTTAGGGGCCCATTCTGGTACAGCCTTGATAATTTCACGAAACATACGTACATAAGAAGTCTTCTTTTTATTAATATGTTTTTCTCGGGCTTCCAGCCGTGTTAAGATGTCACATTTGCGGGACGTTTCAAAGGCGTCCATCTCTGCCTTCATTCTCAACCAAATGTCAGGTAAGAGTGTAAACACCACAGGATGTATGTTTGTTTCTTCGTCAGTGCTGCCGTAATCCGCATGTATCGTGTAGATTTGGGAGAACTGTTTACTGGCACTTTTAAAAGTACCATTCATAAAGAATTGTTCGTGTAATTTTAAACTTTGTTTGCCTCTTTCACCGCTCAGAACAATTATTCTTTATCTTCCATCCGTAAGAAGGAAACTGCCTCCATCTCCCGTCTTCAACAATTCATCATCCAAGATCACTTCGTCAGGATTATTTGGCTCCTTTTGGTTTCCTTGTGATATACTCCTCTGACCAGAATCCAGCATGCTGTTGTAGCGGTGACTAATTGGTAGCTAAAAGCAGGTAACAAGAGACGACCCGGTTGTGCGCGATTGTCACTGTGCGCGATTGTCACATATTCTTCCGAAATACAGCTCCAGGCCCAACAACCCTACCGTCAAAAGTGTCGCATGCCCTTACTCCATACGCACTGCAGAGAGGTTTAATATCAGAAGTTAAATTGCTTGAAGATGCCGTAATGTTATATAATAGGACCAAAACGGTAGGAGACTGTAAACAGGTAGATCAGTGGTTAAGCTGTCTGACTGGAGATCGAAAGGTCCACGGTTCGAATCCCTGTCTGGGCGGGTTTTTCATAGGCACTTAACGCGGCCTTCTCCTCTGGCACAGCTTGCTGTGTAATGTGCAGTACGCCAGGACGCTCCAGTGGTTCGGATTCCACATTAAACTGTAGGTCCCCTGTACCCGGTAGGATTGCCGGGTTAGGTTAAGACGGCTACCACAGGGGCGGAATGCGCAGCCAGTAGAAACCTTGTCACAAGGTCATTACGACCACACGCAATTATTATTATTAGGTACACACATAAAAAAACTAATGGTTGATTATGATTATAAGGTGGGGAAATAACTCCTTGTTGACTTGAAATGTCAATATCTTGGCATTATACTTGATAACAAGCTTCACTGGGCAGGACATATTCGGCCGGTAGTAGGAAAAGGTTTGAAAATTCTGCACTTGTTGGGGAGAATGACGAGGGACTGTACGAGAGAAGTAACGGAATTGGGTCACAAAACTTTGGACATACCATTGCGTGAGTATGGGACCCACATGATGGGTATCACATACAGGATTTGGGGGGGGGGGGGGATAGAGAAGGGCTGTTAGATTTGTCTTGCGAAATTACTGCCGAACACAATCGGCCGCTAATATGATAAACGAGCCGAAGCTGGATTTGTTGGAAGTTAGAAGGTGAGTGATGGGAGTTGACAATGCGTATATTGGTGAAGAGGCATGGTGAGAGAATTAACAGAAGTGCGTGGAAGGATTAAGGTGACCATGATCACAAGCTGGCACTCGATTTCATGCACAAGGATGTGGGAAAATTTGTTTTTATAGGGAAGATTGTCCGAGATTGGTATAAGTTACTAAGAGAAATTAGAAATAAATTACCAAAAACACTGAAAGAATTTAAACTTTAAATTAGTAGAGGGCTAAAGTAGGTGGGAAGATGAAAGGAGAGAGGTGGGTGTGTAGGGGGATTACCACCGGAGCGTGCGCTCCATCGCAATCACATCAAATCAATCAATCAACACAGGACTCTGGGGCAGCACCAGCTCCGCGCTAACAGGAGTAGGAAGTGGTGGGCTAGCCTCCACACAGACAGATGCAGGTCAGTGAGCGGCCCAGTGATGACTCGGCGCTGCCTGAGTCAAAAGGAAGGACGGTAAACGCACAACGGGTCAGTGGTGGCTGCTTCCAGGTGTAGCAAGGCACCTCAAAGGAACCAGGCTTCGCGAAATTATAAACGTCTACAAGTCGCACGTGCTTGACTGCATCAACAGACTCAGCACTAAACATGTGGCGTCGCCGGTCCAACCAGAATGATATTTACAAAACAAAATCTGCCGCCTGTCTTTGATCAGCCTGAATATCGACGTGTATATCAGTGGAGTCACTAGGACCTGGGATCACGATCGTGGACTAGATTTCAGGCGAAACGAGAGTGGGTAATGGAAGCAGGAACTGGAACAAAAAAAAGGAAGTGGTTAAAAATTTACATAAAACACTGAAGGAGTTTAAAATTTAGGTAGGTGGTGAAACATTGATTTCACGTGAAGGTACGGATTTAGGGACATTGCTATCAGAGCGTGTGTTTTCAATCGCAGTTGAAATTCTTCTCTTTTTCGTTTATTTGCGCACTGAGCTTCGATGTATTCATTAATCAAAATAACGTTTCGCCCGAATCCTACGGGCATCATCTCGACAGAGTTTATATTCAGTTCTAACTGAGTATCTTCTTGTTGTCAACACCAATGTCACTATAGTTCGATGTGGCAATAAGCGAGTAGTGTGAATTGAGAAATGGATGCCAGGGAGAATTCGCGACTGTGGACAGCACTCAGCTGGATTATGCCACATGGATTACAAGAGTCAATGTGTATAGAACCACTTGTTTTCGAAAAAAATATTAGTAAAAGCAGTGTTGCTGATGGTAACACTCTAAGGTGCAAGACACGTGTTTATCAAGACTATTATGCTCAGGTCTGTTCACTTGTGAAATTTGTGCTAATAGTCGCTATAAAGAAATATATTTTTAATTTTTTGAGTGAGTAGTCAGCTATCTGAATGCGTCCGAATGTTCTGCATTTTGTAACATCGAACTTCCGTCATCGTCTGAGATCTGTTGCGTGCGGGCGAATGACGGGTTGGACTGGAGATTGACGTCCAAACAACTGATCGTTAGCAACATACCGAGCCTGTCAGATCTTTACAGCTCGTCTACGGCCACGTCATTGGGGCCGGAAGGGGATTTTAGGGCAAGGAACGAGAAGCAAGTTGGGCATGGCCATTACGAAGGAACGTTTGCAGCGCATAGCACTGGCCTTCGAAACCACTGAAAACCTAGTGGCGTGGCCTAGGATTGAACCCCAGTTCTCTCGGACAGAGGCTCGCGTTGGGAACCTCAGAGCCTGAGTTACTGTCTCGTGGGTCCAGGGAATATAGTTAGTGGCGTTGGTGTAGGAGCGGTGGTGATTTGCATGTTCCGAGCACGAGGCTAAACAGTGTGACAGCCAGCCACCAGGCAGTTAGTCAGGAGGAAGAAAAGGAGGCAGCGAAGATAAACGGCGGGGGAAGAAGACATTAATTGAGGCGGGCGGCGGCCAAGTGCCTCTACGTCACGAGTCTTCGTAAAGAAACCCGGGGGGAGGGGGGGGGAGGTAGCCGCCGGGGGAGCGCTATTGTCCCCGACCACCCACCAAACACAAGGCGTGGCGGCACTCAACAACAAACTGAACAGCGTACACTAGCACTGTCCATCATACATCGATATATAATTGAAAATATCGATATTTATGAGTGATACTTTTTAGGACGATATATCGATACTGAAATCTCGATATCGGCGTCGATATTTTTAAAAATAAGTTATCTTTTTCTCGTTTGCTCTGTATGGCACTATGTTCTGTTACGCACAGAGATCAGCAAGCTTAAGTAAATCTCACTACGTTTCTGTAATTAATTTGGAAGTTATAGGTACCAAGTTTGCTCAGATGATGACAAGTGTAGGCAAGGCATCGCTCGCCCACCACGAATAGAACGCGGGCCCATTGTTTGAAATGAGAGTGCGTAGTGTAGAAGAAAATCCAACTTGAAATTAGTGTGTTAGCAGGAATTGTGGGAAGTGTAAATAGCAAATAGATGCAAATTAGAGAGCAAGAAAACTAAGACAATTCAGAATAAGCTATCAACATACAAAACTAAATGAAATACAACAAAAAAATATTACGAAAAAATGTTATGTAACTTGGCCATAATGCATGCCATGATAGCTAAACCTCTACCTAAACAAATGCCTCAACTGCACTGCTAATCAGTCTTACAAATACACACAAAAAAGATTTGTCTCGAACATCTTTCAAGTTTTATAAATTTTAATGAAAATTATGACTCGCATAAGGGTCAAATTGAAAAAAAAAAAATCAACAGTCATCATCACCAATTGAAAACTTGGTTAATAACAATATCACACATCTATTTATCAGTCGACAGCCTTATTTTTACAAGATTTGTTTTTATAAAATTGCATTTATGAAAGTGTCGATATATCGATACTTTTTTTGATATATCGACAGCCGATAGTGATACTTTTTAAAATATAGATATATCAAAAATCCGATATTTTTAATAAATATTAACAGCCCTAGCGTAGAGGGCACGGGTAAGTCTTATAACCTGCACGACGCATTGACAGCGGTTTTCGGAATTCTTATACAAGGTGTGAAAAAAAGTGTAAAATATTTTAGGAAGAAATTCAGCCATGGCCTATAACATGAACCATTCCGGCGTTCGCCAGGAGGGAGTGCAGAATACTACGGAAAACAACTGTCAGGGAGGCTGGACGAGATTTGACCCCCGTCTTCCCGAATGCCAGGGAGAAGGGCGACTTTGCTCCTCCACTGACTCAGTCCAACAATATCTGATTTTTTTTTTTTTAATTTCATTCCTCCCAGCTAAAGTCTGGGTGGCGGACTGCTGGAGGGTCTGGGCGACCCTTTTCAGCCGAACTAAACTACGGGGAGGGAAGGAGGATGGAAGTCAGCCGCGGCGGCCTTGTAGGCATTCGCCTTCAGTGACTGGGGAAAACAACGGAAAACCCCAGTCAGTATGGCCGGACGGGATTGAACCCCGTCCTCCCAAATGGTAGGTACGAGGGCAGATTGGTTAGTTTCGCTGATACTGATACTGGTAAAAACTGCTCTATGCATTATCATTGAATTTTGAGCAGTGTCCCAGGAGTATTATGTGGTATGTTTCATTTCCGCGCGAAGTAGATTAACAATATGTTAACGTCTATCTACTTCTGTCATTGAACGGAATTAACGCAAAAGCTATTGGTTGTATTTTAATGTGGTTTCGAATTTCATCTAACAGAATTCTTTGTAAAATAAAATAAAAATAATTATAAGTGAACGAAGAAAAGGACAGAGCTAGTCCATATCCCATAGGCAATACTGTCTCAAAAATTACAGTGGGATTATAGTTTTGTGACACTATAGCTGACGAAGTTTGTTACTTTTTTCAATTTATTGTTTTACGTCTCGCCGATATCGAGGTCGTTAGAGGCGCGATGGGATTGGATTCAAGGAACGGGAAGCAATTTCGCCATGGCCTTTTGAAGGAAGCATCACAGCATTCGGCTGGAGTGATCTGTGGAAACCATGGAAAATCTAAACTGGATGCCCGGACGGGGATTCGAACTGTCGTCCTCCCGAATGCGAAGCCAGAACATTAACTGTTCACCCACCACGCTCGGTGAGTTTGTTACAGGAAATGACGCAGTGCAACAAGCTGTTAAATGCTGTTTAATTAACCACATTAGTCTGTTAATAAGACTAGAAATCTAATGAATGCGCTGGTGAGAGCGGAGAAGAGAGTGACAGAAGTTGATGCGCGAAGTGGAGGCGAGGCGTCCGTGACCACAGCAGGTGCGAGCAGAGTCGTAAAAACCACTAAACACAGTCGCAAGGCTCGACCAATCACGAGCCACGGAAGAAGTGACACCTCGTCTCACCATACACACCAGTACGTGGCATTACCCTCGACAGGACAGCATGAGCTGGCGGGGCAGTGCTCAGAGCAGAGTGATGTGCAAGAGGGAACGGAGAGAATAGACCAGGTAGGAGGGGATCTTCTCCACCACCCCACAACTGGTACTGACCTGTTGAAATTTGGATTAACTGCTTTCTTATAATGTCTCGTCACGTTTTACACTCTCCTTCTTCCGAAAAGTCGTCACGAATTAAATTAAAAATACCGAAATGTGGGATGCTCCGCAACCGCGAAATGTTAACAGCACTGCAAAAATCATCGGTACACGGATCATGTCAACCTAAACAGGTTCGTTTTGTCATAGTGATCGTAGTTAGGCTGAAATTCGGTTTGGATCAAAAGTAAAAAATTTACGGAAAATTCTTTCTGCAGCATCCATCAAAGAAACTGGCACATTTGTTTATAACGGAAACAATCGATTGTCTCTGACTGCTTGTATCGATTCTAAGATGGCGAGCCTTGTTGTACTGCATTTCCGATAAATATTTTGTATCTGTTACTTTTAAGCGACGTTTTACAACGGAGTGAAGCTAAAACGGCGAGAAAATATTACAGCAAGGGATTAAACCGACATTCCAAGAGATCATCATTGATTTCGCTGCGCCGGCGCCATCTACTAGCTGCGCTGCAATGTCATATTTCAGCATTTTTAATTTAATTCGTGGCGACTTTTCCGAAAAAGGAAGTGAAAAACGAGAAGTGGACATTATAAGGAAGCAGTTAATCCGATTTTCAAGAGGTCGGTAACAGTATTGGGCAGGTGCAGAAGATCCCCTCCCACCCAATAAACCCAGGTGGAGGACCATTGAGGCATGCACATAAAGCGAGATTTTAAAGGTCTGGAATGTTAATACCGTCGTTATGACGCTGAATGTTTATGAATATTTTTGTAATGTTATTCAAAGCTTTCTCCATCAGATTTTAACTAATTTTCTATATTGATAAATAAAAAACGCCAAGGCAATTGAATGTTTGTGCATTTATTGACCTCCCGAAAGCGTTTCACTTCTTTTGTAGAAGCATCTTGAGGGGGTTCTCCTGGTAATTACGTACACATGTTGGTTATGTTGTTGCGTTTCGTACAATGGAACTATTATCTAGATTGTAATCTACTTACATTTTTCGGTCTGTTGCATTAACGTATGCTCCATTCTCAACAGCAGTGGTTTCTGGTGCCGAGAGTGGAGCATACGTTAATGCAACAGACCGAAAAATGTAAGTGGATTACAATTTACTTGGGAACCATCAGACTTGTTATATATGTTGAACGGTACACAGCATATATGTCTGTGGTATAGTTGTTTCTCAAAATGCGCCCTATTTTTTTTTTTTTTAGATATTCTCATGCAAATAAACAAAAAATTCTAAATGTATATATCAAATTATTGCCCCATTTTATCAAATGGTAGTGTGGTTTATCGGGTAGGTTGTTATCTTCATAATTTTCTGACCCCCGTTCAAATACCCGCTGAATCGAATATTTTTATTTTATTTTAATCTCCAAAAATTGTCAAGCTTGACGTTTTTATTTTGTTAAAACTTCATTTACACACTTTTATTGAGTGAAATACAGTAATATTTAAAACTGCACAAAATGATTCACAACGTCCTGATAATTTCCAATAAATTTTAATTGTTTTGTATGATTTCCATCGTTTAAATAATTCTTAGAGCTCCACAAAGACCGTCAGCGCTTTTGTTGCTGTCGAGATCTTTCTCTGCTGCGGTGTGTGAACTCTCGACAATCGCCGCCATAGTGTTAACACACCACTACGTCATTATGTAATGTAACGAGCTCCCCTACCTTCCGATGTAACCTGGTGTCTTTCTCTACAGAATAAAGCAAAATCAGATGTTATCAACAACTTATTTACGTGTCGGAGTTGTCGAGAAGTTTTACGTTTTTTTTTTTTTTTTGTAACAGTTTAACGTCCCTTTTTAACAACGTGGTCTTTAGAGACGGGAAAGGATGGGGGCAAGGAATGGGAAGGAATTCGGCCATGGCCTTTTGAAGGAAGCATCCCGGCATTCACCTGGAGTAATTTGGGGAAACCATGGAAAACCCAAATCTGGATGCCCGGACGGGGATTCGAACCGCCGTCCTCCCGAATGCGAGGCCAGAACGCTATCCGTTACACCACCACGCTCGGTTTTTACGTTCTCTGGTGAAGAGTAAAGGTCACTTAACAGATCTGGAAATCTTCAAACATTTACAACATTCCTGAAGGATAACTACTCCAGTAACACGGCTGGCATATTCTAGTTCACATCTCATGTTAGGATGATGACTGTTATTAAAAGGTATTTCGGAAAGTCGATTATTTGCTTTTCCTTTTAAAATGGCTTAGGATAAGCGACATTCCTCACGCCACTAATCGGCTGACCCCAAGCTGTTTCGCAGCCGAAACAGATTTGACATAAATCTCTGTGTCTGCGCTGGAATGCCGCGAGTTTCGCCACCGCTTGTCCAGAGCTGGAGCTACGAACGGGTTTGTGTCCAGGCTGGAGTTAGCAGGCTGCTATACTTCCTGTTTTCCTCGTTAGCGATGTTTAAAGAGATGGACCGTACATCCGATACTGTAATCAAGGTTAATGAATGAATACGTGGAGATCTGGCATGGGTTTCCCATCGCGAACTAATACCTCACATATGCCCACGACATTGTGTAGCCAATGATTTTTTTCATGTTGTAGCACCTCCAAATTATTGACTCTTACGGAAGATGATATGGTTAATTGACAAACTTCTTATGTTGTAAACGCGTTTTAGCGAAGATTCGAGAGCACGATATATCGGATCACATTTGTGGATGGAGACGAAATTCTCTAATTGGTCGGTCACAGCATATAGTCGTTATAGGGGGAAAAATCCAGATGTTATATCAAGCGTCCTTCGAGGAAGTACCATATGGCCATTTGTTTTCTTAATTTTTATAAACCATATCGATTTCAGCACTAACAGCAGTTTTATATTATTAGCTATTGGGAACAAAAATCCTTCTCGTGTGTCCTGCCGGATCAGTTCCTCCACGTGCGACGTTTCGACAGCAGTCTCTGTTGTCTTCGTCAGGTGAAAAGATCGAATTTGACACTGCGACAGCTAGTCACCGACTGTGTCCCACTAAATACTCCAGCAGCAGTTTCGCAAGCGTCCGCCAGCAAGGGGGTATTATATGAGCCGAAATCGCGAGGTATGCACAGTCGGAGCCCTGCTGTCGCAGTGTCAACTTGGACCTTTCCACCTGACGAAGACAACACAGCTGTTGTCGAAACGTCGCTCATGGAAGAATTGATCCTGCAGAACATCTGGGAAGGATTTTTGTCGTTTGTAAGCCCGGAACACTCAATTCTCACATCCACTGGGAAGTAAGAAATTCAACCGACTCCTTAAAAATTCAATGCGATCCGGGTGTTATTTCAGCATGGCGTGTTCAACGACAACCTACACTAAACTGCGAAAAGTGCAAGGCATAACTAACAAAACTAATCTGGCTGTTCTTAAGTTCAAAGTAAATAGTTCGGTTATTAACATAGTAGATCCTGTGAAGTATTTGGGCGCAACAGTGCGAACCAACACGAAAAGGGACCTGCACACAAATTCTGTCGTAGGTAGAGCTGATTGTAGGCTGCGATTCATAATTCAAAGTTTGGAAAGTTGTAGAGTAAAAACAAAGGACACAGCGTGTAAATCTGTCGTGTGTCCACGTTTGGACTACTGTGGTGCCCTTTTAGGTTCCGAATCGCTACGTATTAATTGACCGCTCCATTATTTAGTCGTTACCAAAGCGTCACGGAATTGATTCGTTAATAGTGCCGGGACTGGCAAGAAGACGACGTAGAGTTGTCTCGAATTTACTGGCAAACATTCGAACACTCACTGTCATCTACGAATGTGACGAAATAGTTCTTCCACCAAGCTGATTGGGCACAATGATAGGAGAGATTAGACTAGAGAAATCAGACCAAAACTTGCGATTAGATTTAACGGCCTGTGGAAGAATTAGGAAAGGTGCATAGAAGGGAAAAATTGACCATGACTTGATTTCACGCATAAGATTTTCTTGTGTGGGTAAGGGGGTCAACGATTGGAATAAATTACAAAGGGAAATGGTGACTAATTTACTCAAAAGCTAAAAGATTTTAAGTAGAGGGCAAAATAGATGGGAAAAAGAAAGGGGAAAATGCGTGTGTAGGAAAATTGCCAACGGAGCAATTAAATAAAAATTATCACACCAGATGTGCATTAAATAATGAGAGCTTTGCATTAGTAACTTTATACAATTATTCCTAATATCGAACTCTTTATTCTTTGTTAACATTTAAGAACACCATTTATTTTCGTAACTTGATTCTGAACACGTTCATGCATTTCACAATAATAACCAACAGTTTTTCTTTTTTCTTAGCTTTTCTCTGCAACTACACAAAAACTGTATCAGTCAGATGCAACACAAACGAATGAACCACGCTATAAGGTTTCCCCCAATATCTTTCACGTTCCTCTATTTTGTGAGGTGTCAGTTTTTAGGTGGAAACCAATAACGACGTAGCTTTGGATTTTAGAGGGGTCAGCTCGATTTGTCTGTGGATTTTTTTGTCACGATTTGGTTTTTACTTCAAACGCATTCGTAAGATTAAATTTCTAGCCTTAGCGGTTAGCCAAATGTGGATTTGGCATGACTGCAGCGGAAAAACGACAGTTTACCTCGGTTTGCACTCTCAGAACTGACCAAGTTTGGCTTCAAACCTTTGGTCAGACCATTGCCTGAATGTGGTAGCGTAGTTTGAGTCCCATAGTTTGGGCATCCAACACTGCAGTTGGAAGGCGTGCAAAGTAGAGCAGCCAGATTTGTTTGTGCAAATTACCACAGAACACACTCAGTACCTGCTACGCCAAACAAGCTGGATTCGGAATCATTGGAAGACAGGAGGAGGGTGAAGAGAGTGCTGGGAGTGTACGAGGCGTATACTGGCGATGAAGACAGGAGGAGGGTGAAGAGGGTGCTGGGTGTGTACGAGGCGTATACTGGCGATGAAGCGTCGACAGGTAATAAGATAGGTGCATGGGAGGGAAAAGATGACCATGACCATAAGCTGGCAGTCGATTTCACACTTAATTTTCTCCTTTCTTCTTTTTTAAATAATACTAATCTTTATTTATTTCAGTGTAATTTCACCACCCTCCTACCTGTGCCCTTTGCGAAATTTAATTTTTTTCACTATTTCACGTAAATTATTCATCACGTCCCTTGATAACTTATCCTAAACGCTTATTCCTTTACCTTTCGCCTGAAATAGAGTGCCATCTTGTGGTCGTGGTCATCTCTTCCGTTCGTTCACTACTCTTAATTCTTCCACCAGTTTATTGGTAAGCGCGCGAGAACACCTAATTTACCAGCGTGACAAAATATTTCTTCGGCGAAGCTATTTGGGACGTAATGACAGGAGAGATCAGGTTAGAGAAATTAGGTGTCGTAACCTTGGTTATGGGAATCCTTTCATCCCTCGAGCTATTCCTTATTGCACTTCACAGAGTGCAAAGCTTCACTGGCCAACCACAATTTTTTGGATTGCAGAGTAGGATCTAGATGTGGATTTCTTTCCGTGCCTCATAGGTAATATACGCTTCGCACACTCTCTGCCTATTATGTAGTGCAGTGTTTTTCAAACTATTGAATCCGCGACCCCTTTACAAGTATAAAAAATCTGGCGCTCCCACAATGACCATAAAATAAAAATTTGGCGACACCCGCTCCCAGTTCCGAAATAAAATTACGACACTGATTTCAAAAACGAAGTATTTATTTTTATTTGTTTCTGCTGTACGAGAAATCAAATGCTGTGCTGCAAGGTAGTCGCGAGCACTCTGTGGTCGGTGGCGGGAGGCAAAAGGTGGGATCAGCGGCCACATAGGAACAGTTTGCATTCGTTCACTGCAGCCAGTTGTCGGAGTACGGCAGCGAGTACGGACTAACTTCGCTGCTAGTGAGGATTAAAGGGAGTTCTCAAAAGATATGTACAGCTCTCCACGTCTGCTACAAGTGGCAGAGGCAGAGGCAAATCAAAATCTTAAAAAAAATGACGACAAATACCTGAAATATGGTAGAGAGAGCATTAATAGGATCCAATCAGATAATTATTTAGTTACTTCCGTCTCAATAATACAACGACGATTCGATAATTTATTAAAAAATATAGAGGCTTCTCACTGTAAATTTTGTATTTTTATTATACTTCGGGTAGTCAAAAAGTTCCCAGAATTCCCTCGTAGTGTTGGCATTTGTGATGCAATTGTTATGAGTTCGACAGGTCTGAACAGGTCATATCAGGCAGTGTGACTGCAGTGTAGCTGAAGGTAGGTCTGGCCGGCCTCGGTAGCGTAGGGGCTAGAGCACTGGCTCCACGTGCCGAAGGTCGCCGGTTCGAGTCCGGCCGCAGGCATGGATATTAAGTGTTGTGTGTCTGTGTGAATGTCCTGTCCGTCCTGATGCTTAGGAATCATAAAAAAACGTACTGGAGAAACTAATTCACATGAAGAGCTATCGTAAACACATTGAGTTGGCTGAATGGCTTAGTCGCCGAAAGCCATAAAAAAAAAGTAGGTCTGTGTGGTAATCAGTTGGCGCGATGTCGCAGTTTTAGCAAAGAGCGAACAACAAGTTCACGTGCAGAGTAGCGAAATCTGCTTCAGAGACTTTGCTAGCCTTACAAACAGTTTACGGTGACGATTCGTTAAAGGAAACGGCCTTTTACGAGTGGTTTTCAAGATTTAATGGTGGACAGGAATCGCTGGAAGACGAGAGTCGCAGTGGGAGACCTTCAACCTCCAGAAACGAAGCAATGGTCGACCAAGTGAAACAGTTAATCAGATCAGACCGAAGAATGACCATCGACGAGTTGGCGCAAGTAGTGGGGATCTCTCATGGACGAACGACGGCTGCACTTCGGAAGATACCAAAACAGGATTTTCATCGTTGTTTCTAGCAATGGCAGGAGCGGTGGAGCAAGTGTGTGTTTTTCACAAGGAGCCTACTATGAAGGAGATTAAGAAAATATGTACTTATGTTTTGTTAATAAAGAGTTACAATGAAATTCCAGGAACTTTCTGACTGCCGCTCGTATTGTAAGACCTGCAACCCTTGCTTTTTACATTTAGCCGGCCTACGACCGCGACCCCCAGGCTGATAAACACCGCTCTAGTGAATCCCAGTTCAGCTCGTTTTGTAGGTAAAAAAGTTGTACGTACTGCAATAAACTCCCTACGGAAATGGTAAACAGTTTGCGACAAACACTGAAACAATTTAAGTAAAGATCATTGTATGGGAATCCAGCTGTGTAGAGATATTGCTACCTGGGAGTATACTCACTCCATCGCAAGTGAATCACATAAGAAGGTGGTAGTGAGCTGTAATTCCCGCGCTGCTTTGTAGTTGCGTTTATCTGCACTCCGGCGCCTCCTGACACCTGTGAAAAATGCCGAGTCTGCTACTTTTTTTAATGTAAAGTCTCTGGGTGAAAATGAACTGAAAACTTCAATCACGCACAAACTTAAAAATAAACTCGTTGCTACATCTGACAACCAATAAACACGGTTAATGATCAGCTAGGCTGCTGCTGAAAGCTTCAAATTACAGTAGTAAAGCCGGCGGTCCCCTCATTACAATCATCCACTGTAATTGCGGTATTCCTGCCTCTGTTTGTGTTATTAAAATCTTCTGAAACAACTTACTACCTCCACTTCAAACACGTTCCTTCGCAGCAAATGACACATAATGCATGCTCCGCTGTTCCTCAGTAAAAACGGAACGGACTGGTGCTTACCTCGGAAGCCACTCGTAGAGCAAAGATATTACAACAACTCAAGCCAGAAACACTAGACGAAACACAGATATCATTTGAAAGTTGACATTTTCTGTTTACATTAAAAACGAAGCACTGTCAAACAAATGTATCGTTTTCCGGCATACTAGGTGCACTGTTTTGATTTTCAGGAGTATTGAAAATCAAAATAATCCGTACTATGTGTCGGAAAACGACAAGAAGATGAATCGCCACAAAATCGAACGGTTGGCCCATTGTGCCTGATAACGAAGGAGTGGATACATTAACCTGAAACAGCCCTGAGAAATGCTCCTGATTGCGTCCGAAACGTTGTCGGTGACAGTGACATCATCAAATTTTAAGTTAGTCACAAGAAAAAACCACATACACAGACAAAATAGTGGTTTACGGTAAGAATGAAATGTCTGGAACCCAGTACGAAAATTCCTGAAAATTCCGCTGTAGATTTTTTCGTCTTGTCTTAATTTCCAACTTTGTAAACTGGTAGCCTATATATCAACAATTTTGGACGTTGCGATACCATTTCTTGTAAGGACGCTAATGCTCCCGAGTTCGACGCTGCCTAAATTCCCAGTAATATGAACAATTTAATCACTTGTGACAAAAAAAAAAAAAACAAAAATTTATGGGAGGATATAAATCGCGAAATAGTGCGTCGCCTTCACTTTGAATGCTCACGACACTGCCGCAAGTCGCCTGAAGTAAAGTTTATATACAAGTCTCTCCGCTAACGCAGCGTGATTAAGTTCAAGTTCAAACGAAAACGGAGCAAACTTCCGGACGGAAAATGAGTGAATATTAAGACGTGGCGGTGAATTAAGTGGCGCTATAAATCACGTTTATTGTGTGCGTAGAGCAGGCAATAGCGTGCCGCGCTGCATGCAGCACGTGAACAGTATGCAAATAGGCAGCCAGCCACACAAAACGCACTGCGGCAAAACCAGTCCGCGCCGCCGTCACTTCACGTGCAGTGGCGACCAGTCGACAGTGATACAGGCGAGCTTCCCGGAATAACAACAGCCACAGAATTATCTACTCTCCGTCCAAAAGCTGTTGCTATTATAGCAGGCTATGAAGACAGGTTATTCTGACTACAAACCAACCGTGAAAAAAGTATGCATTTCGTTTAATTCCAAGTATTGATTGTTAGTTTTATTTTATTTATTTATTTACACCCCTTCCATGCAGATTTTCTCGTCATATTCTTTGCCCATTTGAATCCAATCTCCGGGATTACTAAACTTTTTTTAACAAATAATAAGAATATCACAAACACGCGGTAACAAAATAATGAACCATCGTTGATTGGAGGGTGTCCCAAGGGCAACCCAACGCCGACCCTTTGATGTTACCACCATTAGCCCTAACGGTCAACGTTTTTTTTTTTTTTTTCTTTTTTGGTGCTGTTATCAGTCTTTCGACTGGCTTGATACAATCCTCCATCCCTTCCTGTCTTGTGCTAACTTCTTCATCTCTACATACCCCTTACAACCCACGTCCTCAATTATCTCCTTCATATATTCTAATCTTTGTTTTCCTCTACAGTTCTTACCTTCGACTGTTCCCTCCACCAGCAAATTAACTAATTCAGCATGTCTCAAAATATGACCTGCCAGCCTGTCTCTTCTTTCTGTAAGCTTCTTCCACAAACTTCTTTTCTCACCCATCATTTCCAAAACTCGTTCATTTCTTACTTTGTCTGTCCACTTAATTTTCAGCATTCTTCTGTAGCACAACATTTCAAATGCTTCAATTTTCCTTCTTTCTGGAATTCTTAAAGTCCATGCTTCGGTACCATAAAGTGCTGTCCTCCACACATAGATTTTTAAAAAGTTCTTTTCAAGTCCTAGATCAATATTTGAAACTAAAAGATTTCTCTTTTTCATGAGGGCAATTTTTGCTATTACTATTGTGCTTTTAACATCATTCCTGCTTAGGCCATCGGTTGTAATTTTGCTTCCCAAGTAGCAGAATTCACTTCTGTTGCATCCGATTCTATTTTTATGTTTAATCTACTGTGATTGATATTATTTGTGCTACATTTAATCGCTTTTGTCTTGCTTAATGAAACCTTTTGTTCTTCTTCGGACACTGCATACACGTCTGTATACTCATATCTACTATACCAAATACTCAGATTCTCTCTGTCTCTCGGTAAGTCCCTCCAATACAGGCCGAGACAGTTTTGCAGCCATATCGAGTCACGTGACCAAGAGGTTTGACCCCAAACCCTTTTTTGGTCCCTAAAAACTTATTTTTTGCCAATTTTAGTCACTGAAAAATGCAGTAGAGGTCCAAAAAAAAATACAAGAAATAGATCAGATCAGGTAATTTAGTGATGAAGTGTGACACTAAGGGCCTTATTACACTAGGCGACTTGGCGGCGCAACCAGCCGCGCCACTGGTGTGTCTGTTGGCGACGCAACCAGGATTCTGGTGGCGCAGCCAGCCAGCCACTCGCACAACCGAGCAGTCACTTTGCTGTTATCCTCGCATTGTACGCGAACTGTGTAGCTGAATATGTCCAGTGAACTACACAATGTAACTGTGGAAATGAGGGGAAGTGAAAGTGTAGAGAAGACAAAGGAGTAAAGCAAGAAGCATTTCTCATTTTCGTATCTTTCCCGGTAATATCAAACTTTACTAAGTACAATGATTAAATGAAAGACGATTTAGACATTCTTAAGTAATTAAAAAACTTGTTGTCGTCTGAATACAGTTCATCAAAAAGAGTATAGATTCTCTTAGCAATAGAATATGATGTACATACATCTTTCTCTCCATTAGCCTTCCTTTTTCATTTTAATTATTTTTAATTAATTTAATTGCGATGGAGCTAACACTCCGGTAGCAATTTCCCTAGTCATCTAATTTCCTCTTTATATATATATTTAAATTTTCTTTTATAGCTGGAATGATAAATTCCTCCCCCATTTACTTTTCCAATTTTTAAATTTTAATTTTAAAATCCTTAGCTTTATATATATGTATATATTTATCACTACACTTGGTAATTTGTTCCAATTCCTGACGCCCTTAACAACAAAAGAAATTTTTTTCCACTCCCTTATGCAAGAAATCCAGCCAAAGCTTGTGGTTATGTTCGCCTTTCTCCTTCCATGCACTATTCCTAATTCTTTTACCAATTTCCCTCCAAGTTCCATCACCAACATGTGCCCTGCACATTTACAGCACTCTCTTCACCCTCCTCCTTTCCTCCAATGAGTCCCAATCCAGCTTCTGTTTAATATCATTTACTGACTGGGCCATGCTATAATTTCCACAAACAAATCTAGCTGCTCTTCTTTGCACACCTTCCAACTCCTGTATTTGATCTCCAAAATATGGTCCCAACCTACAACACCATGTTCAACAAATGATCTGACCAAAGTTTTGTAACCCAAGTCCCTAAGTTACATTCTCTCATCACCCTCTTCAGCAAATGAAGGATTTTGTAACCTTTTTCTACCACCTGCCCAATTGAGTTTATCAAACGTTATGCAAAGAATTTACACTTCATCAAGCAAATCTGACCCCACTCTCTAATCATAATTAACCTTTAGATCTATTTATCTGTGTATCTTATATGCCGACTCTTCTTGGCATTTATCTTCATTCCATGCTGACCTACCCATTTAAATATTCTATCCAGATCATCCTGCAACTGTTCAGTCTTCACCTGTTTTTATCCTATTGTATACCATTGTACCATTTGAGAAATACCTAGATTCTGACCGTAACACAGTTATTCATTAGAATAATGAACAGCAACTCCCATATTTACTTCCACTTCTCTTGATAATGTATTTCCTACTCTAACCATTTGCTTTCTGACTTTTAAGAATTCCTGTGCCCAGCAAGTAACTATTTCATCCAATTCAATACATTTCAGTTTATTTAAAACCATTTTATCGCTCACTCTGTCATATGCCTTAAAAAGATCTAGTGCCACACTATCAACTTGTTCTTCCATTTCCAATTCATTTGAAATATCTTGCATATAGCCCACTATCTGAGATTCAAATGAATATCCTTTTAAAGCCATGTTGTCGATCTGAAAACTAGTTTCTTTCTTCACAGACATTTCTGATATAGATGCATATCAATCTCTCGATCATTCTGCCTATCACTGATGACAAACTAATTGGCCAGGAATTTTCACCATATTTTTAACCCTTCCTTTATGAACTGGTACTACTATCGGTCTTTTCCAATCCTCTGGTAAGCAGCAAGTCTCCAAACTCATTTTAAACAAAATTTTAAGGTAAGGTACAATATCGTATCCCACAATCTTTAATAAATCTGTAGTAATATTACCTACACCACTTTTAGCTTTCTGAGTTGCTTCGCAATTTCCTGAGAATTTATTTCAAATTTTGTAGGTTCGCCATTTATACTCTCCTCTGATTCATTCCCTCCCATCAGAGGATGACTGTCCCTAGTTGTCTCACCAAACCTGTCACTCAGTATCTCTGCAATTTTAAAATTGTAAAGTAGGAAGGAGTATATGAACAGTAGACTGAACGCGTGGTGGCGAGTCTGGCGGCGCCGCTTGGCGGCCTAGTGTAATAAGCTACGTAAGATACAATGCCCCGCCACGACTCTCGGCCACCAGTGGTTGCCGGTCTGGTGGCCGGGCCCGGCAACCAGCCGGCCGCCAGTTTCTGGCGGCGCCACTGGCTGCCCTAGTGTAATAAGCTCCATAACACTCTATGCCCAGCGACGAGCAGAGCCACCAGTTGCCCGGCTGGTTGCGCCGCCAAGTCGCCTAGTGTAATAAGGCCCTAAAAACTCATTGTCTCTGAAAAAGCTCCAACGTAATTACTAATTACTGCTGAAGAGTCGAGTGCCAAGGGTGGGGTTTTGTTTATCCTACGTCCAACGCCCGGACACCCGAAACAGTTGGTGAACATCCCTATCAAATGGAAAAGAAGCAGCTCCCTGTAATGGTGGCATTCGCTATAACAGTTAACAACTCTGAAGGGCTGTTACGGGTTTTTAGTAATAAAACTTTCGCCCCCAGTTGGCAGAATGGTTAAATCCAGTATAGCAGAAATCCTTTGTTTCTTCATTTCGATTCCGTAGCTCAACGCTTATAATTACAGCGCTTGCCCCGGCTGCGGATGGGTTGGAGGGGTTGCCTATTCGACTCCTGCTTTGCACTCTGGTGTTTTTCAGTAGCCTTGTGTTGTGTGTGCCGTAGTGAGTAGAGATACTTGAGGGATTTCACTTACAGAACTCATATCAACTTCAAAAATCGATGTACACTTGCGAAGCCTATATGCACGGGATAAACTGCTGCTAAAACCGGAAATAAATAACTGCTTACCGTCGGCAACAGGAGTTACACATTGTAAAAGGAATGAAGGAATGCCTCACACTTATTAAACTAACACGTTCCATGTGTTCAGGTTTATAACAGACACATGAAATACATATGAATTTAATTCACGAACTGAACTACAAATTAATTCAAATTGTTTAACATTTTCTTTCTTTTGTGTGTGTGTGTTGCGTCTTACATTTTTTTCTGTTTATTTAATTTTTGCGAGAAGCATTGTAAATGTTGTATTTAGTATATCGATGACAGTGTGTGTATTTGAGTATCTCTGAACGGTAAAGTGAGTGATAATATCTTTGGAGCGAGTCCGCGAGGAGAAATGATGGCAGGCGCGAGCAAGCGGGGAGGAAGAACTGTGGCTGGGCATACTAACAAGGGGCACCTCCGACCTCGAACGCATGCTTACAATAACAAGCGATCATAAGCAAAACAGTGGTGTGTGTCATTTCCACTAGAGAGAAACAAAGTAACAAGACATCAGTACCATAATGAAGGACATTATACGTAATCCAATGGCGTCAATGCATCATTACATTTTCAATCAACAGTGCCAAAAACTCTCTGCTTAAAGTACTTAATATAGAGCGAAACACGCATATACAGCAGTACCACACACCTGATTGTTCTTATATTAGTCCTCAAAGTGCAAATGCGGGATTTCGATGAAGTGGTTAAAACAAGGTGGAAGTGAGCAATATGCACGCCTCACTAGAGCCACGTTATCACATTCCAAATCACTTTCGCATTCACGCAGTCCAATATCAAAAGCTACATTAATTACATTTTAAAATGATGATGTTGGTATGTCAATGCCATAATCTGGCTTTCGCCAAGCATATTGCAACGTAGGCTTTTCGCAGGTGCAGCAAATTCATTATAAATCAAATCAGAGTGAAGTCTCATGATGAAATAACGATTAGGTATCTTCACTTGTGGTTTGGCTCATTGTAGTCTTACAAAATCAGTAATCCTGATATAGAGCTTATATTGCCGAAAGAAGTAAACATCAAGGGAATGGCAATATTTTGTTGTTTTCAATGCCAATATCTTCAGCGTAAAATTTTTGTTTGGAAAAGTTGAATGTAGAAGGGTACGATCTATATGACCTGACCAGGAATCGCACAGCAATTGGTTCTATTCATGGCTCTTTAATTCATTTATTATCGCTTGTTATTCTTTTTATTGTAAGTATAAATTGTGAATTGTAGGGTGAAAAAGATTGGTGATGGTTAAAATATATGAAAATGGAAGAAAGTATTTTTCTTTGTTTGTCTGATTGTACTGTGAGTCCTACAGACGAGTTAATGAGCAGTAGCAGGAAGACAAGATTCTTGGTTTGTGAGGCCGAGGTCAGTTACACGTAAGTGCTTTTCCGTGGCAGAGCCATATAGCTAATTTACACGCGATGAGAGCGACAAGTAGAAGCATGTGGTTGACTTACACCCTCCACGCTAGCTCTATGGCCGCTCCTACCATCTGTTTGCTAACAGTCCAGAGTCGGAGAAGAGAAACGCGAAGTGTGCTTTGTCGCGCACGGCCTATCACGGTGTAGCAAGTTGTACGGACCTGTGTGCGAAGCGCGTGAATTGTTAATCAACCTGCCACCGCACCTTGTCCAGGCGCCTGGTAGCTACCAAGCTGGTAACTACTCCCTGGTACAATCACGCATTAACACTCCCGTAGCCTCTAAGGCCGTGAGAAATGCACGCTACAACGCCGCTGAATGTCGCCTCCTCACAGCATGCACGTCATAACCAGAGCAGACCGCATGTATCTGAAGACAACGCAGCCACAAAGAGTCACCAACATGCATTACACTACAGAGAACTCAGATAAGCTGAAACAATCCGGAAAAAAACAAACACATGGGCAAGAAACTAAAAACCAACCACTAGAGGGATCGTTTTTGCGTTTGAAGCCGATCGCTTTGCGGCTTATACCCCACTGGCAATTTCCCTGTATAACCAACCCCGCAGTATGCTAACTTTAGGTTGTTTAAATTCTAACTTTAAATTGCCTTCCTCCGTAAATTATTCCAGTGCCTCACTCCCATACGTACAACTGACAACTCACATTCTCCGTCACGTTTGAAATCGAGTGCTACTGTATGAATGTGTCACTTCCCTCCCTCACTACAACTTACGAAAAAGAAAATTCCCCTCACGGTTAAGACAACAGCTTTTCAAACCAAAAATGTCTTTCTAGTAACCCTCATCAATATTATTCTCACTACACACAAGCCTAAGAAATTCTTATTATAGGCAACTCTACCATATTCTTGCTGTACTGAAGCATATACCTACACAAGCCTACATTATTCTTATTATACTCAAGCCTACAATATTCTTACTATACTCGAAGCTGCAATATTTTTACTAAAGTCAGCGATACAATACCCTAAAATCAAGTATACAATAGCCTCACTATAATCAAGCCTACAATATTCTTACTATGCTCAAAACTGCAATATTTTTACTAAACTCAAGCCTGCAATAGCCACACTATAATCAAGCATACAATATTCTTATTATGCTCAAGACTGCAATATTTTTTACTAAACTCAAGCCTACAATAGCCTCACTATAATCAAGCCTACAATAGCCTCACTATAATCAAGACTGCAATATTTTTTACTAAACTCAAGCCTACAATATCCTTACTATTCTCAAGGCTACAATAGTTTTATTATACTAGAGTCTAAAAGATACTTATTATAGCCAAGCATACAGTATTCTTACTATACTCAAGGCTACAACATCCTCACCATGCTTAAGTTTACAATATTCTTGCTGTACTCATATTCGATTGTAGCCAGCAGTCCTTTACTCTATTATTCTGGCTGAGTATCCCCAAAGAGTTTGGTCGCTTTATTCTTAACACACAGCAGTTCGGATTATAGTTGACTGCAGTATTCACTGCCACCAGCAGGATCATGACCTGATCGCCAGCAGGGGGTGCAGGGTTAATTGAGGCGAGGGTGGAACAGTAATTAACGGCGCTCCTAATGGGACCACCCTTTGAAAAACAGCGGCTTTTGATAAACATGAGCTTGCTGCGCTGTGAAAGCGAAACCGCGTTTATAATTAAAAAACAAAATACATTCTGATGGATGCGGATGGTCTCCACTAAGCAAAGAGCTTCGGTGTCTCGTACAACAAATTCAAACGGCCGAATGTCACGGTACACTACGAGAGAGCTCGGCCCATCACTATCTGTGCCGCCAAAAGACTTCTCGATTAATATTGTATAGCAGCTTTCCGTATTTGAAGGCAAAAGAACCTAATAATACAAATTTAAATTATTCTTATTATCAATAAATAAAGATTCAACCCTTACTCCGTTTTTACTTATTATCTTTGCACATTAACCCTCACCTTTCCTCTCGCACCCCTAATAAAATTAAATAATAAGCGAAGTGTGTACAGAAAATTTAAAACAGTTTATTAACATGAACGAATTTAACTTCGCATATCAGAGTGCAGCCATATTTTCTTGTTTCTAACATTCTATAATTAAAACAGGAATATTGATCCAGCAGGAGTTGCATAACGTCGGCAGTGGTAACCCCTAAAGCTGCCGCTACACAAGCACCTCTCCCACGCAGGCGCTGGGTGACTCTGTCCGGAGCGCTACTATACGAATATAACATCTTTTCATACACACTTTACGCAGTACACCCTCAAATTTTGTTTCAGAGAAGCTATGATGAAATGTTCCTGTGGGTTATCCACGAACATAAAATCTTAGGAATTAGAGGCACCTTTAAGTGGACGTAGAAAAAAACGTGTTTAAAAGAGTTGTATAATTGAGAAATAGAGTGAAAGATCCAAGAAAGAGGAAAAAAAAACAGGGCTCTAGCCCTTATTTTTACTACCCAGACAATATTTCTTATACTGTTTATCCGTGAATTCTTCTTCTTTTAGCTGTCAATCAGAAGATTGGTTTGAAGCGATACTCTATGTATGTCTCTTTTATGCCTTTCTCTTTAGTTCTTCATAGCTGCTGCATTTCATGACATTCATGAAGGTTAATCTTCCTCTCCTTTGTGGCATCGTGGCGTAAAACATGTCCTATCGTCTTGTCTCTTATTTTCTGTAAGTCTTTCCGTAATCTTCGTTCCTCAGAATCTCTTCTGAATCTATATCTACATCTACATATATACTCTGCAATTCACAAAATCGTGGTGGCAGAGGGTGCTCAGCACCAAAGCTAATCTCTTTGTTGTGCGTTCCAATCCCGAATGGTACGAGGGAAAAAAGAATTCGTATAAGAATCAGTGCGGCATCTTATTTCTCTAATTTTATATTTCCTGTCATTCCGACTCAAATAGGTTGGCGGACGAAGTATTTCACTACACTCGTAAGTGAAAGTGGGAGTACGCATGTTTACCAATAAGTTTATACGAAACGTGCGTCGTCTATCTACCAGAGACTCCCAGTCTAGTCTACTTATCAGTTCTGTGACGCTTTCATAAGGACTGTAGCAAGCGGTCACGAATCGAGCGGCTCTTCTCTGTACTTTCTCTATACTGTCAATCAGCCCCTTACGAAACGGATCCTGAATGACACAACAGTAGTCTTCAGAATACTTCACCATTAGCGACATAACCCATGCAGCTTATCTGCAGCACCAGACCTCAGATGCCTCCACCCGTCCCGTTTCCGCCGTTCCTATGGTCCGTGATGGACTTCCATTTAGGGCTGTGCTCCAGACATATATTTATAAGAGATTCTTACGCGTTGACAGGCTGATGTCGTTCGAAGTGAAAAGTTTATTCCGTTTATTAAAATCAAGTTTAGCATGGTTGATTCTATTCTGCTTCTCCCATCTTCTGTTACTATACTACCAAGATATCTGAATTGTTCCTCTAATTTTAACTGCATTTGTTTTTGCACTTCCCTGCCACAAGTTAATACTTTCGTCTTTTTTATTTTCAGATTATAATGCTCAGTAAGGACCTCTTCCATTTAGCAAGTATTTCACCCAAATCACTTTAATTTTCAGAAACAAATAACAGCAGACATCTCAAATTCCGCGCAGACTAAATCACAGGTGCAGCTACTCATAACTATAAATGGGTGCAAACTACGATTCATACCGTGAAGTGTGTGGGGTAACTGTTTATTAGAATACTCATTTTGTTTCTCTGAGTAGGAAAGAAATAATACTTCTCTGGGCACCGAGGATGATGATCTCTGGATTATAGTTTGGCGTTGTGTGTTGGGTGTTGATTTCTGACCTTGGAGACGAATGGATCACCATGTTGTAGCCGACACAATAAATCAAGATTAATATGTAAAGGAATGTGTAAAGGAAAGATTTCAGCTATTATTTTTTTTATATGTTCATTAAACTACTAGATGATTAATGATTTGTTATTAATCTTAAAGTAAGATTATTAATATGTATATATAAAAATTGCGAGTGGATAAAAAGAAAAGGGAAGTATTAGTTAATAGCAACATATGTCAATTTGTTTGTTGATTAAATACTAAATGAATTCTCTAAAAATTGTTGTAGAATATGAAGCAATTCTTATATTAAGAAGCGATATTAATAAATGGCTTCAAGGTGACGGGATGTACTAGTGTAATTTAGTACAATACAAGAAACAGTAGAGCCATAAGTGTTACAACAAAGATGTGAGAGGCGACACGTCGACAGTGTGCGGTTCCTGTCCGTGCAGTGAGTGCCTCACGGCGAGCGTTGGCGTGCTTCCCCAGGGCACAATGCTGGGCCCAGTCCCACGCGATGTGTACTAACGAACAACTTGTTTCACGCACTACTACGCGCAGACCCTAAACAACCGCTCCGTTACACTAAGCACGTGATTCGTATGCAACTCACCCTGCTTCCTGGAATAACCGTCCCGCTACCAGGCAGTATTATTCCTGCTGGGTAAATACAGCTCACAACCTCAAATAAACGTCTCACTGTAACAGCCTCACCGAAAATACAGCGCATGCTTCCAAAGAAAGAAGTAGTCGGCACATTCACTGCAAACACCCTCTTCACTATCCTTCATTACACCAGTAACTGGCTGAGTTATGCAGTAAATCCATTGCATTCATGAAGCTAACTACGCACTGCACATGACAACCATACTGTAGGTCGGATTCTACCCCACCATACTCAAGCATGTGTCTATCCTAGATTTTGTACGCCGTTCCATCACTTCCCTGATACAGAAGATCCCCTAATCGCCCAAACAAACAGAAGTAATGCTTTGAAAACTGTCTCTTTACCTCTCCAATGGATCCGTACCAAGTTTTCAACTAAACCATATAGCACCATATTTACCCTTCATGCTATCAGTTACAAATTGCTCTTCCACTCCAAACACCTACAAATTATTATTATCATTATCATTATTTTGTTTGTGTAGCTTGTAACCCGAAACTTTCTGGCATTCTTTTCTCACCTATCACCTTCATCTGTCCACAATCTTAATGCTTTGTAACTCAAGTTATAAAAATTGCAAAAATACTAGTACTAGTTCAAGTTTCAATAAAAGTATTATGTTCAGATTCTTGAAATTCCGATTTGTCATTACGACTTTCACTGAAAGGTGTTCGAATGAACACTAATAACCTGCTAAAGCCAGCCATACACCTGATCGTTGCGTTGGTATGTGAGAGGTGTGTTAAACCGATAGAGAACAGTAAAATTTGTAGGTTTGTGGTGGCAGGACCGTCACACGGGTTCGTAAAAGGTTAATCTTATTGCAGAAATGTTTATGGCCGTCCTCTCTCTCTCTCTCTTTTTTTTTTTTTTTTTTTTTGACGTCAGGCTTACGGACACTATGTCCATAGTAGTCGTTTGAATAGAGAGATTGTGTCATGTGCGAGCAACGTTATCTCTGACAACAGTCATTCATCAGAAATACAAATATCTGTGGTCCCAGTACAGCGCCTTGTGGCACGCTCACCTTTTGTTAGTTTAACCTCTCTTCCCAGCGCGTTCCCTGATTTTACTTTGTGCTTCCTTCGTCTCACGGCTTTCTCTGCCCAGCAGTACCCAGTGTTTCTGTGTAGCACTTTGTGAAAAGCGGCTATATCACTGAGTGGTCGGTGCCCAGGCTTGTTTGCTGCCTGGAGGGAGATACTCCTTCCTCGGGAAACTGTTTCTAACCGCAGTGGTTCGGCTCGCTGTTATTGTGTGGGTGATTGCGTTGCGTGTATGTTCACTGCGCTGCATTGTTTGTGTTGTGAACGATTGAAAGATAAGGGAACGGAGAGAATCGAACCCGGTGCTGGCCATTCAGGGAGACATTAAGACAGTTACAAGCAAAACCGTTAAAAAATAATTAACCAAACTAGCTTCAAACGAAAGAAGACGCAATTACGCAGAAAGGAACTTCAATCTCGACGTAGAGAAGGAGAACACATATCGGCATTTAGAAGGGTTCAGTGTACGTAGCAACGTGAACGCTGAATCGCTCTAATGAGTGAGAATTCTAACTGAACCAGAGACTGTGTTTTGTCTGTGAGCGTCCATAAAACGCTATGACGTAATTTCGTATGGCATCCCGCCAGGTGAGGGGGTGCCCATTAATTACGTGAGGTGAAATGGGGGGGGGAGGTCCGGTAAAATCTCGACAGGGGAAGGGGGTCGACGGAAATATTTGGGGAGGAGGGGGGGGGGTATAACCTCCTTAGGAAGCAGGCGAGCAAAAAAAAAAAAAGGCCTCAAAAAATTAAGAGGTCAGTCAGTAGGGGGGAAGTCCCCTCGAGATCTCGTCATCATAAAAAGGGGGGGGTCCAACCAAATCTCACCACATCTCATTAAAAGGGGGGGGGGTTCAAAATTCAGGAAAAACACCTAACGTAATTAATGCACGTCCTCTAACATAGTGAAAACTCGACGTTTCGACAGCTGGCTCTGCGGCCATCATCAGCTGAGAACCTGCCTGCTGATGAGCTGTGCGCTGGTGTGGGGCTGCAATCCGCGTGGGAAGCGCGGCGGGTGGCGGCGGCGGTGTTTACGTAATTACTAGGGGTCGTGATGGATGGCGAAGGGGTTCGCTGAGCCAACAACTGCACGCAACCCCGAGACCGCAGCTATGCGCTGCGAAGCCAACGTTCGTTTTTATTTAGTATAATCCAAACCAATCACACTGCAACGGGAGATACAACGGGAGTGCTCTCCTGAACAGGGAAAAAATAGTGGATTTTGAAATCAATTTAACGCAAATTTTATTTTTTCATAATTTTCTACGTCTTTTTATCAATATAAATTTATATTTACCAGACGTTTTCATCATTGCTAAGATCTCGCCAGATGGAATTTAAAAAAATAAAACAATTTTCATACCATTTTAGTATATATGTAATTTTACTATTACTTGTATGACATCTGGGTTATTAGCGTCTATACGTGAATGAATGCCTAGTGAATGTTAGATGAATTAGAATTACTAGAAAGAAGAATCATGAGATAAATCTTCTATTCAGTGAAATCAACAGAACTTACGAAATAAGAACTAATAAGGAAATATACCACAGCATAGAAAATATAACAGAATCAATAAGAAAAATGATTTTTTTTTTTTTTTACATATCTACAGAATGGATGATTACAGATTAACAAGTTACCCTTCGGAAAAAAATTCAACAATAAGCTGGATTCAAGAGGTGAAAGAAATCAAGTAAGAGAAGAGGAAACTAAGGAAAGAGAGACCTTAGAAAGATTGAATTAAGTGTGGCATGATTCCAAAGGAGAAGAGGAAACAATGAGTCATAAACCCATAAGTAAAAAAAAGAGAGAGAGAGAGAGAGAGAGAGAGAGAGAGAGAGAAGAGAAATCATGGTGAAATAATGAATGAATATTGGATTGAACGGAAGAAGAAACATCAAAAAAGTATGAAGAATTGAAATTGGCACGCGGTTCTAGCAGATATCTTCGAAAAGAAGAAGGAACGAAGATTCGGGATTTTGATTCGTCAAGGAATAGTGACTGATGAATTCGAAGACTTTCCAGCATCTGAACTATTCCTGAGACAGGCTCATAACATGCAAGACGGACACACACTACAGACAATATTCTAATACGTAAGCAATATTAAGAAAGATGTAAACGTACCGATGTTGGTGCTCGCATTGTACCGCGGAGAGGCGGTAAGATCCTAGTGTCAAACTATTCCAGCGACAGTACTCACCTGTGGGATGATTAAAACCAATGTATGAAGCCTCCTCATTTAAAGGTTAAATTTATCATGTCGCATGTATAACATTACCGGCAGTGGAACGTTATAAATTAACAGGTTACTTTAAAACTTGAACATCTAGTTAATTTTTTTTAGTGGAATGAAGTGGAGTCGTGTAATGGGTGACAGATGGTATCGTTACGCCCAGGACAAGTGGTTTCTCTTATCTGACCCACGGAGCTGCCCACATCCGGTCCGGGGACGCCTCAGCTACCGACAGTTTAGATTACGGAGCACGCGATAGATCACGCGGGGACGGCATTTAACTTTACAGTTACCCATTACACGTCTCCGGCACCCAGCAGTATTAATAAACAACACATAATGATACTCACGGAACAAATCTGGGTTAACCACCTAGACGTCCTGTCATCTTGTGAGTTCTTCACTTCACCGATCATTTTTTTTTTTTTTTTTTTTGTCGTCAGTCTTTCGACTGGTTTGATGCAATCCTCCAAACTATCCTGTGCTAACCTCTTCATTTGTACATACCCCTTACAGCCCACGTCCTCAATTATCTGCTTCATATATTCTAATCTCTGTCTTCCTCTACAGTTCTTACCTCAACTGTTCCCTCCACTAACAAATTAACCAATCGAGCATGTCTCAAAATATGACCTAACAGCCTGTCTCTTCTTTCTGTAAGCTTCTTCCACAAACTTCTTTTCTCGCCTATCATTTCCAAAATTCGTTCATTTCTTACTTTGTCTTTCCACTTAATTTTCAGCATTCTTCTGTAGCACCACATTTCAAATGCTTCAATTTTCTTTCTTTCCGGTATTCCTAAAGTCCATGTTTCACTACCATAAAGTGCTGTGCTCCACACAAAGAGTTTTAAAAAGTTCTTTCTAATTCCTAGATCAATATTTGAAACTAACAGATTCCTCTTTTTCATGAAGGCTCTTTTTGCTAGCGCTATTCTGCTTTTAACATTATTCCTGCTTCGGCCATCGGTTGTAATTTTACTTCCCAAGTAACAGAATTCGCTTACTTCTCCTATTGCATTCAATCCTATTTTTATATTTAATCTATAATCATTAATATATATAATGAAAATAAAGGCGCTAAGTAGCGAAAAGGAATAACAAATTACGTTAGGGAAATGAGTCATCACTTACCTTTAGACGATGTATGTGTGGCGTGAACATACAGAAAAGAGAAATCACACATGATAAAGTAATTTTCGGGTCAAACCCTTTTTCAACATGAGAACATTACGAGGGGGGTGGGGGGTTGTTGTGGGATATATATATATATACATATCTTTACGAATTTGCGAAGTGATAAACATGAATGGCGACTCAAAATCTGAAATTTACAGACGCACAAAGTTGTAATGGAGTGCATACTGAAGATATTCCACAGTTTTTAAATCAAACATACCAGTACAGTACATCTTTTTTTTTTTTTTTTTTTTTTTTTTTTTTTTTTTTTTTTTTTTTTTTAGAAAACAGGTATTTGAAGAATGTATTTGAACCAGTCCTCTAATATGCCTGCCAGACTTGAACCCTGAACAGTCAAATGAAGCAAAAACTGAGAACTGACCAGCGAAGTATGGAAAGAGCAATGCTAGGGTTTACAAGAAGAGACGGGAAAAAGGAGTCTCGTTCGATAACCATAGTGACATACATCTAAGACACAGTGGCGATCCAGAAATGACAATGGGCTGGACATATTGCCTAAAAACAGACGACAGAAGGACTACGGCAGTTCTGGATTGGACACCAAGGAACCAGAAAAGAGCCAGAGGAAGACCCTGGATCTGATATACGACGAGTTATAGGTGTGAACTAGAAGAGAGTTGCTCAAGATCGATCAGCCTGGAAGGAACTAGAACAAAATTATGTAAGATTAAATATAGCTTATCTGGCAGAACGAGGCTACATCCTGAAAAGAGGATTGATAAAACTGCAAAAATAAAATAAATATATATGTAAATGTACACAACTGTATTTGAGAGAAGGTTTCATAGCATTGAGAATTTGTTTAGTTTATGAGTAGGTAGTTTAACGCATGCGGTAGTATGTAAGTTTTAAGTGGCTGGTAGAAGTTCAGAACCAAAGGTAATCCTGGAAGATATAGAGAGAGGATGGTCTTGCAATGGCGCTGGGATCTATTTGTTAAGTATAGGAGAGAGCAGGCTCTGCTGAGGTGAATGTAACATCATTCCTGTTTAGACAGCACCGTGTCAAGATCCGCGTAATTACTACTTATAGGAAGCTCTATCTTTCTAATAAACATTAAATGCGTTCGGTCAAAGTACAGTTTTGTTGAACAATCATCACCCTTGGCTTAACCTCTCAAAAATCAACTAACTATTGAACATAGCACTTCCGTGCGTAATGACAAATTTGGGCCATCTGTCATTCTCAGCAGACTACCGATACTATTGTCACTGAAATCATTCGAAGGAATAGCGTAACTTTTCCTGAACTTCTATTAGTTCACCTGGCATTCAGTCAACATCAATCAACGACACTTAACAACGATGCAGACAGGAATCTCCCAGATTTGACGACACTGAAGTGGTTTAAGATCTTCAAGCATCAAATTAAGCGAATTCAGTGTTACGAGGGTACGGCGCCAGGACTGGTCGCCAAATGAGACTTTTTTTTTTTTGAAGTATCAGAAATAGTTTGTTGCGACACGTCTCAGCTCGCTGGGAATTTGATGATTTCAAATGGGTGAGTTAAACAATATTCTAATTAATGGCCGCTTTTATCTTAATTTCTCAGCGTTTCGACATTGTATCAGAATGAACCATAGGTACACTACTTTAGTATAGGCTACACGTTAATCCAAATGCCATCAAAATCCGACGATTAATATTTGAGTGAATCGCATTCAGCGAGAGATGTGTAGTAATTTTGGGGCAATTTTATCCTAAATTTATCAGTTTTCCAGCTTAACGTCAAAATGAAACTCTCTCTATATTTTAATCCAAATTCCGTGGACTGTACATTAATCAAAACCACACCAAAACCGGACCAGTAGTTTTTTCGTGAATTTTGTTTATCCAGACACACAGGCAGGGAGACAGACTCATAATTTAAAGACATTTGTTTCCTTTCTGTAGGTCGTTAACAGTTACCGAAACTAATTTTTCAAAAATATCTTAGATATAAACATTTCCTTCCAGTTTATTACCAGTAGGCTGCAGATTGAAGAAAAGTAAATAGGTAACTTTATGTCTTAGCGTTCTATAACAGCAACCTGCAACAGCTACGGACACAGAGTGAAAAGCCCGGCGCGTGACGTCACAGCTTAGCAAACACGATTACAAAGTAGTGTTTTATTAGTAGTGATTAATTAATCTAAGAAGACTTTCGTCAGCAATAACTGGGCTTGAAGTTAGGTACAATGGAAACGACGTTAACGGCGTAGGAGAGTGGCCGGTTACGCGCTTAGCGAGAGTAGGGAGCGTACGTTTGTAGCGATGCAGAGTCAGCCGGGCGGCCATTGAGCCAATTAACTGGAATGGCGCGTGAGTCACGCGGGTACCGTTGCGCGCCTTTTTGCGCACATTAGCGAGCGCGGCGCTAAGGACGACGCTTTGTCGGCGCTCCTAGGGCAGGTCGGGCGCACACGGCAGTCCAGACTCGTCAGCAAACAACCGAGAAAACAGACGCCTCTGCACGGAAGCACCTCCTTACTGTACTTTCAATGTCGTAATTCACAATACAGTTTAGTTAACATATATAATGTATGGCCACACACAAGTTGTACAACACATCAAACAGCTCGTGTGCTCGTTTTCCAGCGATCACTGACCTTTCTGGAACTGACTTCGGTTGTAACACCTGACTTCTTGCGAGAATAGCAAACTGTCTTTATCAGAATCTTCGAACTGAATTCTATTTAATTGCGATGGAACAGAAGCTCCGGTGGCTATTTCTCTAGTCATCTAATTACATCTTTCTTATTATTTTCTATTATTATCTTATGCACAGAGCGGTCTGGTGGTTCAGTGGTTAAGCGTCTGACTGGAGATCGAAAGATCCCCGGTTCGAATCCCTGTCTTGGTGGGAATTTTCAAAGGCGCTTAACCCGACCTTCACCTCCGGCACAGCTTGCTGTGTGAAGTGAAGTACTCCAGAACGCTTCCGTGGTTAGGTTTCCACGTTAAACTGTAGGTCCCCTGTACCCGGCAGGATTGTCGGGTTAGGTTAAGGCGACTACGACAGGGGCGGAATGCACAGCCAATAAAAACCCTATCTCCATGTCATCACGACCACACGGAATTATTATTATCTTATGTACTTTAAGTGTTAAATTTCTTCACCCATCTACTTTTTCCATTTACGAATTTTAATTTTAAACTCCTTAACCGTTTTTGGTAATTTATTCATTACTCCTCTTGGTAATTTATTCTAATCCCTGACAACCTTCCCCCACAAGAGGAAATCTTGTCACTCACTTACAACTGTCATCGAGTGCCAGCTTCTCCCAATGATCATCTTTTCATTTCCATGCAGTACTCCTAATTCTTCGACCAACATCCCTCTTAAGCTGATCTCCAACATACGCCTTTCTTCACCCTCCTCCTGTCTTCCAGTGAAACCCATTCCAGCTCCTTTATCATATCATTTACTGACTGAGTCCTGCGATTTCCACAAACAAATCTAGCTACCCTCCTTCGTACACCCTCCAACTCCTCTATTTGATTTGATACTCAAAATGTGAGTCCCAGACTAAACCGCCATGTCCAGGCAATATTCTGACAAAGTTTTGTAACTCATCTTCCTCAGTTCTGCGACTTTTGATTTAGCTGCACTGTCGTTTTTCCGCAACAGTCACAAAAAAAAGAAGAAGAAGCTACAACCCGTGCTTAAGAAGTGAGAGCACACGTCACTGGTGATTGCGATTCGACCCTCAAAGTGGAACGTAAAATTTGGCGACCAATTCGATGTCCTTCGGAAGACTAGTCTGAATGGCGTGAGGCAGAGTTTCATTGTTTCCCCTGTTTTATGCTCACATACTCTGCACAAAACAACACACGAAATGTGACAATAATCACAACGCTTAGGAATACAGCGAACATGGAAAGTCGCGGCGGAGTCTCCACTGAACACTCACCCGGTGCTCGCATTGCCCTCCACCACTTGTTATGCAGATTAGGAGCGGTCGCGGATCCGGCGTGCAGATACCGGAGGAATGTCCTCCAAGTGTCGCCCATAGGTCGCTTTGTTTCCTGCCATTGTCTGTAGTCTGAAGGTAGCCTTTGTTAACCAGATAGAAGGTACCGTTACAATACCGCGCAATTCACACGGGGCCGTTTTTAAGCTATTGCCCACGGAGCCAGGAGAAGTGCGACATCGCCCTCCAACCTGATGTTTAGGAGGATGGGGGTTCACATCCCCCTCCGACCACCCTGACTGCGATTTTCCGTGCTTTTTCCGCAGTCCCTCCAGACTAATGCCGGGATGGTACTACGCATCAACGTCATCGAACTATTATAATCCGTCTACACATTTCCTGCATCTCAAAGTGTGTGTGGCAGACAGTTTGTGTCTCAAGGCTCCTGACACCACTGCTATTAACTCATACAACTACGCTTCGCAGGTTGCCGTCAACGTAAAACGGGGTTCAGTGAATCTGATGCGCCTTTCGTCTTTGTCAACGTTGTTGCGGAACGTTTTTGTTATTTTCGTCGTTGCAGCTGTCGTTATCGTCCTTGTGTTTGTAAGAATTGGCGTTGCTGTTACTGCTAACGTCGTTGTCGAAGTGATCGTTGTTACCGTTGCCGTCATCGTTATTGTTGGTATTGTCACTATTATTGTTGGCCTTGATACAATTGTTGTCATCGTTATCGTTGGCATTGTGACTTTTATTGTTGTCTTCGTCGCTATCGTTGTTGTTGACGTTGTCGTCGTCATTGTTATTATTGGCGTTGCTACTTTTGCTATTGTCATTGTTGTCTTTGATTGTGATCCTGGTCTTTTTGTTTTATTATGGTTTTACACCTCGTCGACGTCGAGGTCATTAGGGAGCGTGCACAAACCACGTGGCTCCATTTTGGCCTCCTGTGAACCCCCCTCCCCCCCACGTAGCCCTACGTGGCTTTAGCCTCTACAACCCCCCCCCCACCCCTCCACCCCCCCCACGTAGCACGTAGCTTTTTTCCCCTTTGATTCCAGAAGACAGTTTTTACTGTTTTCTCTTGTCAGACTATTGTAAATTACATACGGAGATAATTAACTGACGGAAATAAATATTCACTTGCTGTGTTCTGTTCCTCATTTTAATTGTGAAAAATGTTATGAAAGGAAAGCTACGTGGTCTGGCTCGGAACCCCCCTCCCCCCACGTTGCCTAGCGTAGCCTTCCAGCCAACCCCTCCCCCCCTCCCTGGACCAAGCCACGTAGTTTGTGCACAATCCCTTAGAAGCGGGGAAGGAGTTGGGGCAAGGAACGGGGAGGAATTCGGTCTATTGAAGGAACCATCCCTGCATTCGCCTGGAGTGACTTGGGGAACCCGAAATCAGTGCTGCCATTCCTACGGATTTTTATAAAAAGTTAGGATTTACGGATTTTGTTAAAATATCTACGGATTTTTGCTATTTTCTACTATTTGTTGATTTTTCCTTATATTGGTGTTTTGTTAAATGTTGAGCGTATAGTGTTTATGCATTACAGAATTGTCAATAATTGTTAATCGTTTCCTTGCAACCGCTCGTCTGAACCAATGATTGAAATAAAGCTCATATTTTGTTTGATTATAGATTTTGTGGATCTTAAAAGACCGTAATACAGAACTATCGGCGCACTCTTTATGCACGGTGACACGCTCGTTGGTACGGCTTACAAAGCAGTGCCTTCCCAGAAGGCCTAACCAATATCCGAGAGTCAAAGGGGTCATAGTTTTTAACATTTCCTGTTTCTTAAGGTATGCTAAATTTAATGTCAACAAAGAAAACAGATAATATATAGTCCTCCCCCACCCCCCACACCCCCACCCACCCACACCCCCACCTACCCACACACACACACACACACACACACACACACACACAAAGAGTAGGCACAGCAGCAGCTATGAAAGACACGCTGTATAAAACATGTTCAGAGATATTTCTTAGTTCAAATGTGGAATATTAGTTTGTAATTCGAACTTTAAAGACCTGGAAATAAATTAATTTTGACTCTCTCTTCAATAATTATTGTTTTAGTCTTTTAGTTAGCGAGTCTACGGATTTTTGTACGCAATATACGGAGATTTTAGCGGCCATCTAGGGATATTCAAAGCCCAGAGGCTGGCAGCACTGCCCGAAATACGGGGGACTGTCATTTCAAGCCTCGTTAAAGCCTCACACCCTCCCCACCTGGCTTGGTGGCCTTTTCTAGTTTTCGATCAAGGAAACAGATAGTTTCAGAGCATTTCAGGGGAGGCTTGAGGGGACGTATGTGCGAGCATTTGTGAACTACTGTCTCACGGACCGAGGTCGTAAAGACACCTACTCGGGTTCTACTCCCAGAGTTAAAAGAAATTTGCGTCAGGTCGATTTTTAGTAATCAGACTGTGTGTCAGACGCCAGGGTTACGTTGCAAACCAAACCGCAGTGCATGTGGAGGACGGCCAACGGAGCTGTCCGTGGTGACAGTAGTGGGAGGTGACACTTGGAGGTCTGTCTGATTCGGCCAGCACACTGATACAGGCTCTTCCTTCTTCCATCTACACACACACATCACAGCCGGCCTCGGTAGCGTAGGGGATAGAGCACTGGCTCCGCGTGCCGAAGGTCGCAGGTTCGAGTCCGGCCGAGGGCATGGGTGTTTAAGTGTTGTGTGTCTGTGTGAATGTCGTGTCCGTCTTGTAGTGTCCATGTGTCAATACTTGATAGCAACAAGTTACTCTAGAAACTAATACACTGGAAAAAGTTATCACATTGAGCTGGCTGTATGGCCTCAGCAGCCGAAAGCCATTACATAAAAAAAGAAAACACACATCACAGACCAAGACACATCATTTACACCCTCACATAACTGATCTAGCACACACATACAGATGCAGTACCTAGACACTCCGGGAACACGAATCAGTCCTATCTACCGAGTAAACAGGCCTAGTGCAGGCTCCACAAGACGAGCAACCAGTGTTCGCGTTGCAGAGTAAACATTCATACCTACAAACGGAAATTATGAACATTCAGTAGTGACATTTCTCCGCTCGTATTTAATATTTATGTCGACCATTTTCCAACAGCACCCAACGTGCTGTTGGCTCAATTTGGTGATGACACAATAATCTACACAAGCGATACAGTCCATTCCACTCTAGCGAACTATAAAAATTATAGAAAATTGTTGCCAGGTCAACAAAATTAGTATCAACTCAGAGAAGAGTGCTGTTGTATTTTTTACCAAAAAAAAAAAAAAAAAGACTACTCCTCGAAACCCATTTACAAATGTCAGGTCGCACAAATCTCCTGGCGAGCTAATCATCGCTACCTAGGAGTAATACTTGACAGAGGGCTGACCTTTCGACAACACATACAGGAAAAAAGAGAAAGAGGTATAGCCATACTTCTCAATATGTATCCCATACTGCAAAGCAGAAACCTAACTATGGAAACGAAACTAAGAATCTACCGTTCAGTCATATTTCGAGCTCTACTGTATGGATGCCAAGTATGGGACACCGCATCAAAAACAAACATAGGAATTATACAACGGATACAGAACACATGTTTAAAGACAATACTCAACTTACCAAGATATGCCCCAACAGAAGAAACCCATGTGATAACGGCTACAAGAAAAATTGTCGACGAAATCAGAAGATTAACGCAAAACTTTTACAACAGAATCGAAGAACACAGATAAAAGGAAAAAAAGACTCAACAGCATAGGAAGACTACAACCAGAGCCATGGCACAAATATAAAGTACCATGAAGCATTCTAACCTAACAGTCTAATAGTGCATAAGAACCCAGCTGGGATTTTAAATAAGGTCAAAAGGCCACAGCCATTTCCCCCCAAATGTGATAGTAAAAGAGTGTCCCCAAATAAAACCTAACGCTGCAAATGCGGCGGTAATTTAACAACATTACAAAAAAAGTAGTGACAAGACGTTAATAGAAAAATCTGCATGATCTGGTTAGAATCGCTCCCCGTGATATAAGGCAAAACGGAGTGGGGTTAATCAAAATTTGGTTCATGCATTTCTCGGACTTAAACTCCTCAGAGAAATGGTTACATCCATGAACCAGTTTCCCCGCTCAATGTATGGTGACCCAGACTGACTCACGTCTGACAGTGCAGAATTTGTACTGGTAAACAGAGAGAGCGCTACACAGGTTAATCTGACAAGATGGCGTCACTCAGGGATACAAACGCCGCCTGTGAATGTGGGGCAGAGCCCACCGTCCAGCAGTTTCAAGACCTGCTTAGCGTCAGTGACAGCGCCGTGCAAGTTGCTGCCCCGTGCTGCTCTATAGTGTGTATGTTGGAGCTTGATCCCTGGTCTTTTAATTCCTTGTTAATAAGTGTTTGTGTTTTTTGGCGTGGAGATCGTGTCACTGATTGACTGGGCTGTCAGCCGCTCGTTTTTGTCGCCTCACACGGCCGTGTTCCAGTGGTCATTAATTACACGCACGGGCTGTGGACACGCCGTCCCAAACACATCACGACACACGTGACCACTCAGACTGTTCAGCACGCCTGCGTGGCACTGCCTTAACGCACTTACGTTCAATGTGCGATACCGACGCCTTCATGTCCGTAAGAGCGACCAAGCTGCTTCTTTTGTTTACTTATGGCTTTACTCATCGTTGATGTCGAGGACATTGGAGACGGAATGGGACTGGGGACGAAGAACGGGAAGGAATTCGGCCATGGCCCTTCTGAAAGAACCATCCCGCCATTCGCCTGGAGTGATTTGCGGAAACCATGGAAAAGCCGTATCTGGATGCCCGGACGCGGATTGGAGCCAGCGTCCTCCCAGAGCGTTAAGGACTCAGCCGCCACGCTCCGTACCAAGCCTCTTCATATCGGTACGTGTGGGTGTCATCGTGTAGCTTGTAATGGCTTTACATCGCTTGCACTTTTTATTAGAGGTGTAACGGAAGCGACATTACGGAAGCGGAAACAGAAGCGGATGTTATATTTGGATTTTTGCGGAAACGGAAGCGGAAACAGAAGCGGAAGCAGAAATGTTTGAAAATGTATATTATTCTTATTTAATTAAAGTGCCAAGCAAAATAATGATGTTTATTTTAATAATCAAACCAAATCAATCAATAACTGACTTTTAATTAAGAAATAGTATTTTTCTAAGTACTTAATTAATATTCGAAATTTAAAACTGGCAAGTTATATTATAAAACAAAAGCTTAGCTGCCTTTTCTCCTTTTTAAACTGCTTCTTCTTACATCATAAAGTAGGGCTACTCCGCTGAACAACTGTTCACTGGCAACACTGCTAGGTGGAGCTGACAAAACCTGCGAACTGATGGTAACAAAAGGGAAAATTTGTGAGCGTTCACTTGCCACCACTTAAGAGGATCTTCTTTTAATGGAAGTCTTTTTTCTTTGTTGTAGTCCTGTAACACTTGTTTTGCCTTCGCAACGGGTTCTAATTGGTAACAAGGATCCTCATCCTCGATATCACTAGTGTTTAAAACAGATTCTAATATCACCAATGAATGTTGTGGAAATGTCTTATTTGTCAAAGGCTGAGATTCTGCAAACTTGCGATAGGTTCATATTCTTAGGATCAGAAGGACAGTATTCATCTTGATCGATCATCTCTTCTTCTTCATTTTTCTTTGTCATAATTCGATTTAACTGGTTTTCTACCTCCTGCTTGGTAATCTCATTAAAGAATTTCGTCATATCGTGGATCCAAATATATGAAATAATGCATAAAAGTTTTTGTTCAAATCAATAAATCTGGAATTTAATTCATCTGCAATTTCTTTAATTACACTTTTGAAATCATTTCAAATGTCAGGTTTTACGTCCTCCTCTTGCAAAGTACTAACAATAACTTGTACGAGTGGACATCCTTGAGAACTGCTGAACTCGCTGGTGACTTCCTCAAAGGGCCTGAATATTTTTACATACTTTTCAAGGTTTACCCAATCATCTGGAGTGGTTGGGGCAATTTTCTCGTGGCTGAAGTATAACACAATTGAGTCTTTTAATCGAGTGTACAGATCCTGGGGAAGTGATTCGATAGATTAAGCATTTGTTTAATGTGTCAAAAATCAATGAAGAATATAAGCAGAAGTTAAAATTTTGCGGAACTTCAGCACTTCCGGAAACGGAACCAGAGCTCTGTTACACCCCTACTTTTTATATTGCTCGTTGGTAATAGAACTCTGCATGAAGTATGTCGATGCTACGAATATCCTGGCACTCTGAATCCTTGAAGTCAACTAAAAGCAGCATCTCTCGCTTTTTAGTACTGCTAAGCCTCTTCAGATTGGACAGAAATTATTCAAGTATTGCAGATCAAAACCATAGGGACCAATACAGCTGATGTTTGTGTTTCAGGCATATGAGGTGGTGACGCAGTCTTAATAACTCATGTTTTCTACCTTTTAGACAGTACAGAGAATTTTTGGTTTCAATCGACCTTCAGATATCTACCAATGATCAGACTCAAGTGAAGTCTTCATGTGTCTACCGCTGCATTGTGTTTTTATAGCACAATCCAGCGGTACACCCATGTAAACTTCATAGTGATTACACACTATTGTTATAACTATTTTTTGTCCACAAACCTCAATTTTTGCCACTCTTCTAGAGCAGAGGTACCCAAATTTGTTATCCCGTCGATCCCTTCCTAGGACATTTGCCTTCTTACCCATTTAACAAAGATATTAAACCATTTTTGGAATATCTAGTGCTGAGCAATAAGGAGACCAGCATAACAACGCCAACGAAATAATTTACAGTTCCCATATGTTAAAAAAATCCACCCAATAACATTAACAGAAAAAGAAGATACTTTACACTGTTCTTACAATCTCAAAAAATAATAAAGTTAGCGATAGATGGAATAAATTTAGAATAAAGGTCTGCCAAATAGAACAGATGGTTCTTACACTGTTTTAAGTCGTCACATAGCGATGGATCCATCTTCCTGAGAAACTCTTCAGACGAGTTTCTGCAAATTATCACCTTTGGGGGCATCCACAAATTACGTCACACAAATTTCATGATTTTTTGACCCCTCCCCCCACCCATGTCACAGGCTGTCACATATGTGCCCCCCCCTTTTCCCCTGGTGTGACGTCACATATTTTGCAATTTTAAATTTATAATTTATAACAGCACTTCCAAAATGATTTATGTATTTCTAGTTTAAAAAATCATATCAACAATAAATCAAACATTTAAGAAAATATAAAAAAACATAAAAAATAGAATTAATGATACAAAATTGAGTCATCATGTGTCCATGGATTTTGAACCCATTCCTTGATACAGTTTATTATTGGCATAATGGTAACTTCATTCTTGATTTCGATAGTGTTGAGAACATTCGATGTGTCAACATCATCTTCATCCAACCATGTCATCGATTAATAAGCTAAGAACTTCCCTGTTTCGTCTAGCGGCAATGCTTTGTGGACGAATCTTCATGATGGGGAAAACCTCTAGTTGCCTCTTCTGTAATTGCTTATGTTGGTTTGTGGCTTTGTATGATGAAAAATTGTTAAAGCATCAATGGCGATATTGTGTAGATTATTGTTTTCGTCACTTAGAATAGTAACTTTCTCCTAGTTACTAAGTAAAAATATCTTCAAACGAAGAACTGAGAACAAGCGAGAGTGTAAAAAGAAAATTTTACAGAAAAAATGAGAAGAAGAATTTTTAGGTTGGTTACATAAATCTTAACTTCAATTTGTACTATAGGGAGATAAAAAAATAAATCAGTATGAAACCCATCTTTGAATGCAAGTTGAAACCAAAATTTTCTCTCCAACTTTTGCTGGCAATTTGTAGTGCAGTTGCGGCAGACGATTGCCACCAATTTGCTGCTCAGTTTGATGTCAAACTGGTAGCAAATCTTGGAGTTCCAACTCTGGTAGTCAATTTGATGTCAAACGGATAGAAATTCTTGCCCAGAAAAATTGAGGTTTTTTTTTTTTTTTTTTTTTTTTTTTTTTTTTTTTTTTTTTTGATATCCCGATTATGGGTATATGCATAGTAGTAGTTAGCTGTACCGATTTCACATTTTGACGTCCAGGACCACTGGCTGTCGGTGGCGTCTGTTTAAACTGCTGACTATGTGTTCATCACGAGTAGTAGCACACGTCACTCGCTCCTGCAGGACTCTGGGCGCTATCGGCAGGCGGAATAGTCGGAAGTAGCGAGTCCAGGCACAAACTACGTACTTCCGAGAAAGGGTGTACATAAGTGCAAATGACATGAATTGATTTTTTATTCTGCGTTCAGCTGATTGCAGTGTAGTAATTTAGATATGTGGGTAGTGAGTGAATTTCTGATAAAGTAACCGCGGAAAATATATCACCCGTGGAGCACTCCAGCGCCAAAACTTCAAATTATACAAATAATACAATGCGCAGTTCCATATTAATAACTGATCAGGACTTAATCTTTAACTCGGTACGTCATTTGTCGATTTTGTTACAATATGAGAAAATGGGTTTTTCACGAAAAATCACCTCACATGAGATTTCCTACCTCGCGCGATACGTTTCGTCCACGAGGAGTTTACCCATGGGGGACATATGTTTCTTTCGTCAGCGTGTTTCTCTAAATCTTGTTTCTATGTGTGTAGACTATGCGGATACGCCTTACGTGTATTGTATTGTTTGGTGTTGCATATACCGAGATGAAAGAAGGGAGACGGTGAAAACAGTTACCGGTCTACTCTTCCTAGAAATAGCAAGAAGACCGCAGGCTTAACGTCCCCATTATGAACCGTGTGGTGTGCCCTCACTCCATACGCACTGCGCGGAGAGAACCAGGTCTCTGGAGCAGAAACTGTGCACCACCACCGTCTGTCGCACGCTGCAGTTCTCTTCAGTTTGAAGGAACTTGGAATACGTAAATATAGAAATCTTGAACGGGCAGACAGTATTACATAGGTTCCTATTTACTTTTCCCCGAGTACCACTTAAAAAAAGTACCCCTTACAGCTGAAAAGATAAATAAATAAATGCACTCACCCCATTATTCGAGTGCTTCGCACAAGCACAGCATCACAGTAATATAATTCACACACACTTTGTCTTAAAATATATTTCAGCTATATTAATGTTAGCGTAACATTGTTAATTTTATCGCAGTGATGACCTTAGCCGAGAGATTAACGCGCGAACCGCTTGAAGCAATCTCACGTACCCCTGGGGTCCGCGTACCACTTATTGGGAACCGCTGACATAGATTATACAGGGACTTCTCAAAGAGGGTAGCAATGATTGTGAAAGAATTCTATTCTTGTTGACTGTATGCGTGCGGCTGTTGGAAATTAACGAAGAAGGATTCGGCAGCGCAGTTGTATACTGAATCCACAGCCTGTGAGGCGTGATCCAGAGATGGCTGAGTGTCTGGTGGACAGCTGTCGGCTCCGCTCTGGTCGGCCAGGTTCAAGGCCGCTGGAGGCGGCTTTGTCCTGCAGAACACTCTCTCCCAGGCGTCTGCGGTGCCGAGGCCAGCGCTGATCCTCGTCAAAAAGTTCTGTGTATTGACAACTGTGCTGACGAATTATTAATTCTGCTACACGTTTCACACCTATAATGTGCGGCATCGTCAGTGAGATCTCAGTACTGTACGTTACATATCGCTCGGCAACGGCCCTCTTCGCACTTATATTCGTACAGATTTAGTGCCGTGATCCAACAATCCTTGTTTTCAATGTAAGCTTCACACGTGTTCAGCTGAACAGTGTCATACGAATACGACGTTTCGACAGCTGGCTCTGCTGTCATCGTCAGCTACAGATATTGTAAGCTCGAAGTCACTGCCTAGACTGGCTTATCAGAAGTCTTTAATTTGACAAATAGCAGCAGAACACACTCACACACACCAGCAGCTCGGCAAAGAGTGGATCCCTTGTGCTGGCGGTTGCTCGGCCGCCCAATCAGCGCGTTGTGTTTATAATGACACCTGTGCACTGCTGTTGTGTCATTGCACATAGACCGACTCTGGTGAGCGAGCTGAGGGACATGGGTTCAAATCTCCGTCGGGCCATCCAGATTTCGGTTTTCCATGGTTTTACGAAATCAATGCAAGGGATTCGCGGAATGGTTCCTTCAAAAGGCTGTGGTTAAATTCCTTGCCCCAAACCCTCTCCCGGCTATAACGAGGTCAACGTAGACGTGCCGTAAAGCCAGTTAGTCACCCCAACACTTTAGCCACCGAGGTCTTCCAGTAAAGGTTGGAGGCAATACTGTGACAATTCGTAACAATAAGGACCTATCTCCCCTACTCCAGTTTTCTGGTGTTCATGGAAGAGCTGGTAACCATTGCGGTCTGTCGAAAGCAGCAGATACTAATCTGGGAGGAAGAGGACAATGATTAGGTGGCCGTCAGCTGAAGACTACGAGTCGCGCTGTCCGTGCCGCACAGGAGACACAGTGAGACGCCTTGGAGTGCCGCCCAGGTGGCTGGCACACCTCTGTTCACCACGCCCAGCCCAGGTGGATCGCCGTAACCCTCGCTTACTCTGCGTATCTCAAGCGATGTTTGGTCACTTTTCTACATATACGTCTACATCACTACTACTGGCGATTATTTCACAGCAAAGGAATATGTTTCAGCACTTACCACAGGTATACTACGGCAGCAAATAGTATTCAACTTCGTGTCAACATTTATTTAAGAACGATTCACTTCTCGAACTAGAAAGAAATTCCGATCGATACATGCATTTTACATTTACGTAAACAGAATAGGCGGGGATAAAAAACTTACGTGGTTTATTCCAAATCGTAACCGTGCAGAGGTAGCGGGAAACTACTGTTCTCTACCCTTAAGAACGTCTGCGACTCCAATAGAACTCACACAACACGGACAAGATAGCAGCACGGCCATTTCTTTTCTAACTAGTGTAGTATCTGTATGGATGACTATTGTCAAGTGTGCTGCGCTATCAGTGTTTTTTATAAGGAGACGAGCTAGAGAGAGCTCGTATGTGCCTGTTATGCTCAAAGACACCACCGAGTAGTATGCCTCAAGGACTGCGGAGAGGTTTAACCCAGGATTTTGGCGCATAGTCTGTTGATTATGAATCGTGCACCACCACCACCAGCAGGACTGGAACCAGCCGACCCCGTGTCAGCGCCGGACAGCTGGGGCGGCGGGGCGGCCGGCTGAGACAACGGTAACTGTATAATCACTCGAAAACCATTTCAGCATCACGTCCCGATAACAATGTTAAAATAGCTTGACACCTGTTTATATCACATTAAAAGTCCGAATGTTTGTTTGTACTGGATAAAAACCCACATCGCCGTACCAATTTCGACCGAATTTTCCACAGATGATCTTCTGAACCAATCAGTTCACAGTGTCCACTTGACACTCTTCATTGCATATCCTTCCCCCCTCTCTAATTTCTGTATTACGGATTGCCTATCACACCACTACAATTGCCGCGAATAACCTTGTGCACGTCCCATTTTAAGCGCATAGAAATTTAATTTGACATAACTACCGCATGGAGTGCGTAAAAACGTGAAGGTGCGACCTACCTATGCTTCAGCATCATATACTGCATCACAGAGGTGAACATAATTTGCGAGTTCGAAACGCGAGTAACGACTAGTGTGAAATAATTCCAGAAGTTAAAATATGAAAGTGGAAAGTGACCTGCGCTTTGAAGGCGGTGTTAGTGCAGGAGACTGGTGGTGGCAGGGTGCAGCTGCCTGCTCTCACCACACACGTGCGCTCGAGAGGCGGTGCACTCTGCATTGTGTCGAGGACTGAACTGTGATTAGCCACTCGTACCAGCCCGGTGGGGAGTAAATAACACAGCAAACTCGCAGCTGAGATACTGTCACGAGCTATTAAAAATTTGCCCTCCTACCTAACATTCAGGAGGATGTGGGTCAACTCCCGTCCGGCCATTCTGACTGCGATTTTCCGTCAGACACTCAAGGCAAATGCCGGGATGGTTGCCTACAAGGCCACGACCGACTTCGATTCCCTTCCATCCCTTTAGGTTGAGTAGGATCAAAAGAATCCACGAGAACCGCCAGCAGTCAGGTGGGTAAGCGATTTCGCTTTGACCTGCATTTGAAGGACGTGGGTTCGAATCCTGTCAAGTCATCCTGGCTTCGGTTTTCCATGGATTCCGAAATCACTCGAGGTGAATGTCGGGTCGGCTCCTTCAGCAGGTGATGGTACCTGAGACCCTACAGCAGGCTGGCACCCAGGCTTCACTTAGGAGGAATAAAACGTAAAAAAGGCACTGTAATTTATCCATCAGGTCAGCCTCTCTACTGACCATACTTATTTTATCTTACTTTGTATGTCTTAATTCCATAATTTCTTCTCTAATTCTTATTCTTGTAATCGATATTTAACAGACTTCTCAACGTTCGATTGAATTGAAACTTCGCATTAATTGCGACTATCAAATTAATGACCGAGCGAAAAAGGAAAAAAGGGCGGATTGTATACAAATTCAGTAAGTCCTCAAAGGAGTGTTTTAGAACCTACCTGAGGAATAAATACCATAACTTCAAGTCAACAAAGGACACTGTTGAAGAGATGTGGCATCGTTTTATACATATAGTCAGGGAAGGCATGGAAATACATATACCAAAGCGGACAATAAAGGGAGAGGATGATCCACCGTGGTACACATGCGAAGTCAAAAGATTACTCAAAAAACAAAGGAAAATACACGCACGCTCAAGAAGGAAGGGGTGTCGCAGCGATTTAGAAACCTTAGCTGATTTAAGAGGACGTATTAAGAATGTAATGCGCGAGGCCATTAACGATTTTCACTCCAACTCTCTCTCTAAGAGTCTCACAGAAAACCCAAACAAATTTTGGTCGTATGTACGAAAAGTTAATTGTACCAACAGCAATATTCCAGCACTAATTCGTGAAGGTTCCGAGGTTAATGAAAGCCGCGATAAAGCTAACGTACTAAATACTGTATTCAAAAATTCATTTACAAATGAACATAAGGATAGTATTCCCGTTTTCCCACGCCGTGGCGAGTCGGTGATGGAATCATTACGAATAGATACTGCAGGTATCGTTAAGCAATTAGAGCTCCTGAAGTGGGGGAAAGCACCGGGCCCGGATGGAATTCCAGTAAGAGTATTTTCAGAGTATGCTGCAGAAATCGGGCCATTTCTGTCTGATATATTCAGTAAATCATTAGAAGAGCGAAAAGTACCTTCAGACTGGAAAATCGCCCAAGTAACTCCGATTTTCAAAAAAGATGATCGAAGTGATCCTGGGAACTATCGTCCCATATCTATAACATCTGTTTGTAGTAGAGTTATGGAGCATATTATATGCTCGAACATTATGAATTTTCTGGTTATAATAATTTGCTTACAACAAATCAACATGGATTTCGGAAGAAAAGATCATGTGAAACACAGCTGGCCCTATTTACACACGACGTAATGAAAGTTATCGATACAGGTTCACAAGTAGATGCAATTTTTTTAGATTTCCAGAAAGCCTCTGACTCTGTGCCACACAACCGCCTTTTAGCGAAGCTTCGAGCTTACAGTATATCGGATCAGCTTTGTGAATGGATAAAGGATTTTCTAACTGGTCGGTCGCAGTATGTTGTCGTTGAAGGAGAAAGTTATTCTAATCTAGATGTTACATCGGGTGTACCTCAAGGAAGTGTAATAGGACCACTTCTTTTCTTAATTTTTATAAACGATCTCGGAGACAAAGTGAAAAGCCTTTTTAGATTGTTTGCTGATGATGCGGTTATTTATAGGGAAGTAAGAACTTTGGCCGATTGCTTAGAAATTCAGCGCGATCTGGATGTTATTTTGGCTTGGTGCGCTGAGTGGCAACTTACTCTAAACTGTAAAAAGTGCAAGACAATGAGCATAACTAACAAAAAGAATCCGATTGTTCAGAAATACGAGTTAAACAATACAGTTATTGATATGGTCGATTCTATTAAATATTTGGGAGTAACAGTACAAAGGAACATGAAATGGGGCATACACATTAATTCTTTAGTAGGTAGAGCAAATTCTAGGCTGCGATTCATAGGTAGAATCTTGAAAAATTGTAATGAACAAACAAAGGAGATAGCGTACAAATCTCTTGTGCGTCCACATTTGGACTATTGTTGTGCCATTTGGGACCCGTTTCGTAAGGGATTGATCGAAAGTATAGAGAAAGTACAGAGAAGAGCCGCTCGATTCGTGACCGCTTGCTACAGTCCTTATGAAAGCGTCACAGAACTGATTAGTAGATTAGGTTGGGAGTCTCTGGTAGATAGACGACACACGTTTCGTTTAAACTTATTGGAAAACATGCGTACTCCCACTTTCACTTTCGAGTGTAGTGAAATACTTCTTCCACCAACCTATTTGAGTCGGAAGGACAGGAAAGATAAGATTAGAGAAATAAGGTGCCGCACTGATTCTTATATGAATTCTTTTTTCCCTCGTACGATTAGGGATTGGAATGCACAGCAAAGAGATTAGCTTTGGTGCTGAGCACCCTCTGCCACCCACAATTTTGTGAATTGCAGAGTATATAGGTATATGTAGATATCTCTGGTTACTGGCGACTATACAATAATCAGTAATTACAATTTCTTTTTTTATTAATTAATTAGTAAAAATTAAGTAAATTTAATTATTAAAATAATTAATTATTAATTATTACTCCAATTAACCAGCGCAGCAGGGAACAAATAACACAACAAACTCGCAGCTGAGATACTGTGACGAGGTATTAAGATAAAGACTGCTGTTTATGGGAACTGTCTTCAAGGACGTGGTTTCAAATCCCCTCAAGCCATTCTGACTTTGGTTTAAGGATGGGCAAATAAAGAAAATACATATCGATATTTACAAACAGTATCGATATAGGGGAGACCGGGGCAAGTTGACGATGTTAACGATTAAACATTTTTAATAAATTCATTTTTTGAAGAAAATATTTTTTCATTGCAAATATTATTAGTCTGGTCTTTTATTGAAATGTTCGTAATTATATAAAACTTTATTTTCATATTATCAAAGCTTTTTGATTAATTTTAGAAAGTAATGCAAATCTGTCATCTTGCCCCAGGACTGGGGCAAGATGACTTTGACCACGGGGCAAGATGACATTTAATGAAACTATAATACATTTTTACTGTTATACATCAATATGTGTACATTGTTGTATATACATTAACAGAAGTCACATACAAATTTCCCTCCTTCACAGTTTGAACAGTCTTCGTGCCACCATTTAAAGCACAAGCAACACTGTATTCAGTGTTCTGATGGAGGGTCTTCATAGATCTCATCACATCTTGAACACTGAATTAAACTTTCTTCGGAAGCATTTATTGATGTTGTCGCAACACGGGGTTTTCTCTTTAATTCAGAAGAGGTAAACGTCAGTTTCTTAGTAAAACTTAAATTTCTTGCATCCCGAGCCTGTGCGTATGAAACAAACATCCAATTCTTACGTCATCTCTTTTCTTCAAATGGCGAGGTAGTGTTGCTTAAGGGATATTGTAAACGTTCGCTGCACCCAAGCAGGACTTTTTAACTCCTTTGACATCAATTATTACAACAGCCAAAGCATTTCGGTCCCACTCGCCTCTGGAGGACTTCTTTTTATAAGTTCTTACCATATCTGTATCATAAAGTGTCATGAATAAGTAAAGTAGCGCCCTTCCAAATTTTAAGAGAAATTATGTGATTCATGCAAGTCAAGACTCTTACACGAAACAGAAAAAAGGCACTCAAAGACTGAAACAGACACAGCGAAAGTCATCTGGGGCCAGATGACGAGGTCGTCAACTTACCCCAGCCAACTTGCCCCGAACGACAATGTCAGAAACTATCAATTATTGCGGCAGTTTAAAAAAGAATGAGATACAAATATACAGCCTTTATGAAAGCACATTGTTTAAGCTACTCATGTATGACAAAGTATAAAACAATATCTTACCTGTTAGTCTGTGAAGTCTTAATTCAGAGATGTAGAAAATTACAGCACGTCACAGAGAATTCTCGATCAGCAAATAGCGAGGAACAAGGCGGCACGAGCGACACCAGTGCTCTATATTTTAGTTCCTAGTCGTGTAGAGAGCTAGTAGTATGAATACAGTGCTGCTACATAGAAGCGGGAATTTAAAATAAATCATTCGTCATCTTGCCCCGCTCGTCAACTTGCCCCGGTCTCCCCTATATCGATATGTCGACATATCTATAGTTTTGCCTAAAGCCAGTAATAATCTAAAAATATTCCAAAAATATTTCAAAAGATTTAAGAAAATTTAAGACCCAAGCAGAAATTACGGAAAATTTTATTAATTTATGTATTTTTGCAAGCTATCAAACCAGTATTCTCTGTTTTATATGTTCCCCCGTGAGTCTACTCCTGTTGTCTGGCGCCACAGAAGCCACTCTTTCGGACGACACACAAGAGGCTTCGCATATCACATACTCGTATTTCGTCAAAGCATTAACTGCTATTCATCAACGAAAAAATGGAAGCTGTTAATTCACTTCAACCCTCAACTTTACAACACTTAATCAATATTCTTCAACTTTTAATATAACCTATCTGTTAACGTTGAAACATTTTGACAAAAAATGACGTTAATGTAAACCCGATAAAATGTAACAGCTTTTTTTTAACCTCTTAACCGTTGATGAAAAGCTGTTAAATTACGACGAATACAGTTTTTTAAGACGCTTTCAGGAGATCGGATATGTACGGATATTTATCCAATATGTGTGCTTTTGAAGGAAGCATCCCGGCATTCGCCTGAGTGATTTGGCGAAACCATAGAAAACCCGAATCTGGATGCCTGGGCTGGGATTAGAACCGGCGTCCTCCCGAATGCGAGTCCAGAGCCTTAACCACTCACCCACCACGCTCGGTTTGAAGTTGTTAATTTGCAGAATGTTTTAACTGTGTATTTAATGGTTGTGATAATAATTGCAAATACCTCTGAGCAGGTGGTATGGTGGGAAATGTGCACTAATTTGCAGTGTGTGGCAAACAGAAAACGTGTCTAACCTCAAGAAGAAAATGCTGCATTCCATTTGAGAGAACTAATAAACTGCTTGCGCTGTGACTCTGCGAGCGAGGTCGATTAGAGGTTTAAAGGGGTTTCGCGTCAGAGTGCAGTGAAAAGAGTCTGGGCTGTTCCGGCGGCAATGCGGAGTGACTCACGCCGGGACTTTCTTCGTCGTTCCCGCGGCGCGAGATTTCGTTCGTTCCTAATGAGGAACCTGCCGAACTAATTGGGGAAGTGTGTCGCCGGTGCCGTAAAAAGAGTGAAGACGGCACCCTCCAACCAGAGAGCAATCAACAGACAACTCAACACCACTGCCTGCGGCCTCCGAGCCACCTGTTGCTTCCACTGCCTGAGAGAAAGAAGATGACACTACCTCGCCTGGAAGAAAGATTCACAGCAAATTGGAGACGCAGTCACATCAAAACCCTGAGACAAATTAAACACTCACAAACAGAAATCACCCAATAAGTGTAAAGGAAATAAAATAAATTTTGTAGCTGTGCAATACGTTACCATCTATTTGTTGAGTGGCGCCTGTGAATTACTAGTTAAACCTTGTAATGATCCGCGTGAGCCAGAGGTGCGCGTGTTTCTTTTCTCGTCTGGTGTGTGTCGGTCCCCGGTCCCAGGGGAGGTTCTGCTAGGGTTTCGGGGGCGCCAGTCCCTGAGTGGTTTCATTAAATCTTACTTATGGCATAACAGCCTCATGACAGGGGCCGCGACGCAAGATGAAGTGGGAGCCTGGGCTGTTTTAGTAAACAAATAAAATAAGAAGTAAATCTGTATCCCAGAAAGAAGCATGAGGGGAGGCCAGGAAGTACAAGCCAATAGGAACAATTTGTATTTTTATTACAAAAGAAAGGGTGGTTTTGTTGCATGTCCCGAGCCAACCAGCGGAAAAAGTTTCCCTCCAAAGACAGTGATTGGCAGACGTCATGAAGAGGGGGCGGAAAACGACGCTTCTTCGAGGCAGCGCGAGAAGACATGGGAGGACTTGTTGACTACCGACGGAGAGGTGCGGATCGACCGAACAGCTGACTACTGGGGACAGCAGTGAGGCAGCCGGCCGTGATGGAGAGCTGGTCAACCCACCGACTGCACAACTTAGATTCGCCAGCCGGCCTCGGTAGCGTAGGGGCTAGAGTGCTAGCTCCACGTGCCGAAGGCCGCCGGTTCGAATCCGGCCGCGGGCATGGATGTTAAGTGTTGTGTGTCTGTGTGAATGTCTTGTCCGTCCTGTGGCGTCCATACATTGGAAAAAAATACACATTGAGCTGGCTGTATGGCCTCCGTTGCCGAATGCCATTAAAAAAGAAAAAAAAAAAAAAAAAATAGATTCGCCTGCACGGTAACCACCATTCAGAAAAAGGAACTTTTGCATCATCGTCGTTTTTTACCCTAGTTATCGCTCCGAGATAGACTCTCTTGCTCCACCGAGAAAGTTATGTACCCTTGTGTTGCAAAAAGAAAATTAATCTTTGTAAAATCTTGTCAAGGAAACAATTAAAATACATAAGTAAAACCTAAAGTCAGATTGTGAACCTTGTTTTCAGTAGATCCCATCCAATCATGTAATGTGTCATTTGACTTTATTAATAATTCTAGTTGTTCAATAATTCATGTTTAAATAACAATACTTTGAGATCTGGATGTCGCTTCCCTCAGAATAGGGTACACTCCAATCTCTGGCGCCCACCTGATTTTTTTAAATCTTAATATTATTTGGAAATTAATAACTGGTAGTGAACGGCCACAGTAAGGTCGAGAAGTCGCTTTCCTAACATAGGGAACACTTCAACCTATATGCCAAGAGTTCCGAATACTGATGGTACGTTTAACAGAATTAACTATTTTCTTTGTGTAAAAACATTTTAATAAGATAAATGTTCTGATTTTGAAATCCGCGTTGCAAAAATTCGCTTGAAAAAACATTATACAGAAAATTAGAAGAATTTCTTTTTTTGTTTTTGTAAATTTCCCAAAAGTGTATTTTCACTAGAGATTTATTACCCGATCCTTCAAATGCTCTGTCGTATGACATATATCGTACAAAACCCTTGGACTTTTGGTGTTTGTGTTTTGGGATCCGTGTCGCAAAGCTTTGGTTGATAGTATAGACTAGGTACAGACAGGAGCCGCTCGATTCGCGACTGTTTCTACATCTACATCTATACTCTCCTGTTCAGAAATAGTGTGTTGGGAGAGGGTGCTAAGCACCAAACCTAACCCTGTGCATTCTAGTCTCGAATAGCCCGAGGAAAGAAAGAATGCATATAAGCATGAGTACATCATCTTATTTCTTTGATTTTATCTCTCCTGTGATCACGACCTAAAACCGAGCGTGGTGGTGAGTTGTTGACACTCTGGCCTCGCATTCGGGAGGACGCTGGTTCGAATCCCTGTTCGGGCATCCAGATTTGGGTTTTCTATGTTTTCCCCAAATCACTACAAACGAATGCCGGGATGCTTCCTTCAAAAAGTCCATGGCCGAATTCTTTCACGTTCCTTGTCCCCAGACCCATCCCGCCTCTAATAACTTCGACGTCGACGAGGCGTAAAGCCATAAGCAAAAAAAAAGACCTAAATTACTACTGCTAGTCACAGTCCTTACGAAAGCAGAATAGATTCTTAGATTGGGCTGGGATTTTCTGGCAGGCAGACCACGTACGTTTCGAATGTATTTATTAGTAAACATGCTACACTTACTTTCATTTACGAGTGTGACAAAATACTTTTTCTATCGAGCTAATTGGTCGTAATGACAATAGACGTAAAATTAAAGGAAATAGACGTCGTACGGATGGATGCTTATATGAATTGTTTCTTCCCTAGTGCTATTCGCAGTTGGAATGCACGGAGTTAAATTACATTCTGTTATCCGCAGTGTTGTGAATAATAGAGTATAGATGTACATGTAGACATTTTTTAAAATTAGATTTAGTACAAAATTGTGTGCCGAAGTAACAAATGAGCTAACCTGATGATTTCGATTTTTGGGGGAAGCCATCGACTGCAGACGTATTGCTGTAGGAAGGGACCCGCTTACACGCGGTTCCCCGCAGTCACCTATCCGAACGCTGTCACGGTCGCCAGTCTCCGCTTCATTCAAGCTACACGACTAGCAGACAGATGGAGACACAAGCACGCATCCAACCAATCAGGAGGAACCCCAGGTCCCCCCACTCCCCCTTTTAATTCACACCAGCTGCCAGCGTCTATGAAGTCCACAGTGGCAGTAGCGAGGTAATACAAACTACTTCTGTAGGGGACTAGGTGTCACCGCAAATTTTAAAAGATTTTAAGGTTAGTAGTTTCTGAAAAAAGAGTGGGGAACTAAATTATTTTATAGTTTTTCGTCAAAGGTTTGTAGAAATGGTGGAACAGTAAAAACACTCATAAAGCAAATTTCTTATAAAGAGAATTTTTTGTTCAGCTATCAACAATAGCTGGTTATTCTTTGTCTTTCTTTCGTTGCTGTCTGCTGGAGACCAAGTGCCTATTACAATGCCTCATCTGTTGTTTCGTCTTCCTTCCTTTCCAGTAATCTTTCATTATTTCACTGCGTTCCCTCTTTCTCTCTGCACACCAATTTGCCTCGAAACGTCTGACTTTCCATAACCTGTATCGTTGTCTACCTTCACGAATTTTCGGAACAGTTTTGTTGAGGTTAATAACGAAGAGTCACATTGATTGCGGCACCAGAAAATATAATTAATTTTATTTATTAGAATATTATGAATTGTTATTTAATGAGAAGATGGGAGTGAATCAATGTTAAAGGCAATAGTGACCTTTATAATGACAACTAGAATCAGCATTTACATTTATTTTACGAAATTATAGAAAGATGATGATGACTGGATTGATTTGTGCCTAGGCTGAATTATGAGTCTCTTTCCCAAGGTCGTGATGGGTTAACTAAATTGGCGCCGTGGTGAGCAATAGTTTGTAGTGGTACTTGCCACGTTGTCCTTTGCAATGGTGATTCCGTGCTGGAATCAGCCTTCCATTCACGTGCGATGAGATGCTGGGAGTCGCAGATCGTCGACGAGCGCTGCTCCTTCAGAACTCGAAGTAGAGACGGCGGTCAGAGGATGCGAACCCACGCTCCTCCGGCACACACTAGCTGCGAAAACCGGATCGAACTAGCGCCGATCATCCAAACACTGGTCGTTGCTGCCATGCACGCGACGCAATCAACAGTTTCGCAACGTGAACTGGCGGTTAGAACATCCGCGAAAATATTTGAACGTCTGCGCTATGTTGGACAGAGCGCTCACCAGGCTAACACCGTTGTGTCCTCCACTCGAGTGAGTCCTCCGCTTAACGGGTCCAGCTGGATTTGGGGGGTGGGGGGTGGAAAGCATTGTTTGTGTGTCCTTGCTACCTGCCTGGTTGCCAGCCCTCACACAGTTCGCAACCTTAAGGCGCGTTCCCACGATCCCTTGTAACGAAGGCGAGACGGGACGAGACGCCATGGGAACAGGGCCGCCTGTGCTAGCGGAGACGAGACGCAGCTACCCACTCTGAGTCGGTAAACATCACAGGCGTGTGTAGCGGTGCGCTGTTGCCATCGGCTTGCAGCAGCGGTGCGCACCCCTTCTGTTGCTGTAAAGTGCTCTGTACCAAACGACACTAGGCAACGTGGTGCGCAGGTAGCGGCGAGGTAAGCTAGGACTAACCTGCGGACCGCGGTCGTCCCTACACTTTGGCTAATGAGGTCCCATCCCGACTCGCCTTCGTTGCAAGGGATCGTGGGAACGCACCTTTACGTGGCGGTGACTTAATGCAACTTCACACGGCTGTAGTGTGTGTCATTTCAATAAGAACTAAAGTTGTTGGCAGTATTTCCAAGACAAGGCTTTGAGAAGGAATTAGGCGACAGAGATGAGCGATGGTTGGAGGTTTCCTTCGTTCATTTATACGGTGCTAAACTGTAGAACAACTGGCCCTGTATAATATTACGACAGGACCACATTGTTTACTTACTGTGGTATCGTTTCGATGGCCTATTAGACGCAACAGTACCTCTTGTAGAGCGCACTGTGGGAGGCCGAGGGTGTTCCTGAAACAGGCCAAGTGTCGGGAGTCCTGCAGAAACTGGGTCTGTCTGCCTGTCTGAGTTGAGATGCAAATGACAGAGGCGTGCTGCACGGGAGGTCGAGAAAGCACGCAACCCCAGCGACTGACTGGGTCACCCACTCTGCTCAGAACAACAAGCGACCATAAACAAAACGCTGCATTCTACCTCAAGTAACAAAGTAACAACATATCAGTTCCATATGAAGGACATTATACGTAATTTAATGACGTCAGTGTATCATTACATTTTCAATCAATAGTGCCAAAAGCTCTCTGCTTAAAGTACTTAATACAGCGCAAAACACGCATATACAGCAGTACCACACACCTGATAGTGCTTATATTAGTCCTGAAAGTGCAGATGCGGGATTACGATTGGAAAAAAAATGGAAGAGAACAATGTGCACACCTCACTAAAGCCATGTTATCACATTCCAAATCACTTTCGCATTCACGCAGTCCAGTATCAAAAGCCACACTAATTACATTTTCAAGTGATGATGTTCGTATGTCAATGTAATTACCTAGCTTTCGTCAAGCATATTGAAACATAGACCTATACGTAGGTGCAGCAAATTGATTGTAAATCACAGAGTGAAGTTTTATGATGAAATAACGATCATGTTCACTTGTGGTTTGGCACACTGTAGTCTTACAAAATCAGCAATGCTTGTGATATAGACCTTATATTCTACGTGGAAATGACGCACACCACTGTTTTGTCTGTGATCGCTTGTTATTCTTAACATGTTTTCGTGCGGTTCCAAGTGATCGAGGTCAGAGGTGTCCCTTGTCAGAGCACAGCACTTCTAACCAACGGGAATCATGCGACACCTGAAGAACACAGCAGGAATGTCGTGTGCAGGTGTAATTGATACAGATAAGGATCCATTATCTGTGCTTATTGACTTTCCACCGCGTGTCTGAGCTGATTGAAAGCTGCGGCACTGACTGTTCGGCCAATCCCGGGGAACTGCCGGAATCAGCCGACCTCTGCACTATCGCCTTTTTCGGGGGCGGAGAGAGGCCGCCTTTCTACTGTTTGCTGATGTCTTTTATTTGCGTACCTCCTAGATGGACGGAGCTTTCATCCAATGCGGCCAGCGTGTCGACAAAAAAATCCTCCTCCATCCAGCACTCAGCCTGAAACGAGTGAGCCACTGTGCACCCCAACTCAGACACCCTGCACGGAATTTGTACGATGCTAAGCTTCAATAGCACAGCATGTTCGGACGGGTGTTTTTCTCATGTCGTTGGAGGCAGGTAACCTAATTCTTTCAGATGCAGCATGTTTGAAGGCCAACAGAGGCCTATAACGTGATAAACCCGTCTCCCACTCTACCAGCCCTAAAGTACTTACTAAGGCCTAATGAACCAATTACGGGCTAGCTACTTGCAGACACGTGACTAATAGCCAATGGAATTCATTCCCCCCACCCGAGGTCTACAGCCCGGAAGCACAGTTCCATTCTGACGCTCGGAGAGTGACAGAGCGAGCAACCAGAGTTCATGTATGAATATCGGGCACTGGCTAATGCGTCCCATAACCCACTGCTGGCTTGGGGAAGATACTTCGACTGACTAGATTTTTACTAGCGATATGATCGATTTGCATCAGCGCTATTTCTATGCATTATTTCCATGATTTTCATACTTTTGTTAATGTACCCCATTTTAGTGAATTCACTAAAGTCGCTCAATCTTTGCCCTGCTATTTCAGTTGCTAACAATAAATTCCCTCTCATTACTAGCAATAAGTAATATTAGGAGACAGGAAAAACGAATCTGGGAGTGACTCGATCGAGGCGAACCCAGAGCTCTGTGACGTCAGACCACTCGGGATACTACAACACAATGAATGCGCCAGTGGGAATAGTGCGGATCAACGGTGTCCCCAACTGAGCTTCCACAGTTTTGGGATCACAGTGTCAGCATCTCTGGATGAAGGCCCCTCTCCTGTAAGCACTTCTCAGTCACACGTTCATTTTAGACTTGCTGTCTGCACCTGCAAACCACATCAAGGAATCAGCAGGGACGCAGATTCTAATCCCCATCTGGCCGTCCAGATTTCGTTTTTTTCCGAAATGTGAATACCGGGATGGTTCATTCAAAAGGTCATCGCCGAATTAATTCCCTTTGCTGTATCTCCCCTACAATTCAATTATTTCCTGCCTCTAATGACCAGTACCGCGACGATCCATAAGGTCAAAGAAGATGCACCGGCCAGGAAAAAACATGAAATTTACGATGATGTCTCCGTTTGTTTACTTTTGTTTGCTTATGGCTTTACGCCTCGTCGACGTTGAGGTCATTAGAGGCGGGATGGAACTGAGAGCAAGGAACGGGAAGGAATTCGGTCATGTTGTTTTGCACGTAGCATCCCGGCATTCGCCTGGAGTGATTATGGGAAACCCAGATCTGGATGCCCGGACGGGGATTCGAACCAGCGACCTGTCGAATGCGAGGCCAGCACGCTCGGCAGTTGAGTACTGACCTGTTGAGCCGTGTTGTCGTGTGTTGTGGCGTGCAGAGGTTGGCAGCGCCGTCTGGTATCACTGCCGCTGGAGCTCCAGCACGCCACTGTACTCTGCGTGCCATGTTTTATTCATCGCGCTGTACGTTTTCGTAAGCGATTGCCCGTTACAGGAGGCTTATACCTCCAACCGAGCCGTCGATAAATCTCGGGAGTGACGAGACTTACCAGTTTTTTTTCTGTCTCTCCGTAAGCCCCGAGTACAATCAAGGGTCTCCCGCACCATTACCGTTGTATTCTCTCCCGGAATTTCTTTGTCGGAGCGGCTAATACACCTGGGAGATGAGTTAATATTCCAGACGGAAATACAAGCGGCCTTTCAACCGCTCCTCATCTACAAAGCTAAACGGGTTTCCGAATCGGTACCGAAACTATTACCACAACCAAGTCACCAGGCTCACCTCGTCATTAAATCACGTAGATGACGTTTGAAGGGGGCTGATTCTGGGAAGTGGAAATCACGTCAGTGACGTTAAGGTCGACATGTTGGTGGAACTGCTTGTCTCGTAACTGTCAATTCTTCTCTTGTTCACTGTCCTGTTTCCATATTAGTGTAATATTACTTCTCTAGTGTCCTTGTAGGGTAAAACATCAGAAAAGGATAGAAATTTAAAAAAAATATATGGGCTTGGATAACAAAGACCTGAGAATTATTGTTAATCTGTAGTGGAAGCAGTCTGCTCATGCGAGACTCAAGGGAGAAAATATGGATGAAGTAATAATTCTTCGTGGTGTAAGACAAAATTGTATCCTGTCCCCCTTATTAATTAACATCTATTCAGAGTATATCTTTAGGGACGCGTTGAGCGAAGTGTAGATGGGAGTGCTGTTGGTTGGAAACTGGATAAACAAAATTCACTACGGGGATGAAACAGTGATTTTTGCAGACAGTCAGGGAAGTTTACAATGTATTACAGATAGAGTGTCTCCAAGTAGCCACGAATACGGACTTGATATTAATATAAACAAGACAAATGTAATGGTCATTGGCAAAAACAACAACTCCCAATGTCATATTATGAGTGACCAGAAGACCACTGAATGTGTATCAAGGTATACGTATCTTCGCATCACAGTAAACAGCCAGAGTCTGGCGTGCTTGACTCGCTTCAGCAGGGGTGACCAGTCCATTGCGGAGAAACTAATTCCTACAAATTTTTGAGGGGGAGGCGGTTGATCCCCGCGACAATTGCGTCTCTAACCGATTAGGACAATCATTTCCTGTGATTAGTTTCTTTTTGGTATGGGTAAAGATCTATGATCTTCAGTGAGCAATCCTACCCCTTAATACGTCATCCTGATTTCTGTTTTTCATGGTTTCACGAAGTCACTCCAGGCAAATGCCGGGCTCGTTCCCTTAAAGGCCATGGCCGAACTCCTTTCGGTTCCTTATCCGAATCCCTTCCCTTACAACAGCCCACCTGTTAGGCCTCACCTGGGACGAATGAAACCTTAACAAAAACAGAAGAAGTTAGTATCTCTAGTCAGTGATACTGCCATCCTGCTGGCATTCGGGAGGACGGGCATCAAATCTCGTCCGGCCATCCAGACTGGGGATTCCCGAAGTCACTCCAGGCGAATGTCGGGTAGGGGGGGGAGGTACGATTTATACATCACGGCAAACTACCTTCTCCTTAGCTTAGATCGACTAGAAAGTTTCTCAGAGACCCTGCACCAGCCCACCTCACAGGTTTCGTCTGGAAGGAATGAAATTTGTTAAAAAAGAGAGAGTGAGAATAATTTACTTTATTTTCAGATTTTGTTTTTAACTGCTTTACGTCTCTCAACAGCGAGGTCTTTAGAGGCGGGAAAGGATGGGGGCAAGGAATTGGAAGGAATTCTGACATGGCCTTTTTAAGGAAGCATCCCGGCATTTGCCTGGAGTGATTTGGGAAACCATGGAAATCCCAAATCTGGATGCCCGGACGGGGATTCGAACCGCCGTCCTCCCGAATGCGAGGCCAGAACGCTATCCGTTACACCACCACGCTCGGTATTTACAGATGGTTTGAACTCCCTTTTCTTATAAAACTTGCACACACGTATCGTTGATCAAGTTGATATTTGGACAGAACATAATGATAGGAACTGTAGTCACGTGCATTAAACAAACAAGGATGGAGGTAATAAATAAACAGTGCTTTTCCATTTAGAAGCTTTCTTTAACGTTGCTCTCAGAGATGGCATAGACACTTACTGGCGTTACTATTACTGTTGTTTGCTAGTAATGAGACTCGCTGTGCTTTGTGGTTTATTTTGACTGTAGAGACAATACGAGTCGAGACACCAGATTAAAACCTACCGTACCCTGAGAGCACCGAGGCCCGCTTTTCTTACGAAGTAGGTCGCAGACCACTAGCGAATTAATTTACAGACCGGAAAACAGTCAAAACTCAAGGGCACCGCCAGCGCTTGCTGTCGGAGCGTTTTGTTAGTGGAGTGATGAAGGGATGATACGAGAATCCGAAGTGGAGCGACAGGTGCGCTCGAGTGGCGCGAGCGGTGCGGTCAGTGCGAGGTCGGAGGTCCCAGAGTGCCCCAGCAAATCACGCGCTTCCGGGACGCGGATCAGAATGTATCGGGCACAGCCGATCAGCAAGTGCCACAACGCCGCCTCGTCGAGAACACGGAGCCGCACGACTTCGAATGCCCGAATTCTACCCATTAATAACCAGTTGTGGTCAGAATGACCTGCTGACAGGGTTTCTCATCCGCGGCGCGATCCGCCTCTGTCGAAGCCACCTAACCTAACATGGTAGTCCTACCGGGTACAGGGGACCAACAGATTAACGTGGAACCGTTGCCATTACGCAGCAAGCTATGCCAGCGCTGAAAGTCTGGTTGAGGGGCTTTCAGAATCTAACTCGAGATCGGCATTACGTCTCCAGTCAGACGCATTAACTACTCAGCCAGCTCGTCGTTAACAATGCACATTATAAAAATATGGTGGCGGCTTTCGAACATACTTTCTTAAAAATGTTGAAAGATTACACTGCCCAACCTAGCAGCATAGGGGATGTTTGCTGGGGTCGCCGCTACAAGTACGGCCTCGGGATGGGTGGTTTAGATTAAATTTTGTGTCCGTCCTTTGGTGAACAAAAATACTTGCGAAATAATAGGGCCTATCCTAAAAATTGTTTAAAGATTTTAACGTTTCTTGTTTATTTTTACAGTTTGAAACTTGGGGTGAGTGTTAAAATTTGAAATTGTCACTCTACCATAAGTGCAGACCAAGCAGGAAACTGAAATGCGACCGAAATGTCAACAAACACATACTTGTGTCTACCGACGCCCCGTTGGGTCCGTGAAGGTGTCCGGCGCTGACACGGACTCAGCTGGTTCCAGTCCTGGTGGTGGACTCGACCGTCAGGGTAGGTAGTTACAGATTGACAGCCAGAGTCCTGGGTTAAATCTGAACCCTCTGCGTAGTGCGTACGGAGCGAGGGAATACCGCACTGTGACGGTGGTTCGTCCATTGGATGGGGACGTTAAGGCTGGCTGCACTTAGTGGTCTTTCGGAAGAGTAGGCCTGACTGGGACGGCACCAGGAGACAGTTCCTCGGGTAACTCCGTCACCGAACGTGGCGACCGTCACGTGTGTCTAGCCTGACGCCATAAGAGCTAACATGCAGAGTTGTGGAATCTTCGTACACTGACTACAATTTTCAGGCCAACATCAAAGCGACTGAGAGCTTGCATGATCCACGTGGACGAAATGGATGACAAAATCTAGATGGGTATGTATGGATATAAACATACTCACGTTCTGAGTACGATCACGAATCTAGAATCATATTTGTCGCGTTTGATCGTTGTCGGACCTCATAAAGTCGTTTTAAAACAGAATATGCATTCCACATAGTCTAAAAGCGACAGTAATGAGTTTTCACGAATAAAAGTCATGACACGACCTGCCTGAAATACTTGACCTGTTTTTGACGCTAAAGTTCAGCTCTGGAAAGTTTGATGGATTACTGATAAGGGGTGTCCATTAATTACGTGAGGTGAAACAGGGGTTGGAGGGGGGAGGGGGGGGTTGGCGAAATCTCACGTCATCTTTTTAATTCCTTGAAGAACAGGAGAACCAAAAAAAAAAAAGTCTCCAAAAGTTACGAAGTCGTCCTCAACAGGGGATGGGGTCCACCAGATCTCACCAAGGGAAAGGGGGCCAAGATCACCGAAAAAATACTTCACGTATTTGATGGTGGCCGCCTTGGAGATCTCGCTGTATAGTGGATGAGTTTCCGTAGTGTAGTGCGAGACAATACTTGGTTACAAATACGCACGCCAGACGAAAGACTGCTGGCCGGCGCGCTAGCCCGCGCGCTGCCGGGGCGGAAGACAATGGTTCGCCGCCCTCTCGCCGGACAAAGGGCGAATACCTCCGAGAAACGTGAGCCCTGATGGATGGGGCCGCATTGTGCGAGAGGGCCTAAGTGAATGTTGGGCAACAAGATGAGTGCTAACGAACCCGACCACGGGGCGGCGGCGGGGACAGTCGGCACTCCGAAAAACCTGCCACCTGGAGGTTAATGCCACCCAACACCGTTTAGTTACACACATCTCTACCCACGCAGTACCAGTGTGTTGCGCACTGCACTTCTCACTCATCTTGCGTGCGGACTTAATAACTCTAACGTTTACAGTATCCATTCACATCTGACACTGCTGCAAATCCTCTGTGGCTCTACTGTCCTCCAGATACACACTCACACTTATACATATATATATGTAGGGGATCCAGGAATGAAAGGATAATCCTGCACTCGCAGGTAGGTCACAGCATTTCCTACTATATCACAAAATATTATTTTATTAAAAGTCTTACCATTTTCAAGATATTGATTTTTAGTTGTTTTTTTTTCGAGACATGTGCCTTTGTTCAGTTTGTTCCATGTCATTGCTACAAATTAAGACTGTTTGAACCGTGTTTTTTTTTAAATTTAGTAAAAGATATTTGAGTCATCTAAATCAATGGTCTTTTTTTTCCTAAAACGTTAAAAAACCTTATAAAAATCTTAAATGCTATAATTATTTTATACTTCCTTTAAAACGATTGTTTTATGTTAGTTAAATCGGCTAAAGAGACCATTTTAAGCATGTACAGTAGTAAAAAATGACCATAACCATTTAAAAACAGATTCTTTAAAGACTTTTTAACGTTTTTTTAATAAAAAAAGATAATTGTTTTAGATTACTCAAACATCCGTGAGTAAATTAAAAACAACAGGGTTCAGAAAGTCTTAATTTGTAGAAATGGCATGGAATAAACAGAACAAAGTCACATGTAAAATAAAAATTAAAAAAAGATAAAGAAATCAGCTTCTCGAAAATGGTGAGACTTTTTTTAAAATAAAGTTTTGTCATATAGTAAGACATGATCTGACCTACCTGTGGTTGCATTAATATCCTTTCATTCCATGGAGGTGAGATTTAACGTCATAGATTCTTTATTTTAATTTATTATTTTTGCTTATTTATGTTTCTGACATTTTATTATGTTATTTTGCTGTATTCGACGAACAGACATCAGTTTTGATATTCTACCATACTGGGTGTAACATTTGATTCACTGCCTCCCTTCCTGTCCTCTGTTTGAATTTACCCCCACTTTGTTGCTGGCTAACAGTCACTCTGTGAAGAGGTCTTCTTCAACGCCCACCCTCCAAAGTGACGACGAGCTGCCTGCGCATAATTTCCACGTCATTTGTGCTTTCGCCTTTTTTACGTGCTCGCACAACGCAATCATGGTGGTTGTTCATTTGCCTATCCTCATTTGTAATTTCTTTTCGCTGCCTATCGTCTATTATTTCCTTGCGTATATATACATATTACATAGCTTTACGCCCCGTCGACGTCGGGTCATTAGAGGCGCGAGAGGATTCGCGACAGGGACCAGGAACGAATTCTGCCATGTTGTTTTAAAGGAATCATCCCGGCATTCACCTGCCGCTATTTCAAGAAACCGTGAAAACCGAAATCTGGATGCTCGGAGGAGGATTGGAACCCGTGTTCTCACCTTGGCGTCAGTTTTAGCTCGGGTAACCGCAGCTATATTCATATATAAGCAGTAGTAACAGACACTTTTAAACCTGCATGTAGGCGGCGCGAGATTTATTGGGGAGTAGCTTTGGACAGTTTAACAAAATTTAGAGAAACACATTTCACTCAGTGTAGTAATTTGCACAGGAAACAAATTACTTTGAGAATGTTTTCAGTTATCAGGCTTTCCTACGGCTGTATAACGTGCAACCAATTATTATTTGTTCGTCTGCACCTTCAACGTTGAAGTTATAAGCCTTCAACAAACCAAAAACATTTTCGCCTGTGTTCTGTCTTCCAATGGCTCCCAACCCAACGCCTTCGGCATATCAGTTACTGATTGAATTCTGCGGTAATTTCCGCAAAGAAATCTAGCTCCACTCCTTTGTACACCTTCCATTTGCCGAACTTTACGCGCACAATGTGTGATGAGTGAGGAAAGAAGTCTGTGGAAGAAGCTTACAGAAAGAAGAGACAGGCTGGTAGGTCATATTGCGCGACATACTGGATTGGTTAATTTGTTAGTGGAAGGAACAGGCGAAGGTAAGAACTATAGAGGAACACAGGGATTAGAATATATAAAGCTGGGTTGTAAAGGGTATGTAGAGATGAAGAAGTTTGCAAAAGATAGGGAGGGATGGAGGATTACATCAAACCCTCGACTGACGACAGCAAAAAACAACACCACAGCAGTCCACCATATTCAACCAGTGGTCTGTCCTGGGTTTCCAACTTCCCTCATGTATCCCCTAATCACTCTCTGCAGTAAATGAAGGACTTGGAAACATCTTGCTACCACGTGTCGTGCCCAATTGAGTTTAGAATTAAAAGTGTTGCCAAGGTGTTTGCAGGTGAGATCTTGAACAGGAGTGTCCGCGCCGGCTGCACTGCCTGTGGTGGGCGGCTGCAGGTGGTGTGACGTCACGAGGAATCCGGTCCGACCGCCCGCGGCACGTGCGACAGACAGACAGACAGACACTGTGCGGCGCGCGAAGGAACCACAGCCTGCCGAGTCGCCCTAAATGCTGCTCACTAATCACTACAATACGAGACATCGACCACTTAATAAAATCACCACCAACATTATATACATGTTACTCTCAAACACCGAAATCGCGTTACGAGGCTCTAAGAAAAAATAAAAAAATTTGAGTCGAGACACGTGAGGACAATGCGGCCTGGACCACACGCGAATTTCGCGTTGTGGTGTTTTTTTAGTTAGATGCAACGAGTTCTGGCTGTTTACGTCTTCCAAAAAAAAAAAAAAAAGGATGCGTTGTAGTGGTTTTTTTCCCGCTCTCTTACATTTTACATCTATTTATCCAGAGACAGACCGCTTGGATGTCCTCCACTGTAGTACACACAATAACACAGCCTTCTATGTAATTCAGGTAATTTATCTGCGATATCATATCCAGTATCGCACAAAGAAACTGTTTCTCTAATAATACCGAGCGTGGTGGGTGAACGGTTAGCGTTCTGGCCTCGCATTCGGGAGGGCGCGGGATCGAATCCCCGTCCGGGCATCCAGGTTTGGGTTTTCCATGGTTTCCCCAAATCACTCCAGGCGAATGCCGGGATGCTTCCTTCAAAAAGGCAAATGGCCGAATTCCTTCCCGTTCCTTGCCCCTGTCTCATGCCGCCTCTAATGATCTTAGCTGTCGACAAAGCGTAAAGCCATAAGTAAAAAAAATAAAAAAAGTTTCTCCAATACCAAACAAGTCCACTTTTGTACACATACGTAGTGACAGTTTCTACGCACAATATTACGCATGGAATATCAACTTTCCATCTCATAGGACACAGGGAGGGATGTTATCACTCTCTTTATTTTCCAGTAACATTCGCCATACTGCCAGCTGAAGTGCGATTTAAACACCCGTGTCCTACGCTACGACGCCGTGAATGACTTAGCTCGACATTTTATGAACTACTGGCAGCTGCCTCCACGCCTTGTAATATCGTCGGGCAGTGAAGCACTGATTGTGAGGCAAGTAGAATACAGTCCCTTTTCTATATACATGTATACATCTTAACTGTGACCAACCTTTGAACTTCCAACTGAGCCAGTCGAGCAATATGCTTGCGTTCCGGATGCGCCTGTAGGGAACTTGGCGATTCTCTTGAACTTCGCCCGCTAGGTGGGAGCTGTTTGGATACTCTACCTCAAGATCTCCTCCAGCCTGAGTTCAACCCTGGTTACCCACCCAGTGCCTAATCCACTTTAATAAACTGCGTCGACCTGGAGACTGGACGTCAACTGGACAGCTCGGAAACGTTCGGCGAGTCCGATGATACCCGAACTATTAGTTTAACTGACCGCCACCACAGCGCTGCGTAACTAACCAGGATATTTCAAAGGTATAACTGCATTGACTTTACTTTCAGTTGCACTGTTAAAAGGAAAAGTAAATAACTGAATCTGGTTTTGTTGCACTTCCAATGGTAATATTAAATGTTACTGTAATGTTAGAAAAAAAGGAAAGTGTATGTTGAGAACGTAACAGCATAAAAATACGATGGACAGAGATAAAAGAAAATAATGCGGGGCAGAGATTAAAAGAATTAAAGTGCGACGTTCGTTTAACGGTGTGATATCGTAGGTGATATGAGCACTTTCTATGATTAGATTGTAAGAATACTTGGCTACGATGTTATTAAATGACTGTATTTCACTTTAAAAGATGGACATTTTTATTCTAATGGAGAAGTTGTTTAGTTACTGTTTATTCCGTTGATATATTTCGCAACTCCGTACGTTTCGCGTAATCTTTCTCTGAGATTTTAATGAAATTTCTTATGTCTTATGTTACGTTGTCACTTTGTTCTGGTAACGGCTATATGTAGAATGCAGGATAAGCACCATACGCTCTTCTCATTACATGAATTTCTGCGTCCAGTCATCGTAAATAAACAACAAGAAACATGTAAATTTAAACGATCGTACCATTGCAACTTTGTAAAGTACGATTGCCACGCATTAATTTTTGTTTATCCCTGCTTTTCGTATGTTTGTGCATTTACTTCCGCAACTGACAATTACCTTCTTTTTTTTTTGGCATCGCAATTACAATTTCTTTTAATTCTATAAGTACAAGAAATGTCAATTTCAATTATTAGTTTGGAATTTACTCTTCCTTTCAACAGTATAAGCGCTAATAAATGTCAGTACTGTTATTCAATTGAATTCTGCAGCCTATAGTGCGCGTTACGAACTATGGCGGCCCAATTTAGCGAGGTTATGCACATGTACGTCACCACTATGCCAGTAGCCAATCACATTCAGTAACAATCCAGAGCCTGTCGTGTTAACACGAGTGTTCATGCGATGTGTTTGTGAAGTCTACAGTAGTAAATTAGTGAGCATTGTAATAATTCCTATACTAAATAATGAAAGATGAGCAGCATAAGTGTAGGGTTCTGCATAGTCAAAGTAGAGAGCATGTTTTTAAAGTATATAAGCATTTTAAGCGCGAAACAGACGCGAGAGGGCCGATCTGCGACGTTGCCAAAGCTCAAGAGAGATCTGCTAAAGTGTGTGGTACTAGCCTTAGAAATGTACTGCGAATAGTTAAACGCGGCAACGTCGGATGTTCTATGTCAACCCTATCTCTGTCTCTCTCTGCGCGACCCGCCTTCGTTCGTGACGCGCACTATAGCCAAGCAGCGCTGTTGTGGCGGGCTGCGTAACTAACACTTCGGCCATTGCCGAGACTCGCCGGAGGTTGCCGATCCATGGAGGCGAGCGCAGTCTCCAGGCAACACATTTTATCAAAGAGGATTAATAAAGTATTTTAAAATACGAAGGCAGATAACATTGCTTCCTGACAACCAACAGCGCTGGTGTCAGATGGGCACCACTTTGATTCCCGGTTAGATTGTTACACAGTGTGGAATGCAAGAAACGTACTATTTAAATATCAATATTTTTCTACTTTAACTTTTTTTTCTTCAAAGACTCGCGTTGTTGTGTAATATCGTTGAACGCAGCGTGACTTGAATTCCTTTACTCTCGTAATCGAAATCTCTGCTCGTGATAGGCGGCGAAAAAAGTGCTACTCTGAAATCGGTGCAACTCTGGTTTCAGACCTCAAACAATGTCCGCAAGAAAGTTGTCTGCGGAGCGATTAGTGGCTGAGTCGCGACTTTCACCTTTGGTCGAAAACAACGAAAGGCGGAAAATGTCGGCGGGTGCGCACAACTGGGCCAGGCGGCGCGGGCGGGCGGTAAGCGACACCGCAACCTGCGGCCACTGGCGGCGGCAGTGGTAACGAGACACACCGCAGCGATACACGATGACAGAGGAGCAGGTGGGTGCGGTGTCCACACGGGGTCAGCTGGTTCCAGTCCTGGTCGTGGCAGAGCCGCTGGTGCACGATTCATAATCACCAGACTGTACAGCAAATTCCTGGCTCTGGCCTCGCCTTACGGAGGAAGCCTGTTCGAATCCCCGTCCGGGCATCCAGATTTGGGTTTTCCATGTTTTCCCCAAATCACTGCAGGCGAATGCCGGGATGCTTCCTTCAAAAAGGCATGACCGAATTCCTTCCCGTTCCTTCTCTCCAGTCCCATCCAGCCTCGACGTCGACGAGGCGTAAAGACATAAAAAAGGTGATGGTTTAAATACCGAAATATCAAATATCACCAAGGTTAGGGGGGGGGGGGTTAACAGGGGAGGTGGTCGCACCAGAACTCACCACGGAGGGAAGGAGGGGGGGTGTCCAGATTTCCGAAAAAACACCACACGCAATTAATGGAATTGCAATTTTAAATTCTTTGACTGTTTGACGTAAGCTAACCATCACTTCCCCTCGTAATTTACTCCGTTCCCTGACTTACAAAACTAATATTCTCCCTACTACGTTATGCCTTAGGTCGGTTGGCAGCTTGCAGCATCATCTATTCTCTTCTACGTATTAAACGTAATTCTTCAACCAGAAACCGTTCCAACTCTCACCGCCAATCTACGCTTCGTACAATCGTAATGCTCGCATCACCCTCCGCCTGTCTTCTAATGAATTAGTCGTCACTCTGCTTTTGTTACGGGAACAAAAAACTCAATATATATATATATGGTCACACACAGATTAGAACTTGCAGAACCCTTCCTTAACTAATATCTAATTTAGAAATGAAAAAACTCAAAAATAGGGAAAAAATATATAGGACTGTTTGCTGTTGGGAATTTTTTCGCTGCTGCCCTAAACAAACAGAACCATTATCAAATGACTGTTTGCCTGAATGATTTAATGATGCATCTCGTCGACATACCATCAGCAATGTTACCGGAAACTCTCAATGAATGAACTAAAAATTAAAATTCGTAAATGGCAACGATGTATAAGATCCATTGCGATAGAATTAAATTGAAATCTATACTGGAAATATCTATGCGTTGCTGTACGTCTGGTGTGGTTTGGGACCCACATTTTGAGTATCAAATACAGGAGTTGGAGAGGGTGCAATAAAGGGCTGCTAGATCTGTTTCTGGAAATTATCGTGGAACGCAGTCAGTAACAGATATGATAAAAGAGTTGGAATGGGATTCATTGCAAGACAGGAGAAGGGTGTAGTGGGTCACAGGAATGTACAGGGCGTATATTGGTGATGAGGCGTCGAAAGATATTGGTTTAAAGTTCAAATTTGTAGAGGGCAAATCTAGGTGCGTGCAGGAAAAGTGGGAAATTGGGTGTGTAGGGAAATTGCCACCGGATCATGCGTTCCATCGCGATTCAGTTGAATTCAGGAGAGCGCGTGTTCGAATCCCCTCGCTCCACGCTGATTTCGATTTCCCACGTCACTCCGTGCGAGTATTTCATTCCCGTCCCCTCACCATACCCCCTCTGGCTCTGACGACCCCGACGCCGACGAACCATAAAGAAAACGCTTAGAATATACAAGTGCTGTTTATCTGACACTTGTTAAATTGGAGCTAACATATTTATTTCCTGTGTGGTGATTTCTACTTAGCTCGTGAACAGTGTTCCTTCTTGTTTTGTCAGTACCTGTCAGGCGACTATTTGCCTGTTCTCTCACAGCGCCAGTTTCGATCAAGCACGAGTGAGCGTGTGTGTCGTATACGTCACAAGACTGTTAGCTGTTTAGATTTCTGAGCTCCGGTCGTGTGTTTTTGTGCGTGTGTGTTACGGATGGACTAATGGATGACGGGAGAATAAATCTCGTTGAACGTGTTTATGGCGTTGTTTCCAGTCCGTCTGATTAATGTTGTTTGTCGGCCTGAATAATGTTTGCTTCGTCAAGCTCAAGCGACCGATGAATACCTGCCTCTCTCTCACTGATTGTTTTCTTTACAAGCGATAGTTTTCTTGTCGAGCGAAGCTGTTGTGTTTGTGATCGTTGATCGTATATCTTTGTTTATATCTGTGGACAGACTGCCGTTTTGTAGGACGAGTTGTTTGGAAAGGCATTGCCCTCAGTCCTATGTAGGTTGTATGATACATGATACATACTCTTGTCATGTTAACTGATATATGCATCTTTTGTGCACTTTAATTGTCTTATCATTATTTGTTAATCTTTGTTCAATGATTTATTTTCTCTTAGTGTATTGTTCATACTTCGTTTGTGCCACGATGCGTGCATTTGTTAGAATATATCACAGAATTATTTGTTCCCACCCATCGTCTGAGCTTACTATTATATTCTCTCAGCAGTTTTTTTTCTGTTGTGATTGTTTTAGCGTGGCGTCTTCTAAGTGGGCTGCTCTGTGTTGATTTATTGTTTCAGTTAAACCGGTAGGGAGCGTGCATAAACTACGTGACAAGCTGTATTTGGGGGGAGGGGAGGAGGGAAGGGGTTGGCTGGAAAACTGTTGGTCTACGTGAAATGGGAGGGGGTTCTGAGCCAGGCCACGTAGCTTTTCATTCATATTATTTGTCACAGTTAAAACGAGGTACAGAACACACTACAACATGTGACTTAGACTCGTGTAGGCTCGCTAGCCTTGCCGCTGTCAGCGCCAGCTCTCCAGGGCAGAGGACCGAGCCTGGACGTAAGCTCGAGCCTGGCAGTAGGCTCGGTCTGTTATTCGCGTGCTGCGTGGGGACGAAGCCACGCTGGTACTCAACCAGTACAATCGGAAACACCACGAACTGCATCGAAGTCTAAAAAGCGCTAAATCATAGGATGAAGTAACTGAAAAATTAATTAAGTAGTGCCTATGCATTCATTTGCACGTAGATTACTGTTTGGAGCTTTCCTTACATTCAGGTTAGTGTCGTCTGCAAATAAAACGCTCTTAACCTTGTCGGATAACCTTGCAGGAAGATGATTGATGTATAATTTAAACATAAGGGTCCTAGCACAGAGCCTTGTGGCATGCCATGTTGTATTTTCTCTCATTCTGATGAAGCATCTTTACTGATCTTAGAATCAAAAAGGGAAAATTTTTGCATTCTGGTTTCCATGTATGAATTTAAACATTTACCTGCAGTTCCATAAATACAGTACCATAGTATTACAATTATTACTGGCAGCAATATATTAACACGTATTATATATCTGACAGCTGACGAGGGAATATCGTTTTTGTCTACGTGTGCGAGGAATCACATGACACATGTGATAAGGCGCCATGGGGGTGCAAATCCCGAGGTCAGACACCACGCGTGATAATGACCATCACCTCATGGCCCTAACCACACACGCCTTTTCTAATGCTTGCGATTTTATTAAGTACTAGCGTAAGCCCGCGGTCGTTTCTTGCGTATCGTCACGGGTCTAGAATGGTTCCAGTTTTTAAAGTCAAAGAATAAGAGAGGTTGACGTGATCTGTCCAAAGACGAACTCGGTATGTAATTCACCGTTAGAGTAAACAAAATGTGTCGAGCCTGAAGAACTCAGAAGTACTGACAGACGCGACGATCGGTCTTTCGTTTCAAAGATCGTGGTTGGTAGACTCGAACTTGCTGGAATACAAACTTGACCCAACCAGGTAAATGTTCCCTTAGCACAATTTGAAGATAAGGGGAGTGCGCAATTGCTTCGAATGCATCACATAGTTCATTTTTTTATTAAGGCTTGGATAATATTCATAATATTATCTATGGTCATAGTGTATATAACGGCCAGAGAACGTAATTCATTTCAGATTATTAAATGTTGAGCAACTCCTAAGAAATTAATTGCCAGAATATTCGATTCGGTATCATATTTGGTCTGATATCTACTTTAAATAACCTAATAACCCACGTACAGTGAAGGTGAATAAACACCATTAACGGAAGTGGTCAGTAAAATACGTAAAAATCAAATACACCGTAATGTATAAATTTTGATCAAGCATAAACATTAGTGAAAGTTTTAAGTAATATTAAATTTATCCTAGCTCGGAATGAGAATTGTCATTCGTGATTACAGCAGAGGCCATGAGTAATTTAATTTTTTAAAGTTTCTTTTATGTTGCTTTCATTGGTCACATCTTACTCAAAAGGAGTTCCACGTTTTTTCAACACTGAAGTTTATCGATATTTTCGCAACTATCAAATGCTACGAAAACAAGCTTAATGAATGTATTATGGCAATTAATTTGGAAGCAGTTGCTTAACCATTAAATTGTGGACGTAGCCTTGATTTTTTTGTAATGATATCTCTGGTCGCTGTTAATATGCGAGCGGCAACTGGCACGCGACGTCATCGTTCTCCAGCCAATAGGTATAGAGATGAGTGAGTGAGCTTAGTAAATTATATAGCAGATGTAATGCGCGGTTAATTTTTGCGCCGGGTGTTCGCAGCGGGACCCGGAGCTGATCCTCGTGGCGGCCATTGTCCAGGGATTAGCGTCGCCCGCGGACTGTCGCTCCGGCGTGAGTTACGCCGCCCGCGGACTCCCAGGAAAACAGCCGCACAATGGCCGCACAAGACGCCCTCACTGCGCGACACCCAGCGGCGAGATTTACGACCCGCGGGCGCCATCCGCGGCGATTAATCCAGGGGCCGGTGTTGATATTGGCCACAGCGGGAGACTGATCCCACACACAGCGAGTGGGCTGGCTGGCAGCTGTGCCACAACACCACAACACACGCTCACTGGCCGCCGTGGCGGGACCTGCAGTTTAACGCGCGATCCCAACCACGGAGCGGCTGGTGCACCTCATATGATTAAGCAGGACTCTTAAAAACTACAGGTCCCAGTGGGATTTGAACCAGGGACCCAGCGCCTTCAACACTGAAATACGAGGATTGGAACTTAAATAGTGGCAACTATTTATTCACAACCGATACAAAAGGGTTACATGTTTGCACCTGTTACTGTCCTTCAAAGTAGTCACTAGCGTTGTGTAGAACCCGTTGCCAGCGATGTGGAAGGCGTAGTATACCGTTAGCAGAGCCTGTTCTGTTGATGGTGCGAATGGAGCGGTCTACTGCATGTCGAATCTCCGAAACAGTTCTGAAGCGATTGCCACGAAGTGGTTCCTTCATCTTCGGAATCAAATCAAAGTCGCAAGGACTTAAGTCCGTGGAGAATGGTGGATGGAACAGTACTTCCCAGTCCCATCGACCGAACAGAGCTGCCACAGCTTGCGCTGTATGCGCCCGCGCATTGTCGTGCGAAATGATGGGTGTGTTGTGCAGAAAGTGTTGCCGCTTCTTTCGCAAAACTGGTCGCAGGCGATGCTCCAAAAACGAACAGTAATACTGTGCATTGACGGTCTGCCGTGGAGGAACGTAATGCGTTAGGATAACACCATCACAGTCGTACACGAGAATCACCATAACTTTCACCATACTGGGGCTCTGACGCACTTTAGACTTTCGCAGCGACCCATAATGACGCCATTAGTTGGATTGGCGTTTCAGTTTTGGCTCGTACGATGTGGCCCATGTCTCATCCAGTGTTACGATACGGCGTAAGAAAGCCTCTCCTTCGCGCTCATAGCGCTCCAAGTGCGTCTGAGCAGCGTCGTAACGCATCCATTTCCAACTCCGTTGTTTCTGTTTCGAAAACATAGTGACACCGTTACGTCAGACCGCTCGCTCACAAGTGACTGCGTTTCCCTCGATTGTGCGCACGCCGGGGACGTGGGACGGGCGAGTCCATTGGCTCGGAAGTAAGGTAGGTATGTGAACAACGTGTGCTATCAGCGATAATAGTAGATTCCATTGCATAGTGTCTCCACAGCAGTGTTGCCACTATTTAAGTTCCAACCCACGTATCACACCGCTCATCCCTCCAATAATCACCTGGGATATAACCAAAAGCGCAACAATTAATTTTTTTTCAATAATTAAACTTCAAAGTCTCTAGAATTTTCGAGCTCCATCTTTTCGGACTATAAGACATGGCTTGTAAAGGAAATATCCCTGTAATTTGTGACATTTATGTCTAACCTCCTTGTGCCGCATTTTTCTGCTTAGTAAATAATTATTTTTGTATTAATACTATGTGTTTAACAATGTTGCGAGTACAATTATTGTAATTAATTGTGCTGAAATGTAAATAGGGTTCCACAGATGGTAGTATGTGTAGAACGGGCTACTAGTAGCATCTTAGTTTTTAACTCGAGTAATAATGTATCTTTGGTCAATAGTGTAGTGCTCGGGAACTGGCGCCGGAAGGCTCGTGTGAGGTCAGCGAGTGCTTGTTGAGAGTGTAATCTGAATATGTTATGCGGAAGAATTTGTATTGAGTGTAAAGTTGAGGTTGAGTTTTTGAAAACATTAAACTGAACGTCAGTGTTAATTGAACCGTGTGTTTTGATTTCTTGAAGTCATTTTTAGAAATCCTGAGTATCGTGAGCATGTATCCTGACACGATATTAAGTGACAGTCATTAAGAATAAGAGTTGTTTGGCTTGCAGTGTTAGAGGTGGACAGAGGGCCAACCAAACACAACATGCCCAAGGTTATTAGCAGCTTATAAATAGCCTTGTGAATATGTAACATTGTATAAGAACTAGTTTCTATGTCCGTCAGCGCAGTGTACTGGCAATTAATTTCTTCGCAGTTTTGAACATCGCAACATTGTTGATACTGTATTTCGGAAGTACTTTACATCTCAGTACAGTTTTAACTGTTCATAAGGCGCTGAATCAAAGACATCAGTAACATGACGTCAGAGAAAGCAACGTAAATTTAAAACACATTTTAACAATCTATGTTTCGGAGCTTATTAGTTTTAATCCTGGTATAGACTGCACAGATCGCGATAAATGTGAAAGTGCTTTTATCCGAATCAAGTAATGAACTATGGTGGGTGAGCGGTATCGCTCCGGCCTCGCATCCGGAAGGACCCAGGTTCGAATCACTGTTCGGGCATCCAGACTTGGATTTTCGATGGTTTCCTCAAACAGCTCCAGGCGTAGGCCGAAATGGTTCATTCAAAAGGCCATGGCCGAATTCCTTCCTGTTCTCGGCCCCCAGTTCTTTTCCACGTCTTATGATGTAAAAGTTGAGGAGACCCTAGTTGATGGTGCGTATGTGTTTTGGTATTTGGAATTCAAACTTATTTCACAGGAACCTGAGTGGGTTCGTATTGTGGCTAGTACAGTAGCACAGAGGCTGAATATTAAGATCCTGATCGCCACTGTGCATGATATCCGTGTTTCATATTACGAACCACCTTATTATGCTGTGTTTACATCGGAGAATTCTGGTTGCGGGATGAAAGCACGATTACGCTGCGTCGCTAATACTCAGCAGGAGGTGAGACCTTCAGCACGCGAATACACTGCTGCCTGCTTAATAACCTGACCGGGAGCCCAGCCGCTCCTAGGAACTTTCGTCATCAGCGCCGCCGCTGCGATGCAAGTCAGCCGACGTTTCACCGCGGCGAAGTGTAGGCTATACAGGAGGTTTCTGATACGATAAAGACGCAGAAAAGCAAAATAACTAATCAAACCGATCGAAAGCTAAAACGCTCCCAAATATGGTCTCTTGGAAAGAGTTTCTTTCAGTCGTTTACTAATTAGTTTTACAACAGTACGCGAATTCAAATAAAAATGTAATCCCTTTTGTCAGTACCTTTAACAATCGAAAGTTGCTAGCATTAATATAACACGAGTAGGCTGTGGTTCTGATTGGTTCTTCTCGAAACAAGTGAAGGGACTAACATGATCAGCCAACAGATCTATGGTGACTCGCCAAAGACGAGCAGTTCCATCCGACCAGAGTTGCTCAAATGCCGAATTTAATTTAATTTAATTTTATTGCAATGGACCACAGGCTCCGGTGGCAATTTCCCTACACACCCATCTTCCCCCTATCCTGCACCTACCTACATTTGCCCTCTACAAATTTTATCTTTAAATTCTTTCAAAGTTTTCGGTAAATTATTCATCATTTCTCTTGGTAACTCATTCCAATCCCTGACACCCTTACCTAAAAAAGAGAATCTTCCCACACCCTTGTGCCTGAAATCGAGTGCCAGCTTGTGCTCACGGTCATCTTTTCCTTTCCATGAACTACTTTTCATACCTATTGCAATATCTTTCCATTCCTCATCGCCAGTATACGCCATGTACACTCCCATTACCCTTGTCAACCTCCTCCTGTCTTGCAATGAATCCCATTTCAGCTCCTTTATCATATCCGTCACTGATTGCATTCTGCGATAATTTCCAGAAACAAATCTAGCAGCCCTTCTTTGCACCCTCTCCAACTCCTGTATTTGATACGTAAAATGAGGGTCCCATACTACACTACCATATTCGAGCAATGGTCTGACCAAAGTTTTGTAACCCAATTCCTTTACTTGTCCGTACATCCCCTCATCACTCTCTCCAAAAAGTGCAGAACTGTGAAAACTTTTCCTACCACCTGTCCAATGTGCCGGATTCGTCTCCGTTAGTTATCATCGTTTCCACCTGTTTCCGCCTTATTCTTTCCACCGGAGTCTGGGACGCGAGTTGCTCCGTCAAGTATCACTCGTCGCTTGGATTTATCGTCGATGGTTTTCGCCACACGCTACCACCATTAAATCGTTAAACACAACCGATAAATTTACTTGCTAAATATGAAAATACTGGCATGTATGAAGTCTGTCGGAGCGTAACTAGCGGATTGGTGGTTGCAGTGGTGTTAAGGTGGCCGACGATTGACGACGTGTCGAAACGATCTTCGTTGCGCCACTATCAGAGGAGAAAGTCGACACAGGTTCCATCACGTGAACAGCGAGTGACGGGACCAACATCGCGCATCATCATCGCGTTGACAGTACTATTAAACCGATCCTTTAATTACTTCTTGGATTTTGGGCACTTTGTGAAGGGTTATTTGATTTAATAGTTTTCTTGGTTCTGTAGACCAGCGGCCATGATACCAACAAAACACTACCGCACCAAGAATAAAGTTACCGTCGTCAGCTTACCTGCAAAAGGCGACGGAGAGTTTGTCTGAAAACACAGTCTTTGCTCCGTTACTTGTCCGAGAGCAATACATTTAGAATTAAACTCTTCAAACGAATTGTATTTTTTCTTTTTTTATATACGTATGGCTTTACGCCTCGTCAACGTCGAGGTCATTAGAGGCAGGACTGGGAACTAGTAACGGGAAGGAATTCGGCTATGGCCTTTTGAAGGAAGCATTTCGGTATTCGCCTGGAGCGATTCTGCGAAAACTTGAAACGAGTTGTAGAAGTGTTCTATACAGCACATGGCATCATAACTTAAGCACTGTGTATTCAACACTACAAATCTACGGTAGTAAAAATAATATGGTCGGCACTGACAGCGTAGTGGCTAACGTACTGGCCTCGCGCCGCAAGGGATCGCCGGTTCGATTCCGCCAGAGTGTATCAGTGATTGTAATTGAGGACTATGTTCGTCCTTACTGTAAGGCAAACTTATGACAATGGAGAACTTAAATACAGTCGATAGAACATTAAAATGAAAAAATAATATTAAAAGTTGGCTAAATGGCTACAAGGTCCGATGGTATCAAAAGAAAAAATCCAACAAAAATCGAAAATAGTCTTATTCTACTACACTCTGCAGTTAACAGAGTTTGTACAGTTGTGGGAGCCAGAGGATTCTCTGTAGATTCCAATCAATAGTGGCATGAGGGAAGAAGGAATACGTACATACAAAAGGCAGGGCGGCACTTTATTTCCCTTGTTTTGTGTTTACTGTCTTTTTTTTTAACTCATGGCTTTACGCCTCGTCGACGTCGAGGTCATTAGAGGGGAGATGGTAATGAGGACAAGGAACGGGGAGGAATTCGATCATGGCATTTTGAAGGAAGCATCCCGACATTCGCCTGGAGTGATTTTGGGAAAACATCGAAAACCCAAATCTGGATGCCCGGACGGGGATTCGAACAGGCGACCTCCCGAATGTATTGGTGGATGAAGCGTTTCTCCACACTCGTAAATGGACGTGTTTGTTCTCGTGTTTGCCAATAAATTCTGCGACACATTACGTCGCCAGTACAATCGCGTGGCGCTTTGGTAAGGCTTACAACAAGCGGTTACGAAGCGAGAAGCTCTTCCCCGTTCTTGTCGATACTAGTAATCGATCCTTTGGAATGTGAATCGCACTAGGCCCAGTGCTCGAGATGAGGACTCCCCAGAGGTTTAATCTGTATTGTATTTGTGTAAGCGTTGTAAATTTTCAAAACTTGACCTGAGAGTAAGGTCACGCTGCGACTGAGATAATATTGTGACCCCTCTAAATCTCGCTTTGTATTGTTACGCCAAACTGCTTTTGGTATTCGACCTCATCAAAAGTAATCGTTATTGGACATGTCCCATAGTTGTTAAATCAAACACCGTCTGTTAAAAACTGTTTTATTAATTTTTCCAAATGCGTTTCGCCTTTTTGGTGTGGGGCATCGTCAGGGGGAAGATTGTGGCAGCTGTCGCATGGTACTCCGGGCGAAACTGCAGGTTCAACAAAGAAAAACAACAAATCGTAGTAACAATGATGAGTAGATAAAGGTTACAGGTAAATGATGAAATTTGGAATTGAATACCAGTCCAGAGAAGTGCAGAAAGCTGACATGTGACAGCTAGCTCTGTATTCCCAATGACGATGCCCGACTCCGAAATGGCGAAACGAGTCTTACGAAAACATTAATTAAAAATTTGTTAATAGACGCTGTTTACTTTGAATCACTCAGTACAAGTTGTACAGGTAACATTGTACTTGGGCACACCGCCATTTTTTTGTTTTGTTCGATATGTTCATTACTTTTGCGGTTAGTATATATATGTTTCCATTTCTTGATGTAGCGGCAGTCCTGTGGCGAGCCAGGTTAGTGGATACGATACTCCCCTGTCTCAAAGATGTTTTATAGTTGGTGTAGTTTGTTGAACTGTGCCTAGTTGGAGCCATCAGGAAGCGTATGGTGCGGGTGTAGGTGGCGACCGTATCCTAGACGGAGTGTTTTTATTCTGCTGGTGCAGCGTTACGCCAGCGCTGCCGCGTGGTTGCGTAAGGACCGCGGAGAGTGGAGTCGGTCGAGATTTATAAGGAACTTTTACAGAGCCGCGGCCGCCGCTGGGAATATAAGCGTGCGCTTCAGCTCGGCAAAAAGACGCCCGCGATAGAAACTTGTTCCGCTCCAAAATAGACGGACTCGGCGGCTGAGTCACCGACGGCGGTCAGTCCAATTAGAGGACGCGTCCACGGGCAGCATTCCACAGAGAGGGGGCGCAACTACTCCAAACACACGACACCAAGTAACGTCACACAATAACAATCCATCTATAAAATGAAAACCGGATATATTGTCTTATAAAAACTCGGAAATTACGGGGCAGATTTAGATGGGGTTTTCACCGTTTTAAAGCTTAGAATCTCAATTAAGATATTTGTCAATGTCTTATGTTTCAACGTTAAATAACGCAGGAGCATTAAATGAAATTCTGAACGTATGATGACAAATCCCAAAGATGGAAGGATTAGATATTGCATAATTCGCACTAAACATACAACTAAATGTCTCTGACCATAGCCTTTAATGAAAGCAATAAGATAACTTTACAATAATAACTATTTCGCACACTAAACAAAACTTGAAGTATTAATTCGGGATATTCAATTTTGAAACTCCATAGCAGTAAAAACAACAGAGATTTTCATTAAGCACGATCTCTGGACAATGTCTCTGGCCCTCAGCATTAGTCTTCTGTTTACGATAATATTATTCCGGATTCACTTTTGATATTTATCTAAAAGGCTGAATCTGCGGAGTTAAAGTATTTGGCGTTTCATTCACTTCGCAACTGAAATAAATGTGGGTTTCTGACATAATCTAGCGTTGTTCAGTAATGTAGTAATGCAATTTCTTAGCCAAATTAACGAAGCTTGATATACATGAATCTTTTCGGACGAACAAAAATAGTGTACGTGTAAATAAACTTCAACACACCCGTTTCTTGGCAGGGGGCGAGTGAATCTAGGTTTGTTGTAATTCCGTAAAAAGATGGCGCGTTTTTTATGAAACTTTGTACAAATGTTTCTCATTGCGGGAATAAAAATGGGGTAACGTCTAAATGTACGCCAAATAAACTGCGATGGAGCGCACGCTACGGTGGCAATCTCCCTACACACCCGTCTTTCTCCTTCCTGGTCACACCTACTATTACCCTTTACTAATTTTTACTTCAACTTCTCTCAGTATTTTTACTAAATTATTCATCATTTCTCTTGGTAATTTATTCAAATACCTAACACCCCTTCCTACGAAAGTAAATTTTCGCAAACCCCTATGCTTAAAATCAAATGCCAGCTAGTGGTCATGGTCATCTTTACCCTTCCACGCATCTTTCTTAACTTTCCTACCAATATCTTTCCATGCTTCATCACTAATATATGGCTTGTACACTCACATGACTCTCTTCACCCTCCTTCTATCCTCCAATGAATCTCACTCCAGCTCCTAAATAATATTAGCTACCGACTGTGTTTGCATTGATTTCCAAAGACAAATCTGGCAGTTCTTCTCTCTGCATCCGGTCCAACTCCTGTATTCGATACTCAAAATGTAGGTCCCATACTACACCACCATATAAATACGTTGTTTCTGGAACCCCACCACGCAACACTCCGTGGATCCTCTACCTCCCCCCCCCTCTCTCTCTCTCTGTACTGTGACATCACACATTTTAAATTTAGAACTTGATTAGACCAGCGCCCCCAACGTGACTTCCCAGAGGCTATGACCTCCCTCATCACGCCGTGGGGACATCCCACCCCTCTCATGGAAGCGAACTAGTCGTGGATCGATAGTTAAAACCAGACGTATCCACTTTAACTATTAAAATATTTGCTCACAATTTTTTTTTAAATACTTTTTGCACGATAGTTACAAAGACTATCGCTTCGAAAAATCTTTCCCATTTAAAAGAGAATGTTGTTATTTAAGTGAAATGTTATCAGCTGTCGGTTGCATTCTCGGAAAGACAGTACACATTCAGGCTAGATAATTACACTCCTGGAAATTGAAATAAGAACACATTGACGCCGGTGTGTAAGACCCACCATACTTGCTCCGGATACTACGAGAGGGCTGTACAAGCAATGATCAAAAGCACGGCACAGCGGACACATCACGAACAGCAGTGTTGGCCGTGGAAGGGCGCTAGCTGCGCAGCGGTTGGGCACCGCCGTAGTCAGTGTCAGCCAGTTTGCCGTGGCATACGGAGCTCCATCTCAGTCTTTAACACTGGTAGCATGCCGCGACAGCGTGTACGTGAACCGTATGTGCTGTTGACGGACTTTGAGCGAGGGCATATAGTGGGCATGCGGGAGGCCGGGTGGACGTACCGCCGAATTGCTCAACATGTGGGGCGCGAGGTCTCCACAGTACATCGATGTTGTCGCCAGTAGCCGGCGGAAGGTGCACGTGCCCGTCGACCTGGGTCCGGACAGCAGCGACGCACGGACGCACGCCAAGACCGTCGCATCCTACGCAGTGCCGTAGGGGACCGCACCGCCACTTCCCGGCAAATTAGGGACACTGTTGCTCCTGGGATATCAGAGAGGACCATTCGCAACCTTCTCAATGAAGCTGGGCTACGGTCCCGCGCACCGTTAGGTCGTCTTCCGCTCACGCCCCAACATCGTGCAGCCCGCCTCCAGTGGTGTCGCGACAAGCGTGTATGGAGGGACGAATGGAGACGTGTCGTCTTCAGTGATGAGAGTCGCTTCTGCCTTGGTGCCAATGATGGTCGTATGCGTGTTTGGTGCCGTGCAGGTGAGCGCCACAATCAGGACTGCATACGACCGAGGCACACAGGGCCAACACCCGGCATCATGGTGTGGGGAGCGATCTCCTACACTGGCCGTACACCTCTGGTGATCGTCGAGGGGACACTGAACAGTGCACGGTACATTCAAACCGTCATCGAACCCATCGTTCTACCATTCCTAGACCGGCAAGGGAACATGCTGTTCCAACAGGATAATGCACGTCCACATGTATCCCGTGCCACCCAACGTGCTCTAGAAGGTGTAAGTCAACTACCCTGGCCAGCGAGATCTCCGGATCTGTCCCCCATTGAGCATGTTTGGGACTGGATGAAACGTCGTCTCACGCGGTCTGCACGTCCAGCACGAACGCTGGTCCAGCTGAGGCGCCAGGTGGAAATGGCTTGGCATGCCGTTCCACAGGACTACATCCAGCACCTCTACGATCGTCTCCATGGGAGAATTGCAGCCTGCATTGCTGCGAAAGGAGGATATACACGTTACTAGTGCCGACATTGTGCATGCTCTGTTGCCTGTGTCTATGTGCCTATGGTTCTGTCTGTGTGATCATGTGTTGTATCTGACCCCAGGAATGTGTATATAAAGTTTCCCATTCCTGGGACAATGAATTCACGGTGTTCTTATTTCAATTTCCAGGAGTGTATTTGCAGTGACGAGAATCGAACCAGCCACCGCCGCCATGTTGTATTGGCGACCCCTCAGCTAAACGAACAAAGCAGAAAAAAAGCAGGTTTCAAGACGCGCAGTTTTTTTCTGATCATCAACGCAGCGTGTTTTTCAGAGGTTCCAGTACTTAAATGAACTACTCAAGTGATTAGAATCGCGATAAATGAGAGCGACTTTTAAAGTTATTTGCAAATAGCGAACCGAATACGTCTCCGCGCTGTATACTTAACCATTAAAGCGATTGTTGCCATCAAGTAGGATCGAAAACAGCTGAGCGATGCTCGTCGAGGTTCCGCCTTGTTAGCTGGTCGGGAGTGTTTTATAATCCTCCCCCACAGCGGCGGGCTAGTTTCCGTCACTGAGCGACCCGATGAATAGGGCTGCCTGTGGTGATGAACATTCTGGTCGCGTCTGTGTCCGAAACGGAGAACAAATGGTGGATTGGACCAGTTTCAAACTGCCCGCTGTCATCTGCAGCCAGATAAAGCCTGGTATCCACCAAGCGAGGATAGTTTGCAAACGTTTCTGTATTTGCAGTCCGGTGGTTTGGCTTGTTGTCTCCACCAATAAAATATTCGCAAACACCAGTTCATGTGCGAACATTTGGCATCCTTGCAACTTCTACCTACAGTGGCCAAACGGCTCCGTGAGGAAAACTTATTTCGAATGCTGCAACTTGTGTAATTATGTCTCTTTTAAGTGAAGACATTATTTGAAATAGAAAGAGGACACCTAAATTTTGGATATCACATTTTTAAATGAGGAAATTCCACGCAACTATATGACTTACGAGTGGTTTAATAAGATAAATACCACTATTTCCCTACTTACTTTGAAACAAAATAATAATGGAAAACATAAAGCAAAACAATTTATAAAATTACACACGTTTTCGTATTGCCATCGAGTTCTGTTGTTTAACTTTTTCTCTTCTGAATGAGGAGAGCAAAGAATTTACTTTCCCCTTAACAACATCAACAGTGGTTCCCATATCTGTTGCGATTTCGCTCCAGACATCGTGCTTTTTTATTTTGTCATCGTAATATTTGTGACTGATCTACCATATTTGCCGCTTTGATTTACATGATTCAATTAACAGTAAACACTTTTCACTATCCCATTCCATATTTATATTGTTTCTAGATTTTAAAATACCCTTAAAACTGTTCGGAACACGCACCCCTGTTGAACCTATCTCCACTGTCCGCACACAAACAACGAATTCCTTTGATGTACCGACATCGGCCGGAACACCTGCAAACACCCGCAAACCTTTGTTCGTGCGCACTATTCTCGTCTCCACCGGACAAATTCTCAGTTCGCAAACGTTTTTGCGCGCTTGGGATCCCCACCTTCAGAAACTCAGCTCGGATTGGACGCTACTTTGGCACGGCGAAATGAATGGCAACTTACACTAAACTGCTAACGGGAAAGCTGAAAAATTTCAAAAATACTAGAAAATAGTATCAATTTGTCGTTGTATGGGTTTACTGTTTGTTGTAGTGTACTAAATTATACTAGTACATTCCGTCACCTTGAACCCATTTATTAATATCGCTTCTTAATATGAGAATTGCTTCATTTTCTACAATACGTTTTGGTAAATTCATTTAGTGTTTAATCAAGAAACAAATTGACATATGATGCTATTAACTAATACTTCCCTTTTCTTTTTATCCACTCTCAATTTATATGTATACACATTAATAATCTTAATTTAAGATTAATAACAAATCATTAATCATTTTAGTAGTTTAATGAACATATAAAACAATAACAGCTGGAATGTTTCCTTTATATATTAATCTTGATTTATTGTGTCGGCTACAACACGGTGATCCATTCGTCTCCAAGGTCAGAAATCAACACACACACACTCCCTTGACAACGCCAAACTATAATCCCGAGATCATCATTCCCGGCGCCCAGAGAAGTATTATTTGTTTCCTACTCAGAGAAAACAAAATTAGTATTCAAATAAATAGTTACCCTACAGTTGCCCTCGTTCACGCGAAGACTACTGGTTGCATGTCGACCGTGTTTCGAATAATGAACAACCCGCTGGTCCTGAGGATGAAAGATGGTGCTTTAGGGCGCGTCGACGACTTTGTCATTAGCGCAGAGGATGAAAGAGGGCGTGTTTCATTTCGATGTGAAGTCCGGAAGTATGAGAGATCTGAGATAACAGCGCCCACAATTAGTATAAACCTTTCGTCGTACGCGACAAAAGCAGAAACCAGTGCTAGAACTTTCCTGACGTTTCGTACAAGTCCCGTCCGTGACTGCAGGCGTGGTTTGAGCGCACGCCGTGCAGGTTCGTCGCAGTGCGCATTGTGCTGGCTGCGATGTTACGCTACAGGCGGTCTGTAGCAGGCGGAACTAGAGTGCAGTAATCGATGCAGCTAAGTGGGTCGTCGGACGCAGAATAGCTCAGCCCCCCCCCCCCCCCCCCCCCCCCCAGCGTGTCAGCGAGTTCACAATCACCAGCCAGTCACGACGCAGCAGCTGCCAGCCTCAATCAGCTCGCGCCATCCTCATCACTGTGCAGTCAGTCTGTCAGTCGGTAGCTTCAAACAGATTTACACAGCAACAGAAACAAATATTAAACTGAAAAGTTAAAAAAGGTTTTCACCAGCAATCATTTTAATAGCTGAAAGTTTTCGTGTAAATATTCCATTCATTCTGTTACAGCAAGACATTATTTCAATGCTTAAGAAATTGTAACACACTTGTGGGCTGGGACTTAATTTAAAATTAATGGTTGTTTATAATGATGCTGGTTCATATGCTACTACTAGTCAAGCTGCCCCAGCTTCTACATATTTGCAGATTCAATTTGCCCCGTAGCCAATCCAGTGGTCTATGCCTAAGAAAAGGCAAAATAAGTCATATTCAGGCACTAACACATGCTACAGACAAAAGTCGACACATACATGTAGTTAATTACAGATCAAAAAAGTTTTATTAAGCTCAACATACACTGAAGACCCAAAGAAACAGGTATAGGCGTGCGTATGCAAACACAGAGATATGTAAACACTCAGAGTGCGGCGCTGTCATCGGCAACTCCTTTATAAGGCAACATTTGTCTGCCGCAGGCGTTAGATCAGTTACTGCTTCTACAATGGCAGGTTATCACGATTTAAGTGAGTTCACGTTGTGTTATAGTCGGCGCACGAGACATGGGACACAGCATCTTTGAGGTAGCGATGAGCTGGGGATTTTCCCCTACGACCATTTCATGAGTGCACCGTGAATCCGGTAAAACATCAAATCGCCGTGGTCGGAAAAAGATCTTGCAAGAACGTGACCAACGACGACTGAAAAGAATCGTTCAACGTGACAGAATTGCAACACCTCCGAAAATTGCTACGGATTTCAATGCTGCGCCATCAACAAGTGCGAACCATTTAACTAAACATCATCGATATGGGCTTTCGGAGCCGAAGGCCCACTCGTGTACCCTTGCTGAGTGCACGACATAAAGCTTATCGCCTCGCCTGGGCCCGTCAACACCAACATTGGACTGTTGATGATTGGAAACATGTGCCTGGTCTGACGAATACGAGTATGGAGACAACCTCATGAATTCATAGACCCTACATGTCAGAAGGGGACTTTTAAAGGTGATGGAGGCTCTGTAAAGGTGTGGGGTGTGTGCAGTTGGAGTGACATGGAACCCCTGATACGTCTAGATACGACTTTGACAGGTGTCACGTACGTAAGAATCCTGGCTGATCAATTCATATCTATTGTGCATTCCGACGGATTTGGGCAATTCCAGCAGGACAATGCGACACCCCACACATCCAGAATTGCTACAGAGTGGCTCCAAGAACACTCTTCTGAGTTTAAACACCTCCGCTGGCCATCAAACTCCCCAGACATAAACATTATTGAGCATATGTGGGATGTCTTGTAACGTGCCGTTCAGAAGAGATCTACACTCCCTCGTACTCTTACGGATTTATGGACAGCCATGCAGGATGCATGGTGTTAATTCTCTCCAGCACTACTTCAGACATTAGTCGAGTCCATGCCACGCCGTGTTGCGGCACTTCTGCGTGCTCGCGGGGGCGTTACACGACATTAGGCAGGTGTACCAGATTCTTTGGCTCTTCCGTGTATATTCGCCAGCTCTCGCTAGCAGACAGTTTTAAAACTTCTGCTCCGAAGTTGTTAGGTTGATGAAAGCGATTGATGAAAGTGAGTCGTAGCCCAAATTAAATTTCATACGAACAGTCATTAAAGCACAGCGGTGTTCCATAGTCTCGTAGATGCAACAACGCTACCAACAGAAAGTTATGTTCACTCGCGATTCAGTCCTAGCTCTGTGCACAGCAGGTCCTCTCTCTCCGCACTGTTTCTATTAAACGTCTCGGCACTACGCGACGATGCTCGCGGATTACAACTCACACTGAACTCGTGCGCTACTGATGTCATCATGACATGGCCGACCCGTACGCACTCCCGCGACTCAACTCCTGCGATACTGTTCATCGTCCTGCGATATCATACTCTCAGAAGCTTACAGATATTTATAATTCCCACCGTGGCGTTACAAAATGTTTCGTATAATATTTTCTTCCTATTGCGACTACATAATAGGTAAATTAAATGGAGATCAATTTTTATAACTACGAATTAATGAATATTATATCTTATTCGTACTTATAGCCGACTAACTTGGCGACCTGGGTGCAGGACCACAGACGCTAACTACGACACACCTAACAGAGGAAGGACCCCCACGCCAGCTTACTCCCTGTTCCAACACGCATCTCACGTCAGCTAGAGTGCTCGTAATCTGAACTGGTAGAAGATAGAAGCCGACATTTTATACCGAGTATTGTTCAGATTACCATAGCAGCGGCATAACTTTTTGGTGTTGCATCCCCGTGCTAGGTAATCAGTTGTCCGGTCGCACTGATTTCTCGCCGACTTGCTGTTCAGTGCTATGCGTGAGCATCAAACTAGCGTTTGCCTATATGTCAGGAAAGATTTTAATGATACCGCAGATGGCGATGGCAGACAAACGACTATCGAGGAGGCGCAGTGACGTCAGCGTGCATTGCATTGTGGGGCAGTTGCATCAGTTACGTGAATTTTGTTTAACAAATGACGTGAAACTAAGTGAGAATTTCCGACACACATTCGTCGCTAAATGCACACGACACTAGGCCTTTACAAAACAGTTGGATCAGTGTTACTTATCAACAATTTAATCTGAATGACTTTCTTTTCGTAAATCAGTTCGGTGTTTGACACATTAATGTTCTACACAAAGTGTTGCGTGCGCTTGACGTGTTCACGCTGTTCTGGACCCTGTTCAAGGTTTCACGAACATTTCAACTACCATCGACACGGAGTTCGGTTCAGAGTGTTCAACATCTGATGCGACTCAACTCGCAAGTCAAGTGGTAGGTCCGGAAGAATGCTGCGACCACGGAAGCTCGCCTATAGCTTTCTCCGATGAACTGGTAAGCAGCGGGAATTGACGTGAGTGGATATAGTGCGGTTTCACTTTCGCCTCGCCAGGGGCGCTGGTGTGGCCTATGACTCTGCAGCCATTGCGTCAGCCAGGGGGGCTGTGGTTATTGGAGGACTGCAGCTCGACTCACCTCGAGTCCTCACGTGACCGGCCACGACCGGCCACGAGATGCTCACCTGCAACAAACAAATACAGGAATTAGCCAACAGCACAAACATCTCACACACAGTCAAACAAGAGGACGCCAACTGGTCACTTCGCAAGTGCATAAATCTATATTCCTCTCTTCTCGCAATGAACACCTTTGACCTCCAACGCTCGGAACAGCGCGAAAACATGCTTAGAATAACAAGCGTCCATAAACAAAACAGTGGTGTGTGTCATTTACATGCAAAACGTTGCATTCTACCTCAAGTAACATTTTAATAGAGACAAACAAAATATCAAGTCGTCAATACCACAAGAAGGAATTATACGTAATTCAATGACCTCAACTCCAATACCTTATTTAGCACCATTTTATGTCTCACTTTGTCAAAAACCTTTGAAAGATCTAGTGATACACTATCAACTTGACCTCCCCTGTCCATTTCATCAGAAATATCTTGCATGTAGCCTATTAACTGAGATTCGCATGAATATCCTTGTCTGAAGCCATATTGCCGTACTGGAAAACCACTTACGTTCCTCACAGACACTTCTACTATGGTTGCATATTAATCTCTCTATTAATTTACCTACCACTGATGTCAAGCTGATTGGCCTATAGTTTTCAACCCTATTTGTCACCCGTCCTTTATGGACCGGTACTGCTATCATACTTTTCCAGTCATCTGGTAAACAACAAGTATCCAGACTCAATTTAAATAATGTTTTAAGGTAAGGTATAGTGTCCCATGCTAATATCTTCAAGACATCTTTAGTAATATTATCAAGCATAAGTTCAGACGCTTCAAAAGGAAGAACTGTATTTATCAGAACCTGTTTTTTTCGTGTGTACACCCGCACGCGGGTTTTTCACGAATTTGTAGATTCATTAAAAGATAAATACTGTCAAAAAGTCAACGATGATCACATTATAACTGCTAATATTGTTTTCAATTAAGTTTTGTGAAGTAAAGACGATTGAAAAAAAAAAGACATCTGACAGAGCCTATATTTGTAAAACATCTATTTTTTTTAATGTTTTACAATTAAAAATGAAGTATTTAAAGATAACGAATTTACAATAAAAGTGATATTTATCACTGCTTTTCAAAATAAAATACCTTTCATTAATAAATACTTGCATTTACTTATTTCCACATTATTATATGTCCATTCTGTGACTACCACGATACTTCTCGCACGGGTCAGCAAGTGTACAAAAATTATTCGTTTAAATTAATAGGAGTTCCTTGCTGTAATCAAAGAGCACTTAAACATCAGCCCAGCTTACTGGTACCTGAAATGTCTACGAGATGGCGTTAGCGCCGTTTCCGAGATGCCAAATACAAGAATTGCTAATTTTGTGTAAAATCGCGTTTTTGCAGCGAAGACACGTATTTAGATAATCTTATAAAACAAAACGTTATGAACTTATAAAACAAAAGTTATCTAAATATGAAAATTCATCGAAATCGTTAGAGACGTTTCGGAGATTCAGTATGTATATATATAGCCTATATATGAATTGCTCGTTTAAAGATATAAGATAAACAGACAAAATGTATGCTCGTTGGTAAACAATATAGTTAATGCCACACGTAATTAATCATTGTAAGTTAGTGGTGATCTGGGTGTAACCACTGTCAAATGCGTGTTCGGGTGGTTGGCACCATTTCTCTCTCACGGTTGTTGCCTACCACAGTTGTAGTAAGTCCGGGCATAGCGAGCGGTACCGGGCTGCCTGCTAGTTCCTATCTTCTAGCCGCTCGATACGGACAGACTGGGTGGAGACAAAGGCCGCCGCTGGCTTTGCTCCCGATGTCGCAGCCAGCGCGGCTTTCTCTGCTAAAAATCGACCAGCCACTAGCGCCTCAGAACGGAAATATCCGCCATCACGCACAGCCTGACCTAGAAACAATCGATGCAAGAAACAGAACAGCTGAACAACGCAACACGCAGGTACCAACCCAGGAAACCTAACATCAAACATGGTCGATAACGTACAGTACCTAGACAAGCACTTTGCTATTTCAGATTTTGTTAATTTCCACCCGTCTGATGTAATGTACGAAGTACAGTACACACTTAGTAGCAAACAACCCCTGTGTATCGAGTCAAGAAACTAAAATCGTAGAAATGTTGCGATCGTCTGACATAACAAGAATTCCAGTTGTTATCGGGTTGACTGTTTGGCTGTAGTTCTCCCCAACGCGTGGAGGTGGACACGTCCTGACATGCCACAGAGCTGACTGCCCTAGTGATACGTTTCAACACGACTGAAACAAGTGCTGAAATACCAAATCCAAAACTGACTGTTAAATTGCAGTCTATTTTAGTCTCCACCTGTTACGTTGTATAAAACGCATGTAAGATAAATAAAAAAAATACGTCCCACCTACTTTAACCTTTTACCAATTTTAATTTTAAACAAATTCACTGTCTTTGGTAAACTGCTCATCACTGCTCTAAGAATTTAGACCGAGCGTGGTGGGTGAGTGGTTAACATTCTGGCCTCGCATTCGGGAGGACGCGGGTTCGAATCCCCGTCCGGGCATCCAAATTTGGTATCTTCACGGTTTTTCCGAATCATTCCAGGCAATTGCCGGAATGTTTCCTTCCAAAAGCCCATGGCCGAATTCCTTCTTGTTCCTTGTCGACATAGGTGAGGAGTAAAGCTATAATAATAATAATAATAACATAAGGCGGTAAAATCAACAGGGTTCCATACTTTAAATACCTCGGAGAATTCATCGAACCGACAGGCCTTGAGAAAATCTCACAGCAAAATCGCCTCCAAAAAGTAAAAAAAGCATTTGGGTTAGTCCAAAATCTCTACAACAAAAAATCAATGTCAAGACAGACGAAAATTCGGCACTACAACACAGTCATAATACCAACAGTCCTCTATGCAAGTGAAACATTAACACTTAACAGAAAACATGACCTTGAAGAAATTAAAAAAGTAAAGAGAAAAACCATTAGAAAAATTGTAGGAGCAAGACTCACTGAAGATGGTTACAGACTAAAATCAATCAAAACAACAGTAATGTTTTCAAACATCGAAATTGACATCAAGAAAAGGCGAATGAAATTCTTTGGTCACCTTAAGAGATTACCAGAAGGTCGATTGACAAAAAAGATAATCGATTATGTAAGTACATTTAAAAATCCAACACCTTTGCTGAATGAAATTCTGAAGGATCTTAAAAGTGCAAGCATAGGAGCTACAGACATCTTAGAAAGAGACACCTTCAGACACAAAGTAGACAAATGGGAAGTTATAACTGAGCAACCAAAACAAAAACAATACAGACCAAAGTGGTCGGAAGAACGCAAACGAGCTTTCTCGGAAAGAATAAGAGCCTATAGGAACAATAAGAAGAACTCGAAGATAACATGATTCGGTCGTTTGCTTACCGTCTTACATTATTGGGAGAATTCGCCAATAATAATAATAATAATAATAATAATAATAATAATAACATGGAAGTCATTGCGGACTGCCGACAGAAATGAAATTTAAAACTATTAATATCAAATGCGCAATACGTCACACTTACAGCTACTGAATAATAACAAATAATTCCGTATGGTTGTAATGAAGTAGTGACCGGGTTTCTAGCGGCTGCCGAGCGGGGCGGTGTAACGGTTAGCGTTCTCGCCTCGCATTCGGGAGGACGGCGGTTCGAATCCCCGTTCGGGCATCCAGATTTGGGTTTTCCATGGTTTCCGCAAATCACTCCAGGCAAATGCCTGGATGCTTCCTTCAAAAGGCCATGGCCGAATTCCTTCCCATTCCTTGCCCCCATCCTTGCCCCCCATCATTGCCCCCCATCATTTCCCGTCTCTAAAGATCTCGATGTTAAAAAGAGACGTAATGCAGTTACAAAAAAAATTCTAGCGGCTGCGCATTCCACCCCTGTCTTAGCCGATTTAACCTAACCTGTAGTCCTACCAGGTTTGGAGGAGCTATAGTTTAATGTGTAATCCAAACCACAGAAGCATTCTGTCGTACTTCACATTACACAAGAAGCTATGCGAGATGTGAAGGTCGGGTTAATGGTCCATGAAAAACCCCGCCGAGACAGCGATTCGAACCGGGGCCCTTTCGTTCGCCAGTCAGACACCTTAACCACTGAGCCACCAGACCACAACAGACACACTATTAACATTAGCATGTCGGTTATCCGAACTCATAACATTTTACCCATCCAAAAATCAACCAACGCACGTAAAGAAGTTTTCACTTCAAAGACTAAAGATCCAACTTAATTCACAACGCAACGGTTCGTCGAATCTTCCCGAAGGAGATGTATCAAGCTATTATGTCAGAGGCAGGAAGGCTAATTCCTTTCCTCAGGGGCCCAGCACGGAACGTCCCAGCGTAGCTCATACAATCAAATACAACTCCTAGAAACTGTGGGTTTGTATGATCAACGGTGACAGAAATTAAGGCGAGGGGGGAAAGGAGGAGAGGGTTTAGGTTTTGGAAATCAAACCTCAACAGTGTTTTCTATTTGTTTTAAAGTATATGTGTGCAAAATTCCATGAAAATCGCATAAAAATCTTGTGTTTGTATAGAGATTTTGCGAAAAGCGTCCTGCGCGCTTATCATACGCGCAACAGGTGGGCGTGATCTGACGCGCAACAGGTGGCTTCTCGCCCACTCATAGATTTACCCCCGTCCAAACGCGACAACAGAAGTTTTCACTTCAAAAATTTAGTCCAATCCGTGACTGCCTTACCTGCAAAGGAAAATTATCCCACTCCGTTGTGCGTGGAATCGAGTGGTAGTTTGTGGTCGTGGTCGTCTTTTCCGTTTGTTGCGACTACGCCGTGGAGAGTCCCGGCACTGTGTTCACCCGTTTGAGTTAGTTACTGTGTTCCCTCGCATCCCTCTGGTGTGCAGGTGTGATTGGCGTCGCTGTGTGCGGACCAGGTGTGCTCCTGAAGGTCAAGGAGCCCATTGTCCGCGGGTCAGCGGCGCCATTACGGCGCTCGCGAGCGACCAACGGTAAACACGAGCCGGCGCGGCGGTAGCGCCGCCTGGGAACGGCGCACCCCAGCGACCCGCCTCCTGCACGTCGAGGTTAACGCCGTCACAGGCGGGTAGGACAGGGGCAGGCATAGGGTCGTGGCATTATGGAGAAGCCATCCCGGCATTGTCGTGGTTGTCATTTCACGGAACCATGGAAAACGGAAGTCAGCATGCCCGGACGGGGATTCGCACCCACGTTCTCCCGTAATGCGCGGCGCGAGCGACGCTGTGTTGGGCTGAACTCAGTCCACAACCCTGAGGTTGGTTGGATCCTCCCGCAGGAGGCATACTAAGCCATTGTGTCAGAGGTACGACGGCCAGTTCCTTTCCTCTGGGACCGACAGCTTAACGTGGAATCCCAATCACGGAAAGACCTGGTGAAGTTCATATGATCAAACACAACTCTTAAAAATTCCTTGCCCTACCAGGATGTGAACCACAGACCGCACTCAGAACTTCTGAAAGCAAGAGGTTTAACCTCTGAGCTACCGGACCGCTCTTCCGCAGCAATGACAGTGTACATATGAATTACTCTTCTTGTGAGGATGACTGTGATGTATGAATGTTCAGTGTAGTGCCTGGTTTGAGATGTGATTGGATGAAAGAAGAGAGATTCAGACCTACTCTTCCGACAGACATGTAGAAGCAGCCAGGCTAAACATCCATTTACAACGTACGAATCACCTTCAACAGTGTGGTATGCCGTCACTCCACACGCACTGCGGAGAGGTTTAACCCAGGACTCTGGTGATTATGAATCGTGCACCACCACCTCTGCTACCCTTCCGAGTAAGTCCACCACCAGGACTGGAACCAGCTGACAGCGTGTGACACCATCACGGCGCCGCAACCAACAGAGACTACGGGGCGGCTGCAAGTTCATTACTAGTCGCTAGACACGTGGGCAATGGTAAATTGCAGCAACACGTGTCATTTTTCTTTACTTACGGCTTTACGCCTCGTCTATATCTACGACATTAGAGGCGGGATGGGACTGGGGACAAGGAACGGGAAGGAATTCGGCCATGGCCTTTTTGAAGGAAGCATCCCGGAGTGATTTGGACAAATCATGGGAAACCCAAATCTGGATGGGTGGACGGGGATTCAAACTGGCGTCCTCCCCAATGCGAGGCCAGAGCGTTAACCACTAACCCACCACGCTCGGTTATCACATGTCGTTCAAGTGAACTGGGAGGTAGTACATGATTTCACTCAACTTCGATCAACCATCTGGGTACGAGACACGAGACCAGTTACTATATAGGGTAACTTGTCATCAACAATTTTATCAACGCAATGTTGTTGAAGGCCATTTTTCCGCAGTTGCTGAGTAAATTAATTCATAAAATAACGCCAATACAACTGTATAATGTAGGTTTATTGCCGTACGCGTTTCGCCTCTCCTCGAGGCATCATCAGCGACGAATTATTTACATTAGTGGATTTCAGGATAGTAACCACCCATCTTTGCTTTCTCTCCAAAGCATGTTTACCGTTACAGCCATTTGTCTTTGCTGTTCTGTACCCGATATAAACATTGCGTGTTTATATCGGGTACAGAACAGCAAAGACAAATGGCTGTAACGGTAAACATGCTTTGGAGAGAAAGCAAAGATGGGTGGTTACTATCCTGAAATCCACTAATGTAAATAATTCGTCGCTGATGATGCCTCGAGGAGAGGCGAAACGCGTACGGCAATAAACCTACATTATACAGTTGTATTGGCGTTATTTTATGAATTAATTTTATCAACATTTGGTAGAACATGGCGACAATAAATGTCACGAATATTAGCCTGATCGAAACACTTGCGTTCTCTTAAGGCTGCGAGTCACGTACCCTCAAAGCCAGAGATTACAACAATCGGATAGATGGTTTGAGACGTGCTGCCGGCAGAGCGTGTTACATGTATCTTGGACGTAAAACATGGCTCAAGAGCCCATTATCTAGGATCTTGACATCTCCGGGAGTGATTCTACCGAGTAATGGAGGGAATCCTACATTTAATCGAAAATATAGTGGGAACGCACTGTGAAAAGTGGGAGAAATTGATCGCGGGAGGGGAGGTTGACGGTGAACAGTGAGCAAGTAGATTGAGGAGGAGAAACACAGTGAGATAGGACGCTCAAGAATCAAGCGAACGACGAAATACATGCACTACGAAACTGTATGAAGCACGCTAAATTAAATCACAAAGACCGAAATGGGTCTCTTCTGGGATTGATAGCTGAACGAAACGAGTTTGTGTAAGGAGCTTAAGAAAACAACGAACAGGACCGTAGTTAAGTGATGTAGGGTAGCTGGATTTCTTAATGGAGGGAAGAATTGTTAACAAAAAACACGGGTCGTGGTGGTTGAGCGGTGACCTTGGCATGGAGGGCGTGGGTTCGAATCCCCGTTCCGCGATACTGATTTCGGTTTTTCATCGCTTTCGCAAATCAGTAGAGACAAATGCCGGGATGCTTCACCCGAGGTCATGGTCTAATCATAAACTCTTTCAAGGCCCTGCTCCTTCTACGTTTAGTAATACGTTTCTTAGGAGTAATGAGTGAAAACGATATATATTTATTTATTTATTCCGTATGGCAGAAGAAACACAAAAACAGTAACTACATTAAATTAAGGCTATATATGACCTTGTAAGAATATTAGAGGGATATCATTAG
>JARYHS010011408.1:4466351-4506760 GCA_031002005.1 Vandiemenella viatica | reverse complement strand
GAAAGGAGGAAAAACGGAAGGTAGAAAACAACAGAGCCGTGACAGAAGAGAGAGGGGACGGAGACGCTGTTGGTATGCGTAATTTGAAGGCTTCCCCGTCAGCCTGTATTAGATGCCGAGGCGCACAGTATGCTATCCCGTCAGGAACGTTCTCGGCAAGTGAATTTCGCTGTCCACCCCTCTCCACAGACAAATATACGCAGAAACTTGGTAAATTTGTCGCTTCGACCTATAAGAACCGGAGTTTTCAGCTACGGACAGGGTAATGTGCAGTTGCTTTTTTCTTTCGCGACACAGAGGAAATTGTTGTTGCCTGAAGTGGTGGACCAAAGTGATTGAGTTGTTCTTCTGAGAGCGTCGACGCCTTGGTGACTACATTCTGGCAGCTCCCAGAGGACACTGCATAAGTCTGCATGTAAAGAAATGTACAGTCCAGACACAAACTGAGTGGAAACCCGACTAAAAGGCTGATAAATCACATCAGTGTTTAAATCGTTTATGGTTTGTCCGGCTTTCACGCATTTTTCACAGGAAAACGGTGAAGAGGGTCATCGGAATGTACGACGTCGAAAGATATTTGTGTAAGAATCAAAAGTAATTCATGGAAGGAAAAAGATTACCATGACCACAAGCTGGAAGTCGATTTCAGGCAAATAGGAGTGGGAAGATTCTCTTTTTTAGATAAGTGTTTCAAGGATTGGAATAAATTACCAAGAGAAATAATTTATGATTTACCAAAAACGTTGAAAGAATTTAAAATTGAAATTTTTAGAGGGCAAATGTAGGTGGGTGCAGGAAAGGGAGAAGATGGGTATCGAGGGAAATTGCCACCGGAGCGGGCACTCCATTGCAATTAAATTTAATTTGATTTCTTTCAGCCCTCTGTTCACCTATTCTTAAATGGTCCTATCTTTCCACTTTCTTCCCTGTTTTGGTCTGTAATTGGGTGGTCCTCCGTACTTGTAACATGTGCCACCCATTTCTTCCAACACCTAACGTTGACCGTTCAATCCCCGCAGTGGGACTGCGCAGCTCAACGTAAACGACCAACACCCTGAGTGTCCCTTAACAAAGTACCCCAGTGACGTTGCAGTTCATTATGTGTGCAGTGCAGAACTTCTAACATTCCCTACTGTTTGTTTGTTCTTTTAGAGTATCATTATTTTATCCGATAATAATGTCTGCTAGGTTGTGATTTGTGTTAATGCAATTCTCTTAGCAATAATTATCTCTTTTGGTTAAAAATTCTGAATTGTTCCCTTATACGCTCACTTTTGTTATGTCGTGAATTACGGCGATAAACATTTGAAAATTATCGTCAAATCGAATTAGCGAGAACTCGAAAACAGCACTCGCAACACAGTTGAGAGGTATTACCGTTCTCTTCTAATATCTCTGGACGGGCTAATTAATATGAGAGCCAGCGACCAACGGCAAGTGTCTTAATTAATCTCAGTTGTCGGAAGTAAGCGTGCTTTCCACGAAGTGTCGTTTCGGTCTTATTATTCTAGTAATCTACAGCAGGGTTTCATAAAGTGGGGTTCGCCAATTGAACGTGTGGGGTTCGCGACGAGATTTGCGTCATGGCGGCTGACCGGGTATCTGGAGAGTGCAACACGCAACATGGTAAATTGAGACTGAAAATCAGCAAAATTGCTCCTAAAATCGACTCAGCTGGCGACAAGAAACCAGCCCATCTATTAAATTATTTAGCAACAAATTAATTTAGATAAAAATCTTATTTAAAAAAAATTAAGAAGTCAGTTTTTTTTAACGAGATTCGCCACTGTTTGGGAAATTTCATAGAGGTTCGTGGAGGTATTAAATTCTGACCTATAGGGCAGTGGTTCCCAAATGGTGGTCGGCAGAACCCAGGGGTTCCGTGGAAGGGTCACAAGGGTTGCGTGTTCCATCTGAGAATTAAATAAAATGTTCGTTGCAAAGAGTCATAACCGTGCCGTGAGCAGGCTATCTTGGTTCTGCTTCCGTCTGTGACGACTTACCGATGCCAGACTGGGTTTTCAGATTACGCTTATAAAAATGGGGATCCGCCAAAATAAAATAAAAATATGATCAATTAGGGTTCCGTGGGCAAAAATAAATTGGGAACCGCTGCTATAGGCAACTGAAGCCTTCTGCTGAATGTTTAAAGGATCAATGTTATTGCAGTTTGGTGCGATGAATGCGGGTGTTCAGGGTTGAAAACGTCACATTTCGTTTATTTTTAATGGTTTTCTATTATTTATTTTTTACAAAACGTCCGTAGATGAATTTAACTGTTCTTGCTTGTGATTATGCGTTTAGTGATAAGAACCGGTTATTTATTAGAGTATAGCACGTTTTCACCGTTTAGTGAATGCTGGCAGTAGAGCTATTGCAGCTACCTGAGCGAGGCATTGCTACCTGAGGAGCCCTGGTCATCGCAGTGTCGATACTGTGCAGGAACAGCCGCGACGTTGCTGATCGGTCGCCACAGTCCTTGCGGAAGAATCCACACGGAGGGGGGCTGGTTTCCCTGGCACACGAAAGACGGGGTTTCAGCACATATTTGTTGGGTAACATGTGAATAACTTACGTCATTTAGCAATGAAGTGATGTATTTCTCCCAACAACATACATGGTTCGCAGTGACAGGAGAGATGAAACCAGGGGAATAAGGTGTCGTACTGGCGTCTACATGAATTCTTACTTCCCCTTTCTCCGTCAGGGGTAGGAATGAGGAGAGTGGAGATTAGTGTGGACCGCGATGCTGTCTCTGCTAGTACACTGCGTCTGGGCTCGTCATGTGGCCGGCGAGTCCACTGTGACAGTGGTCGAGCGTGACCCACACGTAGACGCCGCGAGCCACACCCCGCGCTGCTCGCCCCCGCCGCGCGCGGCGCCACTGGGCGATCGATCGCCGCTCTGACGTCAGCGCCGGGGGCGACGCTCCCGAAGTCGTCGGGGGTGGGGGGGGGGTGAACGGAAGCCTCCCCCCCCCCCCGCAGCCGCGGACACTTCAAAGAGCGCGAGGCTTAGACTTTGGACGTATCGAGTGCCGCGATGTGCTACTCTGCCACGATGTATGAGACAGTTTTCGACAGCAGAATAAGAAGAACAGTAAAAGGCAGCTAAGGGAAGAAGAAGAGTATGGTGTAGGCAATGAAGGTGAACCATTAGCCTCATGTTTGCAGCAAGACAAGTACAAGAGCGACACTACCAGTATGGCGAGGATCTGGTGACGACCTTCAAGGACATTGAACATGTGTATGACAGCCTCAGTCGAAACAGAGTGTGGGAAGCAGTGAGAGAAAAATCAATACAGAAAGAGTGAAGGATATATACGAGGATAGTGAAAGCTGTGTGTAAGTGGGAATCGATAACATCGAATGGTTTGAATTGAACAATCGACTAAGTGTCCTGTCACCCCTGTTATTTATAGTGGCTACGGATGAAATATTGAAGAAGGTGGTTGTTAAGCACTGCGTGTGATTTGCTGATGATCAAATAGATTGGGAGAACATGAAAGAGAAGTGGACGATCAGGTTTATGTCTGGGAGTGGGTAGCTGCATCATATGGCGTCAAATTCTCTGCGAGAAATAGTGAAGTAGTAATTACAACAAGAAAAAAAGATCAGGACAAATAAAGACGTACCACTCGCAGGGGAGCAGTTGGATAAAGCGGAATGTTTTAAGTATTTGTGTAGCTGGGTGCAGGAAGATGGAGGATACAGGGTGCAGATAAATAAAAGAGGAATACGCGGAGATACATTTTTTAGAGCTTTGGTATGCAGTAGGGATCTGCCGCCAAAAAGTAAGGAAGCAAAATATAAAAAAAAACTACTTAGTGCCGACAGTGGCGTATGGACGTGGATGATGAAGAGTGCAAGCTATGGAAATTAAATTTCAGAGGAGTAGAGAAGGAGTGGCATAATAATGAATGATCAAAACAGGGAGTTGATCAAAGAGGAACCACTACAACAAAGACCAGAGAAATCGAAGTCACACTGTTACGGCCATGTAAACAGAATGGCTGGGGAAAAGATACCATAGGAAATGCTGGACAAAGTGCTGAAAGAAAAGAGGCCCAGAGGAAGACCGACGGACAGGTGGATGATAGGTGTTAAAAACATGAGGAAGAAAGAGGAGGAAATTGGCTGACATTGGAATACGGCGAATGGACAGGAAGCTCTTGTTGCAAGCAGACCCGGCCAGCGGTTCGAAGCTACGATGATGGCGGGCGTCCTAATGGGGCAGTTCACAATAGTGATGGGCAAACCGATTCTTTTTGATGAATCGTTTGGAATCGATTCACTCCTCGCTGAGAATCGATTCTTTTAAACGACTCCCCCCCCCCCGAAAATGTATTCTATATTCGCCACTGGCTTGTTTACGAGATTTTCGATACAATAAAAGAAATATAGGCGGAAGAAATTTCGGAAGGCGAAAATACGGTATTTTTTTATTGTGATAACGATTTAGTCACTGAGATTAACTGTGGCAATGACATTGCCTCACGAACTCTTAGATACTGATGTTGAATATGGAGCTTATACACTCAGATGAGTGAAGCGAGTTATATAAAATCCTGGATACATACTCTTAAGATAATCAGAAATATACCCTAAAATTCAATGAAATAAAGCTACTGGTTTAAAAAATATTAAAATATGATCTGCAACTCGGTAAAAATCCTGCCCCCAGTGACAAATAAATACCACAAAGAATGGCGACTGATGTGCTCATTCTTGGCAGCGGATGCATTATTAATAAAGACTAGGCAAGATTATAAGTGTAAATGTAAATAATAAATACCTGAAACGTGAAACTGGACCGGTGACTTGAATATAGTGAAGCACAAAAAGCAGGCTCTCCACTAACTATTTGAGCGCCCTTGCGCAATACCGATTACGCCGCCCCCTGTCTAACTACAACCAGTGGTGGATCTGGGAATTTTCCGAACCGGGTCAACAAAATGTGAGATTGCCACACTGTGAAATTTTCAAGGCTTCCAGCTAATTGTTGTCAAACCTCATTACTGATTCTAAGCCTTGTTGCAGATTGTAATTGTCGATTGAGATTGTTGATTTTGTAGGTGGCATGTTTGTTACACGTCTCGCTAGAGGGCGTCCATAAACCACGTAGATCGGTCTTGAGAGGTGGGTGGAGGGGGTTGGAAGGTGGGATTCCGAGCCAGGCCAAATAGCTTTTCATTCATATTATTTGTCACACTTAAAATGAGATACAGAACACTCAACACCATGTAAATATTTATTTCCGTCATGGAAAAAACTACGTGGGGAGAGGGGGGTTAGAGACATCAGCCACGTCGAGTTACTTGGGGGGAGGGAGGGTTCAAAAGAAGCCAAAATGGAGCTACATGGTTTATGGACGCCCCTTACATATGCTCCAATTTTACTCCATAAATTTGGCAAATTTTTTTAATTTGCCGGATGGTGCTTTTCTTAAGTTAAACAGCGTATCACTAGCATTTTACCCACAAACCAATAAATCAGTGTTTGTTTAAATGGCATAATTTAAATTTTGTATTTATTTTCTTGGTTTCAGTATTAGTATTTTGGGGGACGTCCAGAAATTACGTGAGGCTATTTTCCGGAAATCTAGGACCCCCCCCCTCCCCGTTGGTGAGATTTCATGAGATTTTCACGGAACCACCTCCCCCCAGTTGTTCGACCAGGAGAAGTTTCGAGACTTTTTTTAGCTGTCGTGCTCCCCGAAAGAATGATACCCCCTCAAAAGCCGGTTTTTTGCCTTGTAAACTGGTATTTTTTACGTTTTTTTAGTTCTACACTCGTTCAAGTTCAAAATTTCACGTGAGATATCCATCAACCCCCCCCCCCCTTTGGTGAGATTTCGTGAGATTTTCCGGACCCCTTCCCCCCCTAAAAAGTCTCACGTAATTTCTGGACGCTCCCCTATATTCATCGACGGCACTGTTCCCCAAAGTCTTTTCGTTTAACCTTTTTCCTCGTAGAAACCTCACCAGCTGGAACAGTATATATGCCGCTTCAGCACCTGCTAATTTTTGTAATGGTCCAATTCATAAACTTCGTTCATTTCTATTGCAAAATGTTTGCATTATCCACAAAATTAAGAACTGAAGAACAACTAAAACACTGATGAAGTTCGTATGATAACCGGACGCGCTCCATCGCAATTAAATTCAGTACTCGATGCATTCGCAATTTGAAAAACCCACGCAAAATGGGAATAGCAGATGGCTCTGAAATCGGTATACTTTTCCCTGTCCTCAAATAATCGGGAAATACTTTATTTGTGGTAAAATATAAAAGTTATAGGACTTATAATTCATTGATAATTTATTTGTAAATCTAAATCTGTGTTGTGGCAGCATCTATAACAGTCTGGAAGGAAACCAAAAACTTATAACTAGTTCCAAAAACACTAGAAAAATGTGTATTTAAGGAAATAAATTCCTAAATTTAAAAAAACTTTTTATTTCTGTAATACATTTTTAATTTTCCTGTTCCAAAGATAAATATTCTTTATTTCCTTAAAAATAAGTTGCCAAACCAAGAAACACGCCGTGGGAACTAAGATTGTGAATCGAAAGGAATCACGAGTTACGCAGATATCAAGAGTTAAAAAGAGCCGAATCCATGGAAGAGTCATTAAGACAGAAGTGAGCCGAGAGCGAGTGAGCCGAGAGTCGTAAACATTGTCGAGTTAACGACTCGGAGTCGACTCAGAACCTGGACGAGTCGGTGAGCGATTGCGCAACAACGGCTCCGCTCCGGAGCTCCCTCTTAACAACTCTTGAGTGAACCGTGACTCTTCCAAGTGAGTCGATTCCGCAAACGATTCTTTTAGACGAGTCGACTCTTTGAATCGATCCACGATTCTTTTGCCCACCTCTAGTTCACAATGCTCGACTGCAGGACAAGTAGCTCCACTCCACGTAAATCTGAATATACAACTACCTGTGTGTCTCTGTCATCCCTCTCGCTAGAGTTCTTATTTTAGGAGCAGCATACTAATTATCCCATCACACTTAATCACTCCCTGCACAGAATGCGGCACTGCCTCTTTCATGTCAGCACGAAAACTAGTTGCTATTTCCGTAAAAGTGGCATGCCTTTTGTTACCGTCATTGTAATCCCATATTCCCACGTTCGATTGCGGTAAAGCTTTATTAATGATCTTACTTATTTAGTAATGATCCATTCCGTCATTAGAGTGGACAGCTAGCGACACGTCGCCGCTACCTATTGTCTTCAGAACTGGCGCGGCTCCCTTTGAAGCGGACCGGCATTGGTGGGTTTTAGATGGCAAGCATTAATTACGTGAGGTGAAAAAGGGGGGGGGGGTGGACGGAAATATCACGTGAGCTTCTGAAATTCTTGAAGGACAGTAGGGTTGAGAGAAAAAAATCCAAAACCGACGTGAAAACCGACTTTACCACCGTCGGATGCAGGAGAACTAAAAAAAAGGTCTCAAAAATCTATGAGGTCGACTAGCAGGAAAATCTCATGTCGTCTTAGGGGGACGGGTGTCCGACGAGACCTCACCAAATCCCACCACAGGGGGGGGGTGGGGGAGGGGTCCTGAATTCCGGAAAAACACCTCACGTAATTAATGGACGCTCCTAAACCACTTGGCATGGCTTTGGCAGCTGTCACGATACCAGTTGGCATGGCGTGGCACGGGCGAGCTGACGCGATACCAGTTGGCATGGCGTGGCACGGGCTGGACCTGCCTTAAGAAGTTCCCTGGACGATCAGACAGGTTGTCAAGATTCGCATCCACAGAGCTGACAGAGGTTCACTGGAGCGAGTGCCTGATGTGGATTTGAGGTGGATTTTGATTAGCGCGTATTGATGGGCGCAGCTGACAGCGTATTGAACGGCGGCAGCGTGATTGCCAATATTTCTGCCCGACAGCATGGCGTCACCGTGTCCTGCGCAATCACGACTATTCAGTAGGCGAGTGTGACTCCTTACCAGCACCATCACCATCTTCTTCATCGTCATCATCCGAGCCAGAAAAGTAGGAACACTGTGGGTTACTTTATTTTTTACAAGAAAGAGAGTTGTTGCGGTTTTTATTTGAATATGGGGCGGTCAGAAATTTTATTTTCGGAAAGGGGGCGCTATGCCAAAAAAAAGGTTGGGAACCTATGATAAAGACAGTCAAATTTACTGACGATACGATTGGGCCGCTTTAGGTCATAACCATTCAAACAACAACTCCTTACAAAGTGGCCTACGAATGACGTCTATATAAGCTAAGATTCTGAATGCAAAGTAGTTAGCAAATGAACTTCAGGTGGCTATATGTATTGCAGACTCCAACGCTAATATACAAATATCACAGATCTCTAGGTTTCTGGCGAATGCACGTAAGCAATGGGCAGGAAGTGGTTCAGACACTTCATCGAGTTTTCACGTCGCGCAGCTGTCGTGTGCTTTTATTCCCCTCAAAAGTCAACTCATTGTCTTTCCTTGCTGTTCACATCAGGTATACAGTATGTAATGCGAGCCTTGCTTACTGTGGATCAACTGACCACTCGGCGGGACTCAAACTGGCGACAGTTCTATCACCAGTACACATCATTCCTCGTCCAATAAAATTGGAAATTTCCCGTCCGTTTAGCTAACAAACAGCTGGAGCTTTACGGAGTTGTCGTTATCTGGACGATAAGAGAGGCTCACGTCGTGTTGCTGGCTCAGCACTCGCCCTGTATATTCACAGCACCCGTGTTTCTGTGTCTGGCTACTAACAGTGCATCGAGCTCGCGAATGTAAAGCCAAGGACGATAGCTCACCAGAGGAAAACCTTTCCAAGTCTGTCACATAGCGAAATCCTTATTTCATTGACTGTTAACTGCGAATTCCATTGCGGAGCAGTGTAAACACGCACATGCGTATGGAGCAGCGCCGACATCGACGGGGGGGGGGGGGGGGGGAGAGGGGGTAAGCAGGCCACAAGTACCCAGGCAGGGCGCCCCTCAGCGTGACTTACTAAATAGAAAGTATAGAAAAACTTTCTGAAAAAAGTGAGTTATTTGTTTTTTGTGTTAAACTTTTAGACTTCAAGAAAGAAAAAAAACCGGAGTTTAAACTAAAAAAATTTGTGGGGGAGAGCGGAGAATCCTAGCGCCGGCCGTGATGGTGAGGCTCGGGAGGACGCCGGCTCCAATCCCGGTCAGGGCAAATGCTGTGCACACCCCTCCGAAACGCAACAGCAGAATGCGACTTCGTAAGTAGAGTGCACTACTGACGAAACGCTTCGGAAGAAATAATTAGGTTCGCTCTTACTTTACCTCCGCATTAAGGTTTTGGTTTAATTTAAACACAAAGTAATGTTTTTTTTTTTAAAAAAAAAAAAAAAACACTAGGCAAGGCAAAATGAATTTTTAAATGTTACATTTCCTGACATGAAAAACTGAATTAATAAAAAAAAAAGCATAAGGGCGCTAATGACCCCGTCGTTGACGCGCCCTAAAGCAACAACAACAACAAAAAGCATAAGATTTCTGTTTGGGAAGCCAATGCGTAGACGAGCCTACATGAGTTTCGTTGTTTCGCAGCGGTCAAGTTGGTAGCTGCCTTCCCCATAGTGTGTGTTCTGTTGGGGGGACTGTGTAGAGTTTTGTTTGCGTTGTGAGGGAATGACAGGTGCAGCCCGCTGACTGTCATCTGTTCACGGGGTAGCCGCCCGGCTTAACTTCCCCCTCACGCACTGCGGGGGGGTTCAGGCCAGGTGCACAATGTTCAACCAAACAGCAACCAGAAGAGTAGTCTAACTGGTGAGTGTGCGCTTTGACTAGGAGCTGTTTGGACGGCAAGCAGTCGGCGACGATTTCTCGATTGAGCAACGCAGAGCGGATGCTGGATTTCTTCTCGAGGTTGGGAAACTGCAGATCTCTGATTAACTTGCTGCGATCGGAGTGACAACAAAACAAATCGAAACTAAATGGTGTTGGAATACCCGCAAGCAATGAACTCGAGGGTTCGGCAGTACCTACCTAATCGGAAACGGAACCATATCACTGACTGTCCGCCTAGCAATGAAACGGTACTAGTTCAACAGTTCCAACTTGCTCTCGTCGGCAAAAACCGAATACCATATTCAAAATTTTGTAAAATTGTGTGGTAGGAGGGATACGAAGAAATAAGTGGGACCAAAAAACTCTGTCTCGTTTTTGCTCCCCTCACTGGAAATTTGTCATTTTGGAATGATTTCGTTACCATGTGCATCTCGGAAACGCATTACCTGGCAACTTGAAATTCACCCCCGTATCGACTATAACAAAACACTTCTAATATACACAGACGGAAAAAAAAATCCCAACACCAAGAAAGACTTGTGTTAGATAAACGAAATTTGGTAGGCGTGTTTATACATCTGAAAGATGACATCGATTCAAATTTCGCGCTTCGCGCATAAGTGTGGCGCTAGTAGCGCTACTCAGAGCTTGCAAATCAGGTTTGCTTTAAATACGCGCTGTAAAGTTTGTGAACGTTATTTACCGCTGTGATTTGACATAGTGAGTTGATGTTAGCCAAGAATGCCTTTAAGAAGACGAAGAAGCCATTATCAACAGCTCACCGAGTTTGAACGAGGTCGTGTAATAGGGCTACGAGAAGGTGGATTTTCTTTTCGCGATATTGCAGAAAGACTTGGCCGGAATGTATCCACTGTGCATGATTGTTGGGTGCAGTGGTCAAGGGATGGTACTGCCTCAAGAAGACCGGGTTCCGGGAGGCCACGTGGCACTACTGAGAGGGAAGACCGCCGTATTCGGCGTACAGCTGTGGCGCATCGTAATGCGTCTGCGGCAGAAATTCGAGCTGCAGTTGGTACCACAGTGACACAACGAACTGTTAGAAATCGGTTACTTCAAGGACAGCTCCGAGCCAGGCGCCCTGTAGCGTGCATTCCACTGACTACAAGCCATCGCCGTTTGCGACTCCAGTGGTGTCAAGCCAGAGCTCATTGGAGGACGGAGTGGAGATCTGTTGTGTTTTCTGATGAAAGCAGGTTCTGCCTTGGTGCCAGTGATGGCCGAGTGTTGGTCAGAAGGAGGCCAGGGGAACGCCTGCAACCAAACTGTCTGCGGCCTAGACACACTGGACCTACACCTGGAGTCATGGTCTGGGGAGCAATTTCCTATGACAGCAGGAGCACTCTTGTGGTTATACCAAACACACTGACTGCAAATTTGTACGTCAGTCTGGTAATTCAACCTGTAGTGCTGCCATTCATGAACAGCATTCAAGGGGGAGTTTTTCAACAGGATAACGCTCGCCCTCATACCGCTGTTGTCTCGCAACGTGCTCTACAGAGTGTCGACATGTTACCTTGGCCTGCGAGATCACCAGATCTGTCTCCAATTGAACACGTATGGGATATCATTGGACGACAACTCCAGCATCATCCACAGCCAGCACTGACCGTCCCAGTATTGACAGCACAAGTACAACAAGCATGGAACTCCATACCACAAAGTGACATTCGAAACCTGTATGACACAATGCATTCACGTTTGCAGGCTTGCATTCAAAATTCTGGAGGTTACACCGGCTATTAATTTAACAGTATTTCACATTTGAAATGCATTTTCTTGAGCTTAAATTAACCTGTGATCTTGAAAATTTAATCAATTAAACATGTTAACTTGACAAATGCATTGTCCAAATTTCATTACTCTACAATAATTTTTTCTTGGTGTTGGGATTTTTTTTTCCGTCTGTGTATATCGCAAGTTTTGCGCAAAATCAGCAAAAGTTCAGGTTCCTTTGTCGAAGACTTTAATATATATATTTCTTTTAATTTTAAATGCTGTAAATTCGAAGTTCATTGTGGTCTGCACTACGTGTAATTAATTTGTCTGTAACTGAACTGAACGGCAACGAGGCGCGGCGTTCCACTGAGTCCGCTGTTGGCCTGAACACGCGTCAAGAGAGACATCACGTGTGAGAGAGAGTACCGAGCCCCGAGCCTCGAATACCACTACCACTAGCCGGCTGCGATAAAACAGCGAAAAAATCCATCTTTTCTAAATTTAATATCACAAAATCTACAAACGCATTATATATATATATAATGCGTTTGTAGGTGTTTGATCCGCTATTGTGTGTTACAATCTAATAAAAAGAACACAGCTTAAAATGTTCAGGGATGAATCGTGAAGCGTACGATTCGTTTTTATCGCCACGATCGTATCAGTTTCACCTGTCTTTTGTCTGTCTTCCGATCGATGTTTCAACAACTTTGCGGTGTCCGATTGACTTGAAACTTTTCATCCAGTCTCATTCCTGATGACAATGTTGAATAATTTTAAAAACTAATTTCACTGCTTAATCAGAGGAAATTAAGTAAAGTTAATTACTTCTCGCAGTCGTAATGATTACCTGGATAACACATAAAAAACTTTGGAACGTAATTCTGGCGTTATCAGGGTAAAAGGGCGCCGTGAGACCCTACATCAACGCTCCTTCTGGGGGAATGAAAATTATGTAACAGGTGAAGCCTGGAAGGTGGGCTGCCGGAGGATCACGAGGATCCTTCTGAGCCGACTTAACCTGAAGGGGAGTGGCCAGACTGGATTTGACCCCCATCCTCCCAATGTTATGTAGGAGGACGAATTTGCCCTCCTCCTAACTCGGTGACTATACGGGTAAAGGGGTACGTAGAGATGAAGAGGTTAACACAGGTAGGAAGGGATGGAGGATTGCATCAAACCAGTCGAAACACTGGCGACAGCAAAAAAAAAAAACCCTCGACCGAGCGACGTAGTTTGTGTACGCTCTCTAACTAGCCTATTGTTAGGTTTTTTGATGGAGGTTTCGAAACACTCTACAAACACGTGATCTGGGAGATAACATGCCATATGTTTACTGTTGATTTCAAGTCGGAAATCTGAGTAGTTTAAGTAGAAGATTGCACAAATTACTATAAATTTTTTGTCGACCGTGATTCATGCTAAACCTACTGCTAGGATTTGCTTATCGTGATGGCCGCGTGCAAGTGGCCTCGCATGTGGTCCCTAGCCCACCTGCTGGCGATGTGTTGACTGTGACATAGGCTCGTAGTTTAACACTCCATTTGAACGAATTTGCAAGGAACAGTTAGTACTAAATAAACTAAATTCTGGTGGTTAGGCCCGTCACTTTGAAAATGCCTTGGACCATGCAGGCTCGTCTAGGTAACCCCGACGTGGTGTCTGAGAGGCCAAGGAAGCGACGAAGTGGACTGAGTTGGACGCAATGTGCGTAGTCTGCAGACAGCACAGTGGGCGGAGCCTGCAGCCCACGACCTGCCCACGGTCGCCAAACAGGGAGCCAGCGCCTGAGTCACCGCTCAGCGCGGTGGGGTGGAATGTCACGACAAACTCCTGTCCTGCCCCGTCCAAGGTGACACACGTCACGTGTAACCGACTCGCCCCGTTGTCTCAGCTGGTTGCGGCTCCGCGACGTCGTCCACTCGGGGTTAGCTGGTTCCAGTCCTGCTGGTGGTGGTGGAGCACGATTCATAATCACCAGACTGTGCGCCAAAATCCTGGGTTAAACCTCTCCGCAGAGCGTATGGCGTGATGGCATGCGACACTACTTATGGTCGGATGGGAACGTTAAACTATGCTCCTCCTCAGTTTGTTTCGGAAGAGTAGACTTGAATGGGCCCTTTCCCTTCTTTTTATCTCCTATCCACACTACGCGTCACTGTACGCATATGCATCACTGTCATCGAAACAAACACAGTAACAGGTAGACAGCTTCCATCACTCCGAGTCCCCTGGAGTTCCCTCTGACAGGAGAGGCCACCTACCTGCTGGTCCGGCCGCGGCGCGCGCCTCACTGCTGGACCGCGGCTCTGGAGTCCAGCGCGACCCCGACTACGCCCTCTATTCGCCTCCTCTAGGCCGCCGGAAGTTAATTACCGCCCCCATTCACCTGAGCGGCGTTTCTCACACTGCTCCAAATACTCACCAGCTCGAAGCGCTCAGCACTGGCCTCTTAAACACCCGCGTCATGTTCCTCCACCACCCCCTATTATTCGTTTTCTTTCTCTTTTTACTTTATTTCTCTATGACCCGTTTACTCCTTTATGTGATTCATTACTGTAAATTGGACTTCTTACACCAAGGTCCGCTCCATAGAGCTGTAACTGCACAACAAATCTTAATTCGGGGAACAATAACATCAGTTATTAAAACAAGTCCCGAAATTATTATTACTTTAAACATAGGCACATCAATTGACTAATGGAATCTTCACAAACTTAATATTCTTTGCTTCCAAATAAGTTTATCTATTTTGTCCTTTATGAACTTTGAGAATAGTCTTTACTAAAACGTGCATGGGAGAATAGATTAAACACAAGGAGAGAGGACAACTTATCTTACTTGAAGCATAGCAATGTTATCTTCATGGCGCAGTTGAGACGGAAAACTAGTGATTCCAACGTGCGTTAGGCTCTTTCAAACAACCCGCCTAAAGGTATTCCTAAGGGAACCCCAGTGGTCGGGTTTCCCTTTCATCCTTCTCAGGACAGATCTTTAGGATAATTCATATTTTTTTCCTGCCTCCTGTTTGAGCTGAAATGCCAAATTAAAAGACTGATTCAACGTTTCTGATTGTATTTAAATGTATTTTATTTAACATATAAATGCATGTTCAGAAAATTTTCCTAGTTTTGGTAATATTTCGATAATATTTGTGGTTATATTTTGAGGAACAAATCTGGTAGTTTTTTAATAGTATCGCGAATTCACTAGATATAAGCGAGAAGAAATTAAAATAATTATTCATAGACCTGTACTTCTGCTATACAGATGGGGAAAAAACTAATTTTCACTGTGGCCATAATTCACCAGTCAAAAATTAAAGTTATGCATTATTGTCACTCTCTAAACGTAATGTTCCGCCCGCCTTTTAATCTCGACAATGCAGCAGCAGCATGCCTGTGTCGAGCCGCGTCAATCAATGTCTCAATGAAATATCCTCAGTCATCATTAAATCTGCAGTGGATCAGTGAGTAAACCTACCGCCATGCCGAAAAGAAAATTTTCTGAAAGTGCGAAGTTACGTAAGGGAATTTAGGGAGGAGTATTTTAGTACGGATGAAAGAGTTCTATTCTGTAAATTATCTGTAATTAAAGTGAGTTCAACAAAGCTAAAAAAAAAAAAAAATTCCCGATGGTGCAGCGAGTACACGGAAGCAAATTATGCTGTCGACATGAAAGCGACACTACTAGGTAAAATAAATGATGTACAATTGAGTATATTTTGATGTAAGGTAAATTTAAACGTTTGGTGATATTTTCTCTTTTTTAGGTCATATTTACCCATCTTTAAGGTCATATTTGCCTGCACATTTCTCTATGTTTTTGGTCATAAAGATCCGAACTCCACTGATCAGCAATGTGCTCTGCTTGAACTGTTCTCTAAAGCAGTGTTTTTTCAACCTTTGGCGAATTCCGCGACTCCTTTACAGGTACAAAAAATTTTGGCGACCCCTATACGTCCGTAAAAAACTTTGGCGATCCCGCAGTCTGTAGTAAAACTACGTCAGTGATTTTAAAATATGAAGTATTTAATTTTCTGTCTGTTGAGGCTATACCTACTGAGAGAGAAGTCAATGCTGTGCTGTCAGGTGGTCGCGGGAGGCGAGAACGTACACTCTTTGGCAAAAAAATTGACTGTCCGCGCCTGAGTCTAAGTCCCTTATTTCGCACAATGTGGCATCATTGCGCGTATTCAACTCAGCGCCATCTGTTATTCATTTCCTTAAGTCAAGCCTCGAACAAAGCAGGAAGACTCCGCCCGCCCATTGACGATTCTTCTTGGTAGTCCATTTATCATTCCCCACATTTCAGTAAAAAGCTATTGACCGATCTCGAAACAGGTAACGCATTTTCCTGTCCCTGCATTGACTATAATATTAGCCAAGATATCGCCGACCATACCTCAATCGGACGAAATTCGGTTCCAGCTACACTTTTCTTAAATTCTGATCGTGAAACATATCGTTAAAGTTGTAATTAACAAGATTGCAATAAAGCGCAGTAAAAATGAGGTTCAGTTATACATTTTATTCCAAATAATTAGCGTAAAATTATAACGATATTTATTTATATATTGATGTGGCTAATTAGTTGCAATAATGCAACACATAATGGGGTGTGTGGTCCGAGAAGTGGGTGTAAATGTTCAAAGATCCAGAGTTTTTAGTTCTACAAAACTATTGAAACGATTATAAAGAGATTATTTCGGATAATTGTCTAATGCCAGTTGAATGTAACTGACTTCCGAGGCAGGATAAGGTTGTTTACCCACTGCACGAGTCGTCTGTGAACATGAGCTCCGTTTGCTTGTGGCTAACCATCTAGTCTTGTAAACGCGTGGTCCTCGGTTCGAGTCTAGTTTTTCCAATTATTTTTTTGCATTTATTTTAAACAAGTCGAACCTACAACTGCGTTATGCGTAAAATATAACATCGACTCTTACTTACTTGCGTCAGGACTTAACATACTTAAGGAAAGACTCGTAACTGAGTGCTTCTTAATAAACTGCACACGTAACTATGAAAGCTTTCACAGAGGTAACACTGAAAGAAATCTTCTCGGGCTTCAACATCGTAGAAATAGTGTCGTGTGGTTACGTTAGGTGGACTATAACGAGTTCGCACCATCTTCAAGGAGACGAAAAACTAAATAATATTACTATACCAATTTCTTATTATGCGTCTGGATTTACGATTCGTCGACTTCTAAGTCATTAAAGGTGGAAAGGGAATGGAGACAAGGAATGGGAAGGAATTCGGGCCATGGGTTTTGGAAGAAATAATCCCGCCATTCACACGAAGTGACTTGGAGAAACGAAGGAAAATCCAAATCTGGATAGCCGGATAGGAATTCAAACAAGCTTCCTCTCGAATGCGGAGCCATAGCGTTAACGCTCAGCCATTAGGTTCAGTTTTTCAATATCTTTCGTATTTGATCTATGATGCCGTCCATAAAATTATTTAAAAAATCTATTGAAAAGTTAAAAATCGTAAATTAAAATATATGTGCAGAAGTGAGTTCATCTGATGAGAGCGGGGATATCAAAAAAATCTCTGAAATCAGAAACGCAATTCAAATTTCATTTTCTCTCTCTCTACTCTTTTCGCCCCTCTCTCTTTTTTTAATTTTTTTTTTTGCTAGGGCTTTACGGCTCGGCGACAGAAAGGTCATTAGAGGCGGGATCGGATTGGGGCAAGAAACGGGCAGGAACTCGGCCATGGCCTTTTCAAGGAAGCATCCGGGCGTTCGCCTGGAGTGACTTGGGGAAACCATGGAAAACCCAGATCTGGATGCCCGGACGCGGATTCAAACCCGCGCCCTCCCGAATACGAGGCCAGAACGTTAACCGTTCACGCACCACACCCGGTACTTTTTTTTAATTTTTAGCAGCTATCAAATTCAAAGTGAATATAAGCTCCCTCTTATATGGAAGATATTGTCATATTAATCCCGTTGTTTAATGAAGTAGTATTAAACCAAAAATGACGAGCAAAATTGATCGGTTTGCTAGTAACCAAATAGATAACATTTCAGTCTTTTCGTAGAAATGTTTAAAAAAATTCAATTCACATTCTAATTCAGCAAAGAACTCAGACCGGATGCTAAAACTACAGAAATTTGCAGTCTAAATAAAATTTGGTAAAATAAGAAATTTCAATGTAGTTATGATGTAATTCTCTATAATATTTTCTCATTTTTTTTTCAAGTATGTCTTTCAGTAAAGATTAAGAGGTAGTTGGAATGAAATTATCACGCTGAGCAATAACACAGCTAATTGTTACAAAATTTTATAAATCGGCAGTACTACCCTCCGCAGCTAGAGTGTAATTCCAAAATATCATAGTAGACGGAAACGTAGTGTTTACAAAGCGTATAATACTGGTTTCCTTGTTCCTTGCCACACTGACATTCCCGCACTGAATTTCAATTTTATGCCTCAGTTTTCCTCCTACAATGTTCTGATTGAGTCTTCTGATTGAATGCCTATAAGACTTTGCAATATTTAAACTTACAAAAGAAATTGTTGCTCGTCATTCTGAGACAGACATTATAATGTAAATTATTTGGGTTGGAATAAAATATACAGTAGCTACAGTTTGAATTTTGAAAAAACCGTGCGGCAAGAGAATCAATTCTTATCACCGATCAAGAAAAACAAAGTTACTTTCATAGCGTTTGTTGATTTAGAAAAAAAAGCTGTTGGTGATGTAAGGCGGGACAAAATGTTCAAACTTTTTTTTTTTTTTTTTAAAAAAAAAAAAAAGTCAGGTCTTACGTATCGAGATAGAAAAATATTTTATAAGTGATATAATAAGTGGCTATAATAAAAGTAGAGAATCATGAGAGTCACCAATCAGTTGAAACGTGTATCAGATATGGTTGCAGTTCATCCTTACTAATATTCAACTTATATGTGACAAAAGAGGAAGCTACAAAAGAAGTAAAAGAGGAATTTTAATGTGGCTTCTTGAAAAAGTAGTTTCAAATATTGCCCCAGGAACCAGAGAGAACTTTTTAAAACTGTATGTATGGAGCATAGCACCTTATGGTAACGAAGCATGGACTTCAGGAATACCTGAAAGAAGGAAAATTGAAGCATTCGAAATGTGGTGCTATAGGAGGATGCCGAAAATTAAGTGGACAGTTAAACCACGAAATTAATATGTTTTGTAAATGATGGCTGACGAAAGAAGTTTGTGGAAGAATCGTACACAAAGAAGAAACAGATTCGTGGGTGGTTTTTTAATACATTTGGGATTGGTTATGTATGAAGCAGATAACGGTGGACGTGTTTTAAGAGAGGTGTTTTGAGATGAAGGGGATAGTGCAAAATAAGATGGGATGGTGGTTTATATCAAACCAATCGAGAGACTGACGACAGTAAAATAACAGATGAAATAAGACAGAAGGTGCCGGCCGATTGAGACCTACTCCCCCGAAACACATCGATGGGGCCGACAGCTTAGCGTCCAAATCCGGCGGATGAGTCACTGTCAGAAGTTCCATACGCGCTACAGAGAGGTTTGGGATTTAAACCAGGACTTTCGTGCACCATCTGATAATTAGTAATAATGCACCGCAACCGAAACATGCCCTAGTTCTAAAAAGTGCATTATTACTAATTATCAGATGGTGCACGAAAGTCCTGGTTTAAATCCCAAACCTCTCTGTAGCGCGTATGGAACTTCTGACAGTGACTCGTCCGCCGGATTTGGACGCTAAGCTGTCGGCCCCATCGATGTGTTTCGGGGGAGTAGGTCTCAATCGGCCGGCACCTTCTGTCTTATTTCATCTCTTATTTTACTGTCGTCAGTCTCTCGATTGGTTTGATATAAACCACCATCCCATCTTATTTTGCACTATCCCCTTCATCTCAAAACACCTCTCTTAAAACACGTCCACCGTTATCTGCTTCATACATAACCAATCCCAAATGTATTAAAAAACCACCCACGAATCTGTTTCTTCTTTGTGTACGATTCTTCCACAAACTTCTTTCGTCAGCCATCATTTACAAAACATATTAATTTCGTGGTTTAACTGTCCACTTAATTTTCGGCATCCTCCTATAGCACCACATTTCGAATGCTTCAATTTTCCTTCTTTCAGGTATTCCTTGAAGTCCATGCTTCGTTACCATAAGGTGCTATGCTCCATACATACAGTTTTAAAAAGTTCTCTCTGGTTCCTGGGGCAATATTTGAAACTACTTTTTCATGAAGCCACATTAAAATTCCTCTTTTACTTCTTTTGTAGCTTCCTCCACATATAAGTTGAATATTAGTAAGGATGAACTGCAACCATATCTGATACACTTTTCAACTGATTGGTGACTCTCATGATTCTCTACTTTTATTATAGCCACTTCTTATATCACTTATAAAATATTTTTCTATCTCGATACGTAAGACCTGACTTTTTTAAAAAAGTTTGAACATTTTGTCCCGCCTTACATCACCAACAGCTTTTTTTTCTAAATCAACAAACGCTATGAAAGTAACTTTGTTTTTCTTGATCGGTGATAAGAATTGATTCTCTTGCCGCACGGTTTTTTCAAAATTCAAACTGTAGCTACTGTATATTTTATTCCAACCCAAATAATTTACATTATAATGTCTGTCTCAGAATGACGAGCAACAATTTCTTTTGTAAGTTTAAATATTGCAAAGTCTTATAGGCATTCAATCAGAACATTGTAGGAGGAAAACTGAGGCATAAAATTGAAATTCAGTGCGGGAATGTCAGTGTGGCAAGGAACAAGGAAACCAGTATTATACGCTTTGTAAACACTACGTTTCCGTCTACTATGATATTTTAGAATTACACTCTAGCTGCGGAGAGTAGTACTGCCGATTTATAAAATTTTGTAACAATTAGCTGTGTTATTGCTCAGCGTGATAATTTCATTCCAACTACCTCTTAATCTTTACTGAAAGACATACTTGAAAAAAAAAAATGAGAAAATATTATAGAGAATTACATCATAACTACATTGAAATTTCTTATTTTACCAAATTTTATTTAGACTGCAAATTTCTGTAGTTTTAGCATCCGGTCTGAGGTCTTTGCTCAATTAGAATGTGAATTGAATGTTTTTTTTTTAAACATTTCTACGAAAAGACTGAAATGTTATCTATTTGGTTACTAGCAAACCGATCAATTTTGCTCGTCATTTTTGGTTTAATACTACTTCATTAAACAACGGGATTAATATGACAATATCTTCCATATAAGAGGGAGCTTATATTCACTTTGAATTTGATAGCTGCTAAAAATTAAAAAAAAGTACCGGGTGTGGTGCGTGAACGGTTAACGTTCTGGCCTCGTATTCGGGAGGGCGCGGGTTTGAATCCACGTCCGGGCATCCAGATCTGGGTTTTCCATGGTTTCCCCAAGTCACTCCAGGCGAACGCCCGGATGCTTCCTTGAAAAGGCCATGGCCGAGTTCCTGCCCGTTTCTTGCCCCAATCCGATCCCGCCTCTAATGACCTTTCTGTCGCCGAGCCGTAAAGCCCTAGCAAAAAAAAAATTAAAAAAAGAGAGAGGGGCGAAAAGAGTAGAGAGAGAGAAAATGAAATTTGAATTGCGTTTCTGATTTCAGAGATTTTTTTGATATCCCCGCTCTCATCAGATGAACTCACTTCTGCACATATATTTTAATTTACGATTTTTAACTTTTCAATAGATTTTTTAAATAATTTTATGGACGGCATCATAGATCAAATACGAAAGATATTGAAAAACTGAACCTAATGGCTGAGCGTTAACGCTATGGCTCCGCATTCGAGAGGAAGCTTGTTTGAATTCCTATCCGGCTATCCAGATTTGGATTTTCCTTCGTTTCTCCAAGTCACTTCGTGTGAATGGCGGGATTATTTCTTCCAAAACCCATGGTCCGAATTCCTTCCCATTCCTTGTCTCCATTCCCTTTCCACCTTTAATGACTTAGAAGTCGACGAATCGTAAATCCAGACGCATAATAAGAAATTGGTATAGTAATATTATTTAGTTTTTCGTCTCCTTGAAGATGGTGCGAACTCGTTATAGTCCACCTAACGTAACCACACGACACTATTTCTACGATGTTGAAGCCCGAGAAGATTTCTTTCAGTGTTACCTCTGTGAAAGCTTTCATAGTTACGTGTGCAGTTTATTAAGAAGCACTCAGTTACGAGTCTTTCCTTAAGTATGTTATGTCCTGACGCAAGTAAGGTAAGAGTCGATGTTATATTTTACGCATAACGCAGTTGTAGGTTCGACTTGTTTAAAATAAATGCAAAAAAATAATTGGAAAAACTAGACTCGAACCGAGGACCACGCGTTTACAAGACTAGATGGTTAGCCACAAGCAAACGGAGCTCATGTTCACAGACGACTCGTGCAGTGGGTAAACAACCTTATCCTGCCTCGGAAGTCAGTTACATTCAACTGGCATTAGACAATTATCCGAAATAATCTCTTTATAATCGTTTCAATAGTTTTGTAGAACTAAAAACTCTGGATCTTTGAACATTTACACCCACTTCTCGGACCACACACCCCATTATGTGTTGCATTATTGCAACTAATTAGCCACATCAATATATAAATAAATATCGTTATAATTTTACGCTAATTATTTGGAATAAAATGTATAACTGAACCTCATTTTTACTGCGCTTTATTGCAATCTTGTTAATTACAACTTTAACGATATGTTTCACGATCAGAATTTAAGAAAAGTGTAGCTGGAACCGAATTTCGTCCGATTGAGGTATGGTCGGCGATATCTTGGCTAATATTATAGTCAATGCAGGGACAGGAAAATGCGTTACCTGTTTCGAGATCGGTCAATAGCTTTTTACTGAAATGTGGGGAATGATAAATGGACTACCAAGAAGAATCGTCAATGGGCGGGCGGAGTCTTCCTGCTTTGTTCGAGGCTTGACTTAAGGAAATGAATAACAGATGGCGCTGAGTTGAATACGCGCAATGATGCCACATTGTGCGAAATAAGGGACTTAGACTCAGGCGCGGACAGTCAATTTTTTTGCCAAAGAGTGTACAGTCAGCGGCCACACAGAAACAGTTTGTTTTCGCTCAATGCAATTACTTTCCTGAGTGTGCCAGCGAGTGCGGACTAGCTTCACTGCGAGCCACGATCAAATCGAGTTCGCAAGAGATATGTACAGCCTACAAGTCGCAGAGGCGGAAGCAAATAAAAAAATAGACTTTATGACGACAACTACCTGAAATATGACAGAAATCCCTACCAAACTATTACCCTTTCGGATAGGTGCAATGCACCCTCCGCCACACACTCTTAGTGAATCACAGAGTAATAATAATAATAATAAAAAGAGAAATAGGGTCGAATTAAAAAATGATGTGGTAATTTCCGTCTCAGAAATACAACCACGACTCGAGAATTTATTTAAAAAATAAATAAATAGGCACAGCGTTCTCAATGAAAAATTTGTATTTTTATTGTGTTAGACCTTCAACACTTGCTTATCACGTTTACCTGGCTTGCGACCCCCCCCGAGCAAGACTTGGCGATCCACAGGTCGAAAAACACTGACCTAGAGGCCTCGTTTATCAAGTCCACTGCTGTTAATGTAAGACCGAGCGTGGTGTTTGATCGGTTAATGGACGACGGTTCGAATCCCCATCCGGGCATCCAGATTTGGATTTTCCGTGGTTTCCGCAGATCACTCCAGGCGAATGCCGGGATGCTTCCTTCGAAAAGCCATGACCGAATTTCTTCCCGTTCCTTGTTCGCAGTCCCATCCCGCCTCTAATGACCTCGACGAGGCGTAAAGCTATAGAGTTAAAAAAAAAAGTTAATGTGCGGACATTTAAGCGAATTGTGTCACAGTTGAGATATCACCAGCGAGGGGTAAAATATGAAACCAGTGCGCTGCCGCCCGCAAACATTCTGACTGCGAGAGGTAACTAAATCCCAACACACGCAGTTTTTGTCTGAATCGCATTAATCCAAACAGACAAACAAAAAGGAACAGTGCTTTCGTGTAGGCCATTACCACCTTGCCAGCACATTTTTGTGTGTGTACATATCTCATACGTATGAACTTTCTTTCATATAGTATAATATTTAAAATTTGTCTACATATCTGTCTCCAAGTGGGTGAACTTGTGCGGGAAAGGTATCAGGTTAAAAGAATTCAGGCCTGCCTCCTGCTTTCGTCACGATTGATTATACAAGGAGATCCTGACCGCCATCTTGCCCGCCATCTCCCGTAGCAGGCTGTGTCCTGACCTGGCCAGTCAACTCGTGTCGAAATGCGTCCTTAATTAGAAAGCTTAACGCGTTGCCCACTGTCGAAATGGACACGGCCAAACAGCGAGTATGGAGAATGCTCACGAACGCGTATCACGGGAAACCAGCGCGCAGCCGGTGCGAGTGTTTCAGAGCCTCTCAGATGCAGGCTCGATCACAGGCATCACCAGGCCATGCCTGATGTGTCAACTAGTGAACTGCTAAATATCTGCTGAGGTGAACAGTGTAGGACTTTGCTACTGCTGGCTCACTTTCATGGCATTTCAGCTTAAGTGTGACCAACGGAAGATTTTTTTGCTTCGACAAATGGCAGCGACAAACAACTGACTAATGGCTCTTAATTAGTATTAAATATCCCTAACTGCCGCTAATTAATCACTAACGGTCACCCCGTGTCGGCTCGAGTTCCCAAACACTCCACCCTCTCTCCCCTCCACCCATATTCCTAATCAGATATAACGCCCGTTCCAAAAATCGCCGTCGGCATCAAAGATTAAAACAAACACGAAACATTAGTTGTATACATAATTATATATGTTACTGGCCAAACCCGATTAGGTCCAGGCCGCATTTCAACCTAACCGCAATCGATAGGGGGATAACAAATGTGGTTAGCGTGAAATGCGCCCTGGACCCACAGAGAAAATTTCGTCAAGCCATTCGTAAATTAACGTCTGCAACATCGACCTACTAATGCCGTATTTGTACTGGTCGTTAACATATGTATAGACCTACATTCTAGCACCTTCGAATGCCGTATTTGTACTTGTAGTTAACATATGTATACACTCTAGCAATTTTCAAAACAATTATCACAACGCAAACTGTTTTAAAATATATATATTGTACAGTCAAAAGCTAATTTGTGTAAAACCAATGTACGACTGATGTCTGTAATTGAACCTGTGGACTGAAGAGCGGGAACCAACCGCTGCCAACCCGCCTCCATTTGTGCTGCTGCATCAATACCACAAATAAAGCAAGGAAATGCTCTGTTTACACTGTGTGGGTGAGCGGTAACGCTCTGGCCTCGCATTCGGGAGGACGCGGTTTCATATCCCCCTGAAGCCATCGAGGTTTCGGTTTTGCGAGGTCACTACAGGCGAATGCCAAGATGGTCCCTTCAAAAGGCGATGGCAGAACCCCATCCCACTCCTTATCCCCAGTCCCCACCCGTATTTTGGCTCAAAAGGGTCGTATTTACCCTACACCACCTCGCTTCATAGTCACTGAAGTGGGGCCAGCGAAATAAATCACTAAAAATAAACGATACTTGTACAGGTGGGAGGCGAGATCTCGCTGTCTGCTGACTGAGGACAGAGAAATCACGACGCGGCCACTGTGCACGGGGCGCAAGCGAGTCACTCAATGCGCGATGAAGGGCATTCATATTTTAGAAATTTGCTTGTAATCCATAGTAACGCATCATTATTGTTCTGCATGCTATAGACTGACTCGTGCATCTTGCCTGTCAGCCACACTGTCTTCCGGCTGACCGTTTTCCTAATTTTCTTCGTTTGATGATGAGCCACTAACACTTCCAGCCTCTCACGATATGTACCAAATCGAGTGTCTTCAGTTTTTAAAAACGTGGCCTTTTTTTCTGTGCGCAAGTGATAAACTACTTGTTTCAAATGCCTTCGAAGGAGTTCGGTGGATGACTTGTAACGCTGTAGCCTTGCACCCAGCAGGACGCGCCTTCGAATGCCCGTGCGACCATCCAATTTCGGTCTTTTGTTATCTTTCCCCGAAATGACTCCGTGGAAACGACCGGGAAGGTCGCTCCGTCACCGCACAGCCGAATGGTTTCCCGCGCCCTCTACCAAATACTCTCTCGACAAGGAGTAAAATTTTCCTGGTTGGTACATCTCTGGTATTAGACGTGTGACCATATTTAAATTAATTAAGTACTTCAGAAACGAATACTACTATTACTATTACTCCGCGATTCACTAAAAGTGTTTGGCGGAGGGTGCATTGCACCTATCAGGAAAGGTAATGGTTGAGAAGGGATATACGGGATATGGCAGGTGGCTCCCATGGGCTATTGTGAGGAACCATCCCAGCATTCGCCTGGAGCGATCTAGGGAAACCATGGAAAGTCCAGATCAGGATGGCCGGAGTGCTTTATCGGAAGCTACTCCTGTCCGATTTTGTGTTTACTCGTCCGGTAATCCTTTCTATTCCACTCCCTAATCGCTCATGGAAAAAATTAGTACAGAAATGAATACGTGTCAGCCCCTCTAGGAAATGCCATGGAATATGGAGTAACTTCCTCAGCAGGTGGGGATTTACAGGATGCGGGAAGGGGAGGAGCAGAGCACAGCTGCAAGCCACGTCACGAGGTGTAAAGTGCAACAAGAGGGCGCTCGCTGCAAGCTCTCAGTCGCTTCCAACAGCGGGTGACTACACCGGGAATTCAGACGCTCGTTTTTTGAGAAAGAAGCTTGTTGGACAGTTTTATACATGGGACGTGTTAATGCCATACGGTAATTCAACAGAACAACCATCACATCTATACTCTGTTCTTTTATATCGTTTCAAAGGTGCATTCTAGGTGCTATTATCGAAAACAGTAAAAATACCTTCTATTTCGTTTGTATCGAATTGTTGCGTATTTCATTTATAGGAAGTATCTCTTTTTTTCGGGCTTTATGCCTTGAGGAGACAGTATTTGGTACCTGGAACGGGAAACCATTCAGCTGTTTGGTGACGGAGGGACCGTCCCGGTCAATTCCATCGAGTGATTTCGGGAAACCAAAACAAAAACCGAAATTGGTTGTTCGGGCGGGGATTCGAACCCGCGTGCTCGCGGGTGCCAGGCCGCAGCGTTCCAGGTCATCCACCGGACTCGTCAGAAAGTATTTTAAACAAGGAGTTTATCTCTCGCGAGATGAGAGAAAAAAAAATTGTGGGTTTTTTAAAATCCGAAGACGCTAGATTTGGGACAAATTGTGAGACGCGGAAGGCACTAATTTTTGAGGCTCATTATTAAACGAAAAAAAAAAAATAGGAAAACGGTGAGCGCGAAGACGGTATGTTTGGAAGACAACACGCATGAGTGATTCAGGCGTTTACCACGGTACGGCGTTTAAGAAACAACAATCTAGGCAAAAGCGACAACTTCAAGAGGCGAGAGATATTTCATAAATTCAGAAATGTTTGTAAATTTTTCTTTTTGACGTCAAAATTTAACAGAAGCATAGTGGTACATTTAGTTGCACTTGGCATGTTGGCGTGTTTGGCCCATTTCGTTATTTGCTGCGGTAACTATTTTTGTTATGAGTCTTCCATGTTTCCGCGTTTCGTTTTTATTTAAAACATCCTCAGTTTCTCAGGTAAAGAACATACAAATTAACAAGCATTATTGTATATATATATCTGTGTGGGGGTGTGTGCGTCTGAGGGGATGTGTGTGTGTGTATGTGGGGGGGGGGGGGTGTCTGTGCAGTGCTGCCAATTCTACGGATTTTTATAAAAAAAGTTAGTATTTTCGGATTTTGTTAAAATAACTACGGATTTTTGCTGCTTTTTAATATTTGTTGATTTTTCATTACATTCGTGTTTTGTTAAACTTTGAGGGTATGGTGTTAATGCATTACAGAATTGTCAATAATTGTGAATTGTTTCTTTCCAACCGCTCGTGTGAACCAACGATTGCAATAAACCTCATATTTTGTTTGATTATAGATTTTATAGATCTTAAAAGACCGTAATACAGAACTATCGGCGCACTCTTTATGCACGGTTTTTTAACATTTCCCTTCACAGAACATGTGCTAAATTTAATGTGAGCAAAAAAATGTATTGTCACTTTAAAAAAAAAAAAAAAAAAAAAGTAGGCACAGCATGATGAAAGTGACGCTATACAAAAAATGTTCAGAGATATATTTCTTATTTTCAATGTAGAATATTATTTTGTATTTCGAATCTAAAAGACCTGGAAATAAAAAAAAAAGTATTCTTCATTTTTACTCTCTCTTCAATAATTACTGTTTCAATCTTGCAGTTATCGAGTCTCCGAATTTTTTGTACCGAATCTACGGAAAGTTTAGCGGCCATCTACGGATATTCAAACCCACAAGGCTGGAAGCCCTGTGTGTTACCTACGAAACTGACGATGTCTTGAATAAAGACAGAACGAGCTGGTCCTATTAAGCATGAAAAAAAATCAGGGTATTGGCTGCTGACCGAAGTGGAAGAATGATTGATGGAGAGTGAGATTCTTGGACGGAAACTAAATTTACATTGAGTACAGAGGTGAGCGTAGAATAGCCATTATTGGAGGGGATTTAAATTTTCTAGGTGTCAACTGCGAAGGAAACAGGATTAAGAACGCAAGGGAACAGAGATTTGCAAATATTTTACTTAGGGAACGAGGTTTTACATAAGTTGCAGAGCAAAACACGAGGATATCTTTCTAATAAACCTTGATGAAAATCTCATACGGTTTCTAGTAACTGAACACATATTTTGGTTATCAAATACAGGAGTCGGAAGATGTGCAAAGAAGAGCAGCTAGATTTGTTTGTGGAAATTACCGCAGGACCCAGTCAGTAACTGAAATGATACAGGAGCTGGATTGGTACTCATTGGAGGAAAGGAGGAGGGTGGAGAGAGTGCTGGGAATGTACAGGGCATATGTTGGTGATGGGGCTTGGAGGGATATTGGTCAAAGAATTAGGAATAGTGTATGGAAGGGGAAAGGCGACCATGACCACAAGCTGGCGCTCGATTTCATGCATAAGGGAGTGGGAAAAATTTTCCTTTGTTGGTAAGGGTGTCAGGTATTGGAACAATTTTCCAAGTGAAATGATGAATACGTGAAGAAATTAACAGTACAATAATAAAACAAAATTTTAAAAATAAAATAAAAATGGGTAGTTAAAACTAATAATAATAATGTAGTGTAGTTGTAGTGGTTGGTTGGTGGTGAGGCTGCAGCCTGGTCTGTATGTAGGTCAGTGTGGGCTGAGCCGAGTGCGACGGATCAATGAGACCCGCAGCTCACAGCAGCTGGCTCAACACCGCCGCCTCACCTGGGCCAAACAGGGCGAGTCACCCTCGAATGGACTTCAGGAATACCAGACACAAAGAAAAGTCAAGCATCCGAAATGTGGCGCTGCAGAAGAATGCTGAAGATTAAGTGGACTGACAAGTAAGAAACGAACGAATTTTGGAAATGATGGGAGAGGAAAGAAGATTGTGGAAGAAGCTTACAGAAAGAAGAGACAGGCTGGTAGGTCATATTTTGAGACATTCTGGATTGGTTAATTTGTTAGTGGAGGGGACAGTCGAAGGTAAGAACTGTAGATCAAGACAAAGATTAGAATATATGAAGCAGATAATTGAGGACGTGGGTTGTAAGGGATCTGTAGAGATGAAGAGGTTAGCACAGGATAGGAAAGGATGGAGGATTGCATCAAACCAGCTCGCATCTGTAAATACGATGAAACTGTATCCGGAAGTTAGTCTCCGCATTTCAGACATTTTTCAAAAATGTGAATTCATCTACATCAACATATATACTCTGCAATTCACAAAATTGTGGGTGGCAGAGGGTGCTCAGCGTCAAAGCTAATCTCTTTGCTGTGCATTCCAATCCCTAATGGTACGAGGGAAAAAAGAATTCATATAAGAATCAGTCCGACACCTTATTTCTCTAATTTTATCTTTCCTGTCCTTCCTACTCAAATAGGTTGGTGGAAGAAGTATTTCACTACACTCAAAAGTGAAAGTGGGAGTACGCATGTTTAGCAATAAGTTTAAACGAAACGTGCGTCGTCTATCTACCACAGACTGCCAACCTGGTCTACTAATCAGTTCTGTGACGCTTTCATAAGGACTGTAGCAAGCGGTCACGAATCGAGCGGCTCTTCTCTGTACTTTCTCTATACTTTCGATCAACCCCTTACGAAACGGGTCCCAAATGGCACAACAATAGTCCAAATGTGGACGCACAAGAGATTTGTACGCTTTCTCCTTTGTTTGTTCATTACAATTTTTCAAAATTCGACCTATGAATCGCAGCCTAGAATTTGCTCTACCTACTAACGAATTAATGTGTATGTCCCATTTCATGTTCCTTTGTACTGTTACTCCCAAATATTTCATAGAATCGACCATATCAATAACTGAATTGTTTAACTCGTATTTCTGAACAATTGGATTCTTTTTGATAGTTATGCTCATTGTCTTGCACTTTTTACAATTTAGAGTAAGTTGCCACTCAGCGCACCAAGCCAAAATAACGTCCAGATCGCACTGAATTTCTAAGCAATCGGCCAGATTTCTTATTTCCCTATAAATAACCGCATCATCAGCAAACAATCTAAAAAGGCTTTTCACTTTGTCTCCGAGATCGTTTATAAAAATTAAGAAAAGAAGTGGTCCTATTACACTTCCTTGAGGTATACCCGATGTAACATCTATATTAGAAGAACTTTCTCCTTCAACGACAACATACTGCGACTGACCAGTTAGAAAATCCTTTATCCATTCACAAAGCTGATCCGATATACCGTACGCTCGAAGCTTCACTAAAAGGCGGTTGTGTGGCACAGAGTCAAAGGCTTTCTGGAAATCTAAAAAAATTGCATCTACTTGTGAACCTGCATCGATAATTTTCATTCGGGACGCTATTAATCACCTACGGAAAGCGAATCAACTGTTTTCGAAATATGTGTGTGTTTGTGTCTGTTTGGATGCACCCAGAAACTACCGCTGGATTTCAATGGCGCCGCAGATAATGTACATCCTCTGGTTTCGGGACTGAAATAGCGTATGTTACATTCTGACGTGACGGTGACGGCGGAAACACGAGGAAAGTAACGTAAAGGAGTCCAGTTTAACGTTCCGTCGGACGCGATTCACACAATGCGCATTGATCTGATTTTGATGGAGGTTACAACTAATGTACAGCCCACACTAAAGCTGGGTATCGTGCGTTGCATTTCACAGAGCGGAGAAACATAAAAGCGATCACAAGTTAGTATCAGCTTTTTAACGAACGTGATCCGCGCAGAAACTAATGGTCGTATTGTGGTCTGGTTGCGGATAATACAAAGCCGAGTAGTAAAGTAGGGTAGTTTTGGGTTTCATACGACGTCAAAAAATTAAGGTAATAGAGAAATTCAGAAAAGTGCTAGGAAATAAGTATCCGGTTTTAGCTGAACGTTACTACCGTAAAACTATAATTTCGATGGTATTTCAAACATTTGACAGTCCATGGTCTTTCGAGTAGACTTTTGGTATTTATGTTTTACTAGCTCGTACCCGCGACTTCGTACGCGTGGATTAAGATTTTTTTTGCCAGAATTAAATATAGAAAGTTGTTGGTAACTAAGGATTGGTCCCAAACAATATCGATTCAGAATAATATGACAGGAAAGCTATCACTATATCATTGTACCGTCGAACCTGTCTCTTGAAGAGAATTAATTTCCAACATATTTCTGTCACCATTCGATAAGGCCTCAAAATTTCGTGACTACAACTGTTAATCATACTAAAAAAAATATCCTGCGCCCTTCATACAGATTTCCTTATAAAATTCCATCACAACGATATAGCCATTTAGTCCTCAAAACGTAACAAAAAGACGGAGACTTACTTCCGTATTTATAATAATATTACTGTGGTTCACACTCATACACTGACTGCGAACAACACCTGAGGGATCATTATAAACTAAAAAAGTGTACACCTACAAAATTGCAAGACTACCTACAGTTTGCCTCGCATTGCACCCCAACTTTCTAATATCTACAGTTTAACATTCAATCCGAATAACCTACGGCCCAGGCCTGACTCTTACGATGAAAAACAATTTTTAAAAATTTTAGCCTCCAAGGAGATTTCAACCGGAGACCACGACGTTCGTAAGCAAGCGCTTTAGCCACTGAGCTGCCAGTCCACTACACGGAAACACGGTACGGAGACGTCCATATCCAACGTGTCCGTCTATCGCCGTATTTCGAAGTTATGAGACAACATATGTTATTTATAAAGATAAGTTTTCAACCAAATGTAGACAGTATTTTTCTCCTTGTTTCAAAGGATAAGTGTGCAAAGTTTCATCGAGATCGGATGAAAACTGTGGATTTGTATGAAGAACAAACAAACAAACATACATTCATCTTTATATATACAGATTTTCATGAGACGTGACGTCGAAAAGCTGTTTTACTTGTCGCAGTCGTAATGTTTACCCTCACTTTGGTGTGAGCGCGGCGGCGTATTATTCCGAGGAATTAAGTTTCACTTTGTTCATCGCTGGCGCCGTGGCACGATGTCGTTCAGAGAGTCCACCTGTGCGGGGATGCCACGGAACAGCTGGTACAGTCGCTCACTCGTGTGCCTCTTCGTTTCCGGGTCCGGTGTTTGGGTGTGGCACACCTGGCAGCAGGTGAATGTCACGGATCCGTCCTTCTCCAGTGTACTCAGCTGCGACGTTGCAGAGTGCCTCTCGTGTTGCTCGCCATCAGGTGTGCGACAGGCGATACTCGCCCCTATGAGCAGCCCGCATGTTCCCACACCCGACACTCGCTATCAGTGGCGCTGCCATCAGTCATCACAGCCCAGCTTGCCTTTACCCTTTCTTTTCTTATGGCGTTACACCTCGTCGACGTCGAGGTGATTAGGGGCGGGCGCACGCAGCCTTTTCGCTGGAATCTAATTACTGCTCCATGAAGTAAGGCGATGAACTCACTGGTGAATGTCTCAATTAAAATACTTCAAGATACATCATCATGATACAACTGATCTTATTAAACAGAACGGGATTAATTAGTCTGAGTCGCAGATTTTTACATAAAATGGGGGTGAAAAGTTTTGAGTGTCACCATATTTCATCCGTTTTGTTGTAAGAATGGCTTTCTTCTGACCCTTTACTAACCTCATTACCCCTTTTCACTAACTTTTTCAATTAAACGTTTTCTTTTTTTTCTGTTTCCTACATATGATTTACAAATAAAACAGTCGACTGAGCCTCGCTCGCTTGTCTTGCCGTGATATGGTTCAAACAACTCATTTTTCGTACGTCATTAACAGCGAGTCTTCATCTAGCGACCGGCCCGTCATCACGTGATTACTCGACAGCCCTTTACAACACTTGTATGTTTTGTTATTTCCCTAAAAGTCGTCGTTGAAGCTCAGATGACTGCAAACATAAACCTTCAGAAATATTTTGTGTCCTCAGTACTGCAAGTTCTTTTTGCTTTCGAAAATTTCTTTTATAATGACAACAAGCATTTGACTTCCCCCTTATTCAGACAGCACTTTAGCTTTAAAAAAAAAATTTGTTTTGCTATCTTAAAGGTGACCATTTTCTCCTGAAATATTGTAAAATAACTAAAAAAAAAATCTTGTAAACATTTATGCTACAAAACGTTGGATCGATCATTGCTTCGTTACGATGGTGCAGTAAAGGAGCGACATTTTGAGTATCAAATACAATAGTTTGAAGGGGTGCAAATGAGAACAGCTAACTTTCTATGTGGGAATCAGCGCAGAACACAATCAGTAACTGACATGATGAAGGAGCTGGAATGAGTATCGCTGCAAGACAGGAGGAGGGTGAAGAGGGTCATGGGAGTGTACAAGGCGTATACTGGTGATGAGGCATGGAAAGATATTGGTGACGGAAGAATCAAGAGCGGTTAATGGAAAGCACTCGACTTCAGCCACAAGGGAGTGGGAAGATTTTCTTTTGCAGATAAGGGATTGGAATAAGTTATATATTCGTAAAAAGTAGGTGGTGGGGAAATAACGATTAAAGAGTTTAAGAGAAAAATTAATAAGAAAATGGAAAATATGTGAGTAGGGATATTGCAGTTGAATTGAAAGAAGTCCAAGTCTTTCAGTGAGGGCATAAGAGTGATGAAGGGGATTCGTCGGTGGGATGAGGACGTTGAGCTTGTTGGTGTGCTTTGGAAGAGCAGGCCCTAATGAGCCGGCACATGCTTTCATACCCTGTACAAGAAAAACACAACACACTGAACAAACGCATCCTACAGTCATTCCATCAAAACCGTTGCTAAACTTCTATATTTCGTGATGGTAAGAGGAAACACCACACCACTTCGAATTTCTCAACAAAAAGAATCCACCAACGTAACGGTTGAGGAGAAAAACAAGATTATAAGATGTAATATATCCGAGTATCCTTGAAATGGAAATCGAGGAGTTTTTCTGCCGCTGAACCTTGGGCTTGCCAGATCAGCAGGTACAGCGAAATGTGTCCTGTTTCAGACATCACCGCGCCGCAACGACCACTAGACAGAGACGTCGCTGCCTGCTAGGGGAACTCGCAGCGCACTGCATTTTGTTTTTGTGGTGATGGCGTCACTGGCACTCCGTCACGGAGTGCCGCTTACGTCACGGACATCCCGGCTGCCGGCTCGCTCACCTGTATTCGGCTTCCTCGAGAGGCGGCGAGCGGCGCCACAGAGGCACTGCAGTTCACAGTGTCTCTCACAGCATCACTACACGCGGTAACATGTATATATTACTCCTGGGTTTACGCGCTGTCGACGTCGAGTCATTAGAGATGGGAGAGGACATAGGTACAGGAACGGTAACGAACGATCCCTGAATTCGCCTGGAGTAATTTCTGGAAACCATGGAAAACCGAAATCTAGGTGCCAGGACGCGGATTCGAACACATGTCCTTAGGTATATGAGGCCAGGGCGTTACCGTTCACCCACCACGCTCGATACAGTACAAGTAACTACGTATGGCATTAGTGGCCGAGGGACCCCGAAGGTTTGCTCGTCCGCCGAGAGACAGAATTTTCATTTTCCGCGCAATGCACCCCTGTCGTTATTACCCTAACCTAACCCGGTAATTCTGCCAGGTATAGGGGAATCCGAACCACGGAGCGTCCTACCATACTTGACGAATAGAGTAAACCTTTGCCAGAGGTAAATTTATTTATAAGACCCGCAAAAATTCCAGCCGAGACCGGGATTCGCTCCTGATCACGCGCCTGCAGCAATTCAGCCACCAGACCTGTCGCAGTTTAGGCGCAGCGACTAGCCATCTCCCAGTTGGCAGATATCTGGAATATACCGTAGCAGAAGCGCTACCTCCCATTTCTTGAAGAGACGAAACTTGGCGAATAGCACATCAATTGTTTCACACTAGTTTCATGGTTAATAGGCGATCTCCCCTTATCACAATTTGCGGACAGCCCCTTCCATTGTGACAACATACATTTAAAATTAAGAACTTGATTAAAACAGCATCTCCAACGTGACGTCATGAATATTAAGACCTATCCTTCCACTGTGTGCATCTTCCCCCCCCCCCCAACCGTTGTGACATCACATAGTTTAAGACTTCATACGTTATCTGGATGGGAGGAGAGAGTTTTTTTTTTTTTTAATCGGCCTGTAGCCATTTAGCCAGCACTCGATGTATTTTATATATCGTCAATATTAATGAATCTTTCCGAATTTTTATGTGAACACTCAATTTATATGACAACACAGGACACACCCAAAACAACACTTAACCTAAACACCCACGCCCTCGGCCGGACTCGAACCGGCGACCATCAGCGCGTGGAGCTAGCACTCTAGCCCCCACGCTACCGAAGCCGCGGGGGGAGAATTGACAACTTGTGATATCACAACGGGGAAAACGGGGGTCAAAAGCTTCGTGACGTCAGTTGCGGGTGATGTTTTAATGGAGGTCTAAATTAAAAATATGTACAGTCAGAACATGAGGGGGAGGGGGGGAAGGAATGTTCATAAAGTGTATCACGGTGTGATAACGGAGGGGAGGACCTGAAAGTTGTGTTGTGTGATTTGAGGGTTGGCCCTGACTTGTGAACCAGTGCGTTTGGGCTCTTGCATTCGCGGTAGCACTATTCACGTGGTTGGACATTTGACGGAAGACGAGGTGTGTTGGTGTTTTGTCACGCGCACGTGTGTGTGGGGCTGCATTCCGGCGGGGTCTTACACAACACAACAGGTAGGTAACAGGCGGCAAATCTGGGCCACCACTGGTAAGCGCCGGCCACTGCTTTCTCCTCTGCCATCTGCTTCCTGGTCAGGATCAGCCGCAGCCAGGAACTATCCTGCCTCCACACGGACAAGTCACGAGCGCCAGTCACTAAGTTTCATTCCAATCAAAATACAAAGACGTATGGCGACAACCAGAAAGAACGCTAACCACGACACCTGTGATTGTTAGAGAAGTGCTGAAAAGGGAGAACAGTCTTACATACCCAGGTTGATGAGGACACATAAAAGGGAGGCAGGGACACAAACCGCAAACACAAGTGACTGACAAGAAATGTATCAGAAGCAGAGGGAGAGAACAGAGTGAGCGAGGAACTGAGAAGATAAGAGAAATAGCTCCTGTGGACATAATCGGAGCAACGTCTTTTTGTTTAAAAATAAATAAATCCCTAAATATAACACCTAGATTAAATTTATTTCAAAAATTATTAATCCTATGTGCGCTACTGATGACACAGAACAAAATCATCAAGTTTATCAGTTTCCCTCCCTGTGCTCACAGAACTAAATCATCAAGTTTATCAGTTTCCCTCCCTGTGCAGACATAACCCAAAAACTTAAGAACCTAATTTTTTTTCCCTTGTGGCTTTACGCCTCATCGACGTCGAGGTCATTAGAGACGGGAAGGTATTCGGCCATGGCCTTTTGAAGGAAGCATTCCGGCATTCGCCCCGAGTGATTTGGGGATAGCATGGAAAACCCAAATCTGGATTTCCCGGACGGGGATTCGAACCCACGTCCTCCCGAATGCGAGGCAAGGGCGCCAACCAGTCACCGACCACGCTCGGTTAAACCTAATTACAGGTAGTGATACCTTACGTCATCAGTTAGCATACAGCACAGTCTAATCCAGTTTAGTAACGTATTCCGGAATCGGACACTGATCAAAACAGTAAACTTTGGAATATTCATCTGTCTGTGCTCGGATCAACGAAAAATAAAGAACGGTTTCGAGCGAACAGTGATAGCTTATGCCAACGATTAATATATAGGCTACTTTTTATTCAGATTGAATCCTTTTACCAGATTATGTAATAGCTGAAATCATATATTTTGCAATTTTCAATGTCTGTGGAGGATCGAGAAAAAACGAACTAACCAATTTCAACTAAACTGCCAGTAATAAATAGCTTATCATATGTTCCGCTGTAGGTCGGCAAGCTAAGAAAGCGTATATTTAAAAAAATATTAAAAATTTGATTGTCGCACAGTAGAACGTACTGGTATAATAAACACTAGTCTTCTCGCAGTCTCAATGTTTAGCTTTGCTGAACTTAAGGAAGTCCAATGCATCACGAGACAGTAAACAGTGCAACCTCGCGCACTGATGATTGCCGACACAGAGACAAAAAAATTCAGTGAGACATCAACACTAATGATGCATCAGCCTTGTCTGATTTACACAACGACCCAGGAAGAAACATTAAGAGCCCTTTTAAAATTCAAAGCGTCATTCACCATCAGACGTGAGTAAGAGGAGAATACTGATCATCAATTACAGTTTGACGCGTTGCATCACTCATTGATAGCCCAGTGAAGAAAGTCAAAGTGTGGCTCGCATATTTCAGAGAGGTCGATTACGCAAGTATGGCGCTCGCTAATCCACTCAGGCCGGTGTAACGGGTCGAGTTTCCATATTCGGCGGCGGCGGTACACGCAACGGCGCCCACACAATACCCAACAAAAAAAAAAAAAAAAAAAAAAAAAAAAAAAAAAAAAACAAGGAGGAAAAAAGGAGTTCCACATCGGACTTCTTTCGGCGTGGTCAAGGACAGCGATCAGCCAGAACACCCACGCGTTTGGCTGCTTCGAGCGGCTCAGGTTTCAGCTCGCAGCGACGAAAACACACGGCAAGGAACGAAACTGCACACCAAGTTCCTACTCTCTTTCTAAGCCGTTTCTTAACCGAGGCCTCTCAATTATCCCCGTTCATTTCAAGTCTTTTTCGGATCCCACGCCCGTTTAGCCTTTCTAAAAATCTTCAATTAGTACAACAAATATGCAAGAAACCAAGCCACTGAAGGGTCTCAGAAACGCTAGGCAGTAAACGAAATGAGAAAAATTGTATTATTTTGAAAGTACAATTTCAACTGAGAGCCGAAGACAGAAGACAAAACGACGCAAAGCGCAAAGCATCATTACAACAAAGCACTGCAATATTTTTTTCGGTAATATAAAAGCATTCGCCACTGCTTCCCTCGAGCGTACATGCCTTGCTATGGACAGCTTTACTTCTAACCGCAGAGAATTAAGTTTATAATACATTATTCTTGTAACCTTTAACCTAAATTAAATTCCTCAATTTTATCAGTGTAGGTAGAGGCTCTGTGAATCTCCCTTAGCCCTTAGGTTAACGGATTCTTGTCAGAAGTAGTTCCCGTCTTGGCATTCTTTTATTTGCTGTTTCCATGTAAGTGTTTGTTTTACTTTTATATTTTTCATTTCTGTTGAGCCTTTTTTTTAATTTTATGTATATATATATTGTATTCATTATTTAACAGTGCAATTGCTTTCCTTTCTCACTGTATTTGTGATTTTCTCACTCGTTTTCATCTGTCAGCAGCTGGAGGTTAATTTTTGATGTGGTGGTTTGATTGAAGTTTTACCATGTTTTCTAACGCACTATATTTGAGAAAACTGAAGAAATAGATAACCAAAGTTACGCAGTCTCCAGTTATGTGTATTGGAGCGTGATGTTAGTGGATGTCTCGTAATGATGACCTTGGTGCGAACGAAATATCATTTGTTACTCCTTCCCACGGTCACGTAGAGGCATAAGATAAACCGTGATTTTAAGAAAGAACACAAGCGCCGACGGTGGTGGGTAGCGGTTAGCGCTCTGGCCTCGCAATAGGGAGGACACGGGTTCGAATCCCCCATCCAGCACTCCAGTTTTCGGTTTTCCGTGGTTTCTCAAAATCACTCCAGGCGAATGCCGGGAATGTCCCAATTCCTCCCTGTTTCTTGCTCCCAGTCATTTCCCGCCTCTAATGACCGCGACGTCGACTACGCATAAAGCCATAAGGAAAAGAAGACAATCTTTCAAACTGTGAGAACTGCATCTAAAGTGGAGCTGTACATTTTGAGTGATGTCTGGAGAAAGAGTCAGACGCTGTATGGTAGCAGGCGGACTAAGCTAATCGGAAAATTAAATTATCGATCGGCCTATTGTAGCCGTAATAGTTTACTGCAATTGTCTACGGAAAAGTTTTTTTTATGTCGTATTTCATTTGGGAGGTAGAGAGTTTCTGACTGTAGCTGGCTCTCATAACTCACGCCTGCTGGGGAGGGAGGGACGCAATAACTCAAGGCAGGAGGCGGGGAGGTTTAATAATCCAAGGGCGGCGAGTCACCTGCGGGGCGAAATACAACCACTACAGGGACGAGCGCAGTCGACAGTCCACGCGTCGACTCCGCAGGTCGATAACAATAGGGCGGGTCGAAACCCAGAGCTCCAACCAACTCAGTAGGTGATTATAAGATAAATATACTTTGTAAATGTGTGGTGAATGTAGCGGGCCACAAAAATGTTCAAGGCCACCCCTGGTTTAGGGGAAGAGAACAGCAGTGACCAAAGACTGTCCCCAAGTACGAGTATCTAGGGGATATCGGGACTACTGTTGTGCCATTTGGGATCCGTTTCGTAAGGGGTTGATCAAAAGTATAGACAAAGTACAGAGAAGAGCCGCTCGATTCGTGACCGCTTGCTACAGTCCTTATGAAAGCGTTACAGAACTGATTAGTAGACTAGGCTGCGAGTCTGTGGTAGATAGACGACGCACGTTTCGTATAAACTTATTGGTAAACATGCGTACTCTCCACGTACACCAGCGTAGCATTCCATGCAACCACTGCCTCCCCAAGATCTAGCTACGTAGTTTATGAACGCTCCCTGGTATGCTGTCTGCCGCTGGTATGCTGTGACGTCAGCATGCAGCCTTCGAACTGCCGCCGCGAGCAGAAGACCTTTTGTCGGGAGGCCATACGTAAGACGTGCAACTTCGTGCCGCGACAGGAGCGAAAAGTCCAAGGAAGAGCAGGACCAAGGATAACAGCAAGGAGCCGGACTGGTTGAGGCGCAGACAGACGTTTGGCAGGTCCTGAACCCAGACAGTGCCGAAGTACCTGACTTCTGTAGAGATACGGGGTGACGGGCTGGTTATTTCTTTTTGTATGATGTTACTGTCAGACCCTATACCTTCTGCTTAGTGTTGTGGCTGGTTGATTGCATTCGTCGTGATATTCACTTTGTCCTAAGTGGCGAATGGTGTACTTGTTGAAAGAATCTGGTAGATTTGTCGTTGGTGTAATCAACGAGTCTTTGTATGCCTAAGTTGGAGTGGTGTATTTGGCATGTGCCGCAGGGCGTTAGGCATTTGTTCTGATGTCACTATATAGGCGGGAGACGTCATCGATCCATGACAGTGACAGTACCACACTGTACTGACTACGTCAAAGCACTCGGTCCTTATGGAGCGGAAATCATATGCACAGATACGATCACAATACACATAATAACAAAACAACCCGTTTGTTCAGGAGTGCAAACTAAACATTCAGTTTCTGACATGG
>JARYHS010011408.1:4386054-4465351 GCA_031002005.1 Vandiemenella viatica | reverse complement strand
CGTTATTAACCACTCCTGTCTGACTTAATGCGTGCATTCGATAAATCGCGCGCGGGTACAGTTCCGAAATGTCAAGATCACTTTCCTCTAGAAACGAGGGGGAACATATGGGCACCAAACATTAGGAATTTCTTACTGTTTGATATATCAATTGATGGTGAATTCTAGTGGGCAGTACTCAATAGGAAGATGGTGCGGAGAGGTTTCAGAATGCTTCTTTCACTGGAGAGGGACGTGACGCAATAACCGACCGTCCTAACGCTCTGGTCTGGGAATTCGGGAGGACGACAGTTCGTATCCCCATCCAGCCATTCGGTTTTCTGTGGTTTCTTCAAATGCCGGGATGGTTTCCTCAAAATAACATGGCCGAATTCCTTCCCGTACCTTATCTCCAATCCTCTTCCGCCTCACATGTCCTCGATATCGACGAGGGGTAATGCTAAAAAAGTGATCGAATTATATATAAAGCCTTGCTGACAGTACCGGCTGAGGATGGTGTGTATTGAAGTCAATTATCACGTGGAGGACTTGGAGATAGTGCAGCGGAGGACAGCTAGGTTTGTGTCCTAAGAGTTAACGCATAATTAGTGACTGATATGACGAAGCATCTGAGTCGGGAGTCATTGTAAGGGAGTGCTGGGATTGTACAAGACGTACCTGTGCACATTGGACATGAGTCGTGAGACTAGAAAGATATTGATAGAAGAAATAAAGAGTAATGCGCGCAAGAGAAAAGGCGACTGTGACCAGAAGCAGGCACTCGATTGCAGGCACAAGGGAGTGGGTAAATTGACATTTGTAGTTTGGGTAGTCAGAGACGTAGTTAAATTAGCAACGAAAATGATGAGCAGTTTATGCAACCAAAGAAAGAATTCCAATCAAAAATCGGTGTAACACAAAAGTAGCTGTCTGTAGATACTGGCACCGCGGCAATTGCTCTAGAGCTCAGGGTGAGTCAAAAAGGACTTCACAACTTTGGAATGATATAGAAGTTTATTGAGACAACTTACAGAGTCGGTAAATGTGCCATTTTGTAGTAATCAACCTCAAGTTTCACGTAAAAGTGTCGAGTGCCATTTTAGTTCGATGTGACTACGATTTATCAAGCGGCAAACATCCCACCAGTGATCAATTTCTTCCCACACTCGTTGCAGCAAATCGGGCGTAACTGGTGCAACGGCAGCGTAGATTCGATTTCTCAGGTCAGCCAAATTGTTTGTTAGGGAAGGAACATACACAATATCTTTAATGAAACGCCAGAGAAAAACCGAGCATGATGGGGTGAATGGTTAACGTTCTGGCCTCGCATTCGGGAAGACGCGGGTTCGAATCCCCGTCCGGGCATCCAGATTTGGGTTTTCCATTGTTTCCCCAAAACACTCGAGGAGAATGACGGGAAGCTTCCTTCAAAAGGCTATGGCCGAATTCCTTCACGTTCCTTGTCCCAAATCAGATCCCGCCTCTAATGATCTCGACGTCGACGAAGTATAAAGCCGTAAACAAAAAAAAAACAAGAGAAAGAAATCCAGGGGTGTCAAGTCTGAGGAGCGAGGTGGCCATGTGATTGGCCCTTCACGACCAATCCAGCGACCAGGGAAGCGATTATCGAGGAAACCTCGAACTTCCGTGAGGAAATGAGGTGGCGCACCGTCTTGCTGGTACTAAACCATCCCATCTCGATCATCTTCATCGATCTGTGGAATTAAATAGGTTTCAAGCGTGTCCAGATACACAGTACCCATGACAGTGTGCCAATACTAAATTGTAGGCTTGCTTGGAGGTTCTTTAGCGTATGCAGCGTGAAATTTACGCCGAACAGTTGTTGGAGAGTTCGTTTCGTGAAACCAAAATACATAGCGAGCACGCACCGCACCAGTGAAAGCAGCCATTTTAACTGCGCACTACGCTGGCGCTCCTGGTGGCGGGATGGTGTACTCATGCACTATGTGCATTTAAAATGAGGTTGTCTGCTAAAAAATCACACATCTAACGATTCTGTAAGTCGTCTCAAGAAATTTCATATCATTCCAAAGATGTAAAGTCCTTTTTGGCTACCCCTGTATATTATTATCAGTTAACACAAAATGTACATTGATGTGTAAGGTGTTAGTGGATACGACGTTTCACCTTCTTCCACTATAGCATGCTCAGCTAAATCACATTGTTTATTTAAAGTTTAAGTTGCGAGTGCGTCCACGGGACACAGTTCACCTCACCGCAACGCCTGCGAGACGCAATCCGCCGCGCATGACAGTCGCTTTGGTAGCGGCAGTTGGAGTGGTTGGACTATTGAATTCCTATATAAACCATATGTTTGTATCTAGCACCGAAAATGACAAATAGAAGATTCAATATCATTGCATTCTGACATGAAATATGGTATACAAATAGTTGTAGTAAATTGTAGCTGATTGTTGGATAGTTTTTGGCCTCTTTGTAGTGTCGAGCTGCTGACTATCCACCTGGGGAGTCCGGTGTTCTGTGAGGCTTTTCGGACGGATCTGTGTCGCGTGATGTCTTCAGTGTGTCCACCGCGTCTGAAAGTAGACCCGACCAGCTCGACTTGTGGTTAATGCGTTAGCGTAGTCTAGGACGGAGCGAGTGCTGGTCTGTGTGGGTCGCCGTCTTATCTGCGGAGATAGCCGCCTTGTCCAGCAGATAGCAGCGACACACTGCCCTCCATGTCTACACCACCCAGTCCCCTGCCACGCTGCTTAGCCTAAGCAGAGCCAGTACACCCTAACATTAAACGCACACTCCGGTATGTCTGGATATACCGTAATACCTCAAATTAAATATACAAAGAAATAATGAAAACTCGGATGTCCTTTTTTTCGATCTTTGGACGTTTTCAAATTATTCAACAAGTTCAAAATACTTGTCCGGTGATGACAAATTATTATGTGAAGATTTGTTATTTTCACTTTGTAAAATTTCCATCTAAAACTTCTCTCTCTTTTCTTTCTGATGTTCTTGTTCACCAGACGTAGGTTCCTCTGTAATAGAACAGAATGAAACCTTTTAATGTTGTGAAAGAAGTGCAATTTTTCACCAGAAGTGCATGCAATAGTTTACCAGAGACGCACGTTAAGCAGAATGAACATTCAAAACAAATCCCACAGCGAACATGCCGCGGTCTGGGGTTCACTTTTTTTTTAACTTGTGACTTTACGCCTTGTCGGTAGCGAGGTCATTAGAGGCGGGAAAGGAACGGGAAGGAATTTGGCCATGGCTTTTTGAAGGAAGCATCCCGACGTTCGCCTGGCGCGATTTGTAGAAATCATGGAAAACCCAAATTTGGATGCCCGGATGGGGATTCGAACCACCGTCCTCTCGAATGCGCGGCCAGGGCGTTAACCGCTCTCCCACTACGCCACGTATGTTCCCTCTATTGCTTTAGACTAGTTCACACTACTCCGTATCCGCTTATCATCGAGTATGCGTGTTCATATTAGGATATACTAGTTTTCTCTACACTAAATTACTTATTCCGATGCGCTTAGAACAAAGTAGTCTCCCTAAGATAAACTAATTGATCCTATCGTGCCTAGAAAGAATTAGTTTAGCCTAGGAAAAGTTAGTGCAATCGGGGTTGGGTTTACATATGGAAAGAAATATCTATCTGCCCTCACTCGGAATAATACTAACAAAATCTATGTCCATTTGTGAGTCAATATTCTTCGGAGGAAATCAATATTTTTTTGAAACGTGTTTTTTTCTCCTTTGTTAAAAAAAAGTTAATGTAAACTGTGAAAGACTGCTTCCTAATTTAAAGTTATCTGTGGCCAAATTCTCTTGACGACCAATAATAACTGCGATTTTTGAAATATTAGCAACTGCAGGCCGTAATTGTTCCGACTAGCATAAAACGGTGAGATTTGTCACACGAAGCACTTCAAGGTTGTCTGCAACCAAACAAGTTAGCTGTACATAAGAGAACTGATGATAAATAGCGTACAGTGAGGTCCATTGCGCTGTTATCTCTGCTGGGGTGAAGGACTTTGGTTTCCGGGTGAAGACTCATACGTAACTCAGCGCATCCAGAGGCGTTATTTTGGCCGATGACGGAAACTGTCGGCGGTGTAATACAGTCACTTCATGTCTAACGTTCATACTCTGGCTCTGATTAATTACCTCGCTGACTCAAAAGTGCCGCTACTGATTCATTCCGTAACGACAACGCACAATACGACTGTAGTGAATTTGTCTCATGATTTCCGTCAAAAAACTATGACCCCTGGGTGCGGTCGACAGCACTGAAGCCTGCTGGTCGTGGGTTCATACCCGCGTCCCGCAGTCCAGCGTTCCTCTTCCCGCGGTTTCGCCAAAACACTCCAGACGAACGCCGCGGTCATTCCAGCAGCCAGGGAGCGTCCACAAACTACGTAGCTCCATTTTGGACTGTTGTTAACCCCCCCCCACGTATCCCGACATGGCTTTAGCTTCTACCCCCCCCCCCACCCCCCGCGTACTACGTAGCTTTTCCCTATTGATTGCAGAAGACATTTTGTTCTGTTTTCTCTTGTCAGACTATCGTAAACTACATACGGAGATAATTAAATTACGGAAATAAATATTCACATGCTGTCGTGTGTTCTGTACCTCATTTTAACTGTGACAAATAATGTGAATGGAAAGCTACGTCGGTTGGCTCGATACCCCCCTCCCCACGTAGCCGAGCGTAGCTTTGCTGCCAACCCCTCGCGTAGTTTATGAACGCTCCCTGCTATCCTGCCCTGCCTGTAATCGCCTCGACGCCAATGAAGCGTGCAACACGACGCGAAAAATGTTAAGGGCGACTGTAATCCGCGTACTGTGTGCAGGAGTAGAGTGCACTCGTTTGACAGCAGGGTTAAGGGTGTCCCGGACCTTCGACTTGGAACAAACAAGCGTCCCTTCGTAGCCCTGCACTTCCGTGCACCATGACTTTACCCACCCCGCCAACCAGTTAAAACTCTCGCAGTGTTATACGCGACGTATGGACGAAAGTGCTTATCATATACTGCGACACGGAGTTAGAGAAAAAAGGAGGGAAAACCGTAGGAGCAGTAAACTGATACGGTACCAGCTGGAACAGGAAAAGTGAAGATCTGTATAAGTGTGCAGAGACACCATGCACAAGAGAAGGCTGCAATTTTATGGACACCAGGGTAGGTTGACAAAATAAATTTTCAACTGCATCACTAAACCAAAGGTGACATCAAAATGTGTTGAGGGGACGAGGAAAGATATGGTAGGTCAGGGTCCATCCAGATGAAACAGACAGCCGAAGAGTGTTTGGGACCTAAGTGAGAGAATGGGAACATTCTGGGACCAGTGAACCAGGTGCTTCCCCTGCTCCAAAGCAAGACGAAACGGAAAGAAGAAACTGTCTACCATCCACAGCAACTATCAGCGCAGACTCGTTTCACTTTCTCTCGAATCTTCACGTAGGTAACTGTTGATTAAAGAAGGGATGGGGTAAAGCCCAATAGGGAGCGTCCATTAACTACGTGGTTTGGTCTAGAAGGGGGAGAAGTGTTCGGTAGAGAGATACGCTGGGCTACGTGGGGGAGGTGGATGGGGGGAGAGTTTTGGAGCCAGGCCACGTAGCTCTTGATTAATATTATTTCTCACAGTCAAAATAGGGTACGGAACACAGAACAGCGTGTGAATATTTATTTCCATCATCTAATTATCTCCGTATGTAGTTTACGATAGTCTGACAAGAGAAAACAGTACAAAATGTCATCTGGGGAATAGCTACGTGCCACACGGAAAGAGGGGAGGGGGGTGGAGGTAAAAGCCACGTCGGGTTACGTGGCCGGGGGGGGGGGGGATTCGGAGGAGGCCAAACGGGGCTACGTGGTTTATGGACGCTCCCTTATTGATCCATTCGAACACTGCGTAGAGGTTTACGGTTTATCACAGGGCCTTGGTACGCAAACATTCACTGCAAGAACGAGAGCTTGAATGCAGTGTTCAAGGAGTATATTGGTCATGTGAGTCCTGGACGGGTACTGATGCAAGAATTAAGAGTAATGCATGGATACAAAAAAATATCATTACTACAAGGTGGCATTTGATGTTAGCTCAAAGGAGTCGGAAAATCTTCTTTCGTAGGAATAAATTACCAACCGAACTGATGGATAGTTTACCTGAAGAAATTTAAAATCAAAATTCACAAAGGACAAACGAAAGGGGAAATTGCTCTCGGACTGTGTGCTTCATCGTTATTAAATTAAACTAAATCCGTTGATTAGAGAGCATCAACTGCAGTATTTATCGTTGTTCACAAATTAAAACTAGTGAAAAGGTCTACTCCATTGGCAGCTTGCTTATATTTTTGGATTCGAGTTTTGTAATGGTATTGTCTCGCGAAAGACACATAAAGTCTAATGTATCACTGTCACCAGAAGAAGGAAAAAATGCAGAGTTAGTTGGCATGTGATCGTGTTAACCGAGTGGTACAGACCTACAGAGACCTCACATTAGATCAGGTGTGTTCACTCTGATTCCATGTCAGAACACTGTCGGGGATGGGGAACAGCACAGAGCAATAATATTACCGACAACTGACGACCGGTTAGTTACTTACAAATCCATTAGTATGATTATTATTATTATTCTCGAATCATACACATCAAATACACAGAAAAATACATTGTACAAATTATCAGCTTTTAACACAATTAGTGTGATTAATTTCTGTTGTTAACTGCAAATACATAATATCCCATGATTTTTAATACTTTCAAATGCAATTTTCACATTATGTAATTGCTGCATTTATAATTAGTTTGAATTCACCGTAAAATAATTGTGAACAAATTTATCATCTTGTCCTTCCAAACACTAAAAAACATACAGCTGTTTCTCGGCCATTTTTACTTACCAAATCCAATGAAGAAAATTATTTCAGGACGTAAAATAAATTGTTAAACAGAAACTCACTCGGTCTGCTTTTAAAAGCTCCGTAGATAACATTTTAGTTTCTGTGGTAGGACACTCAATAAAGAAGCTCCAGTGAATGTTATCCCTTTCTGTGCACTCGTCAATGACTTGTAATCCTTGTGAATATCTACTACTATAGCTACGCGTGTCAGTATTAAGATTAAAGTTTTTAGCATTTTTTATTACAAAAAACGGAAGCGTGTATGTAGTAGGCTGGCATTGCAAGTACACCCAGATTTCCTAACAGATTGCTACTCGAAGCCCGTGGACTTGTTTTTGCGATTTGACTAACTCGTGTGCCTGTGAAAAGTTTCCCCAGGGTGAGAATCCATTACGGGTTGCTGCCAACTTATCATACCTACAAACCACAAGCGAGCAGATTGTATTGGTCGGTTAAGGAACCAGTTACGGACAAGTAACAGTTAACAGTCTATACGCTTGCGAGCATTTTCGTATGAGGAAGTGTCTAAGAAGTTGAGTGCACTAAAGCGATGGTTTAATCGGCTGCGTGCCCTACGACCTCTGTGACCTCTTCGTGTTCCACCTGATGGGTTCCCCCTGGACGAGTTGTTTCGTCAGCAGAGTGCTTCGGGTTTCCCGGGACGGCTGCAGCAAGAACAGGAAAACCTCGGCTAAACGGGGAACAAGACTAGCTGTGTCTGAACCAAGGACGTAGCTTGGAGTTACCATGCAGAATCGAGAATGGAATGTTATCAGTAGGGATCGGCTCTCTACGACAACTCATATTTTTCCCTGCCTCCTTTTTTAGCTGAAATGCTGAATTAAACACCGATTCAACGTTTCTAATTGTATTTAAATGTTTTTTTATAAAGCATACAGCATGTAGCATATTCAGACCATTTTCCTAGTTTTGGACATATTTCGATAATATTTATGGTCATATTTTGAGGAAAAATCTGGTAGTTTTTTAATAGTACCGGGAATTCACTGGATATAGATGAGAAGAAATTAAGATAATTAGTCACAGAACTGTACTTCTCCTATACAGGTGGCTGAAAAACTATTTTTACTGTGGTGAGAATTCACCAGTCAAGAATTAAAGTTATAAATTATTGTCACTCTCTAAATGTAGTGTTCAGCCCGCCTTTTTATATCGACACATACTTGTGTCGATCCGCGTCAATCAATATCTCAATGAAATATCCTCAGTCATCGTTAAATCTACAGTGGATCAGTGAGGAGACCTACCGCCATGACGAAAAGAAAATTTTGAAAGTGCGAAGTTACGTAAGGGAATTTAGAGAGGAGAGTTTTACTACAGATGAAAGAGTTCTACTCTGTAAATTATCTGAAATTAAAGTGACTTCAACAAAACGATTTAAAATTTAATTCCCCAATGGTGCAGCGAGTGCACGGAAGCAGATTATGCTGTCTACATGAAAGCGACACTACTAGATGAAATAAATGATGTATGATTGAGCATATTTTGATGTATAGTAAATTTAAATGTTTGGTCATATTTTGTCATTTTAGGTCATATTTGCCCATTTTAAGGTCATATTTACCTGCATATTTTTTTGGTCATACAGATCCGAACCCTAGTTACCATCGTATGATTGGATTGGTGGATACTGTAGGCTATATCTAAGTTAGAACCCTCCGCATTGTCTGAGGAGGTTGCGGTGCCGTGATGGTGTCCGGCGCTGACACGGGGTCAGCTGGTTCCAGTCCTGGCAGGGTAGCAGAGGTGGTGGAGCACGATTCCTAACCACCAGATTGAGCGCCAAAATCCTGGGTTTTGTCCCGAACAATCATTGGAGGACATGAGGAGTGTGAAGGGAGTGTATGGAGTGAGGTCATACGACTTTGTTGACGATGATGCATCTGTCGGACGGGGACGTTAAGGCCGGCGGTGCCTTCGTGTTCTTCGGAAGTGTGGGCTGAATGGCCGGCACCGGGAATCGACCTCTCCCCTCCCCTTCTATCGTTCATTCACAATACATAACAACACACCCCACGGTATATGCACATATGACAATCACCCACACGAATCAGTAAAAATGTAAATACACTCCCGTCACTGCGGAATAGAGAATTCCTCTTGTGACTGCGGTAACCGTCAGCAAACCATTCACCACATCGACGTGGAGTGCCCTGTTAGGAGATTCAGAGGTACAATGCATCATATTCATGAATTCATGAAGCAACCACAGAAGCAATAGAATGGCTGCAATCGTTCGATTGCCGCCCGCTAGCTTTTTGAACGCCCGTGTGCAATAGCGATTATGCCGCCTCCTGTCTAACTACAGCCAGTGGTGGATCTAGGAGTTTTCCGAACAGGGCCAAAAAACTATGAGATTGCCGCCCCGTCCAACATTATTTGCCTCCCCCATCGTTGCCACCCCGAGTGTCGCCGACAACCTGAAGCAGCAGTTGAGCTAAACAAAAGGTCTCCCGCTACATACCTGTAACATGTAGTAACACCCATGTTTGGTTCCATGTATTGTGATTCAATGAAGTTACTGTAGTTTTGTACCATACGAAATAAATGAAGAAATAAATAACTGGGTAATGCAGTGGGAAGCCACCCCAGTTCAATATTGAAGAGAAAATGTGCCCACCAGCCTAGCTGAGTAGGAGGACTAAGTTGGAATGAGGCTTCTCATTTTGTGGGAGGGGCGAATCGTTGGATTTGGGCAGCTTTTTCCACTCAGACGCGTGTTTCAGTGATGGATGTCTTTCATTGCTGGTGATTTCTCATTTTTATTGTATTACAGGTTCTTCTGCGTGCGATGGGCGCATCTGAAAGGGACCAAGGGACGAATGAGTGACAACTGTTGTCGTATGAACGGAGAATCTAAACACTGGAGACCGTTACCTGTCCCACAAACAGAACAGCCATCAGCGGTGTGCACACTCACTGATAACGGACACGCTGGCTGCCACGACAACGCTCTTGAGTGAAATGGTTTATGTTCGGAAAGTACGTTGTTTGCAGATGAAAATGTTTTATGATAGGATCACTACGGGAGAATGTAAACAGCTGCAGGATGATACGGTCAGGATATCGGTCAACATGGGATTAAGCGAAATGCAAAAATAAAACAGTCAGCTTATTAGCTTCACAGATAAAAAAATTGAAGGTTCATTATGACTATATGATGGGGACCGAAATGCCTGTTGAAGATTTGAAATGTAAGTAATTTGGAATAACATTTGATAATAAACTCAACTGGGTAGAGCACATTAAGCAGGTGGTAGGAAAATGTTTCATCTTTTAGTGGACGGCGTGATCAGGGGATGTACCACAGAAGGGAGGGAACTGGTTTACAAATCTTTGGTCAGACCATTGCTTGAATATGGTGGTATATTACGGGGCCCACATTTTGGTTATCAAATACAGGAGTTGGAGGGGGTGCAGAGAAGGGCTGCTAGATACGTTTATGCAAATTACTTCAGAAAACTAACGGAAATTGCTATAATAAAAGAGCTTAATTGGGATTCATTGGAGGATATGAGGAGGGCGAAGAGAATGGTAGGAGTTTACAAGATATATATTGGTGATGATGCGTGGAAAGATATTGGTAGAAGAATTGAGAATGCTGACTGAAAGGGAAGAGATAACCATGACCGCAAGCTGGCACTCGATTACAGGCACAAGGGTGTGGGAAGATTTTCTTTTGTACGTAAGGGAGTCACTCATTGGAAGATATTAGGAAGGGAAGTGATTAACACTTAAGCAAAACCGCTGAAAGAATTTAAAATTAAAATTCGTAAAGGGAAAAACTTGTTGAAGGAGGAAAATATATTAAAATAGTGGAAGATAAAAATCAATAACAGAATGTGAAATTCATGTGTAGGGTAGTTGCAAGCGCTCCATCATAATTAGATCAAAGAGAACGATAGAAAGTTGGATAACAGAAGTTAACATTTAAGCTGGAGCGATCAGTTGTGAAGTGGTCGTATATATGGGTGTCGTTGTTCTGGTATGGGGTGGTTTGCACTCTCAGTTGACGGGAGCAAATACATCAGTTTGTTGTACTCTATCCTTGGTCAACCCCACTACCTTTGACAGCATTGTTTGGACTGGGCCTTCATCTTTTGTTTTAACCAGCCTTCATCCCTTAGTATGTCTGCAACCCATATCTCTTGCGTCCGGGCATCCACATTTGGGTTTTCCATGGTTTCCCCAAATCACTCCAGGTGAATGCCGGGATGCTTCCTTCAAAAGGCCATGGCCGAATTCCTTCCCATTCCTTGTCCCCAGTCCTATCCCGCCTCTAATGACGTCGACTAGGAGTAAAGCGATAAGTAAAATAAAAAAACACATCCCTTGGTTTCGGAGCTTCGATCATATTACTTGTCGAATAGGTTAATGTATCATTTCCGAGCAGAACTCCTCAAGTTTTACTCGCGCGCATATTTACTCTCGCCTTTTCTTTTGTTGATAACACCAATGTATCTGGAATCGTCTGAAGATGTCAGTGCACGATGGTTTTGCTCGATATTCGTTTGTCGGGTCGATGGACTGGCCAACTCACTCTGCAGTCTTCACACCTCTCGATTTCGTTTAAGGGGATTCATTAGAGATCTCTGTTACGTTTCATCTTGGTGTGCAGATATAGGTAAGCTCCTGAAGTGAAATGTACGCAGGTCTGTCCGGCGGTTTGTGCCACTATACATGAGACCAAACTGAAGCTTTGGGGTGCTTGGCCACCTCCGCTGTAAGATGGCTGAGTGACCGTCTTGTGGGTCGGTACTCGTTGCTTCCGTGTTGTGAGAGTATCCTCCCCGTTACGCCCTTTGGTGCTATGCTCTGCTTGCCCGTCGAGTAAGCCATCCTCAACGCTACACCGACTGCAGCAAACAGCTTCCTCCCAGCCAGTCCGTAACTCGCAACACCTCAGCATTCAGAGAATATACTGGGGGTACGAAATAGTAGCAGCCAACACGGGCACGTCTTTGTTTAACCGAGCGTCCAGTGAAGCAACAAATACTGTTTATGTATCGGTGCTGGAATGTGCTCCCCTGATACAGAGGTAAGGGGCATCCACAAATTACGTGAGGTGTTATTCCGGATTTCCACCCCCGCCCCTTCTGGTGAGATTTGGTCCGTTAGGACCCTCCCCCCCCCCCCCTATAAATCGCCCTCGCAACTTTTTGTGACTTTTTTTTTAAGGTCTCACCCTTCCAAAGCCGGTCAAACCCCCACTTTTCGACGAAATGCCCCCCTAAAATCGACTTTCACGTGTTTTGTAGACCTTCTTTGTTTTTAGCTCTACAGTCCTACAAATTTCCAAAACCTCACGTGAGATTTCTGTTGACCCCCCCCCCTCTCCCTTGGTGATATTTCGCAGGACCCCACCCCCCACCCCCACCCTATTTCACCTCACGTAATTTATGGACGCTCCCTCATACAGCCCGGACTGGTGGACAGGCCATCGGAGGCGGCTCGGCAAGTCCTTCCCCCGTGACTTCCTTTTCCTCAGCCTGAATCATCGACCTCTCTCGTCAGTTCAGCAGCGGTCCTCTTCAATTCTACCTGCGTTCCGCTCTTTTTGCTTCCACCTTCTTAATGTACTTCGACACTCCACTTACAAAGAAATTTTGTTTCTAAATTTACTTTTATCGATCTCGCAACGGTGTTAAATCGACGGTTGTAGTGTATTTCATGGGAAATGACATCATTTGCAGTCGACCCTACAGCCATCCAGGCAGTTTTGTGTTTGTTAATTCGGGTTTCTGTACTACGCAAATCACAAACCTGTGACCGGCAATGCGAGCTTTGCGCCGGAACTAAGTCTGTGCATTCCAATCGCGAACAGCACGAGGGAACAAAGAATTAATAAAAGCAACTGTACAACACCTAATTTCTCTGTTCTTGAGTTTCCTGTCATTGCGACGCAAAGAGAACGGTGAAAGAAGTATTTTGTTGCACTCGTAAATAAAAGACATAAATTTAGCCATAAATTCAATGTAAAACTAAATCTGTCCGTCAGGTAATGCCAACCGAATCTATGTATTTATTCTGTGACGCTTTCGTAAGTGCTGTGTTAGGCAGGAACTAATCGAGCGGCTCTTCTCTATACTGTCAATCAGTGCCTTGCGATACCAAACAACACAACAATAACGCAGATGTGGACGTATGACTGTTTTGAATGGTATTTTCTATGTGCGTTGCAATTCTTCAAAATTCGACCTATGAATCGCGGTTTAGCTGTCACTGAAGTTCTGTGCAGGTGCCGCTTCATATCACTGTCCACTGCTACACTCAAATACTCCACGGAATCTAACATGCCAACAACTCAAGTGTTTACTTTGTACTATTTTTGTTAGCTATATGCATTGCACTCTTTGCAGTTTAGTGCTAGTTCCTTGCTTCTCTGCACCGTCTGAGAATATGGTTTATCTTAACTGTCTATTAATGTCCTGCTCATGTGTAGCTATCGATCACAAATGTAAGGATGTTATGGATGAATTAAAACCACCCATGCCCTAGACCGGAGCTCGCAGCCCCTACCCTGCTTCTCCTTGTCCTCTGACTTGTGACGGGGTAGACAGCCCACAGTGCCTGTGGCGTGGTCACTAGAGCTGTGACAGTAACGAGAAATTGTGTACCCGTACGTATTCGTTACTAAACCAATCAGTACTCGCTACTATCTAATCGTTACTCGTTACTTTTGGTACAATCGAGCGCTAGCATTGTATCGAGTCGCGCCGCGTATGTGACGACTTCGTTACTATCGTATCGTTTCGTTACTCTTTACTTTCGACACAATCGAGCACTAGTATGAAGCATCGCATCGAGTCGCGTCGCGTTCGGGTTACGATATCACTTCATTCCTACTCTCTAAAGTTTAAGAAAATTGTTCTTTTAGTAAAGAAAGTTTAGGTAAAATTGCACTGTAAAATAAAACAGAAGTTAGAAGTATTTTAGAATAAACACATTTCATAAATATTTTAAATCAATAAAATCTCAGTAACGTATGATCAATAAAAAAAACAGCCATCTCAAAACAATCTATCCAATTTTTTTATTTAGAAATTAAGCACTGTAAATTTTAATGTTAAACGAAAACAAAACTTCGAAATAATTCTTTAAGTTGTCAAAATTACTTACCTCGTTAACAGTAATTAAAATTAATTACATTAAAACAATGTAAGTGCAACATGTTTGCACTTAAACATTTTCTGTTGTAACGAAACGAATTCAAAACAAAATTCCCTGAAATACGCGACGCACGATGTTGAAATGTTGTTTCTCTGGTTCAGATTCGTTTAGTCGCTGGGCGAACCGTCCCAGTTCCCGCACGATGCGTCGAATTTGTATCAACTGACGTCCATACGAGAAATACGGGTAACGAAATGGCTTTGTGAGTAACGCTTCGGCACTTGGAGTCAGGCGATGTACTCGTTACTCGGTAACGAATACACACGGCTCCCTACAGCTCTAGTGGTCAGCCTGTTATACTGCTGCTGTAATTGGCCTGCCTCGTCGTCACAGCCGGCACGCAGCGATAATTGTTCCACCGCTGTAAATTCGATGACCGAAACGTCTTCGCGCATCGGTCACTGACTGCTCTCACACACGCGGACGCTGAGCAGTGATACCACCCTCAACCAACACATATCAGGGGTCAGTGAACTAAAACGGAGTCAATGCCAACTTTAAAAAATATTTACCCCTAAGGCTTAAGTAAAAAAAAAAAAAAAAACCTAGAATTTTCTTTGTAGGTTAGGTATGTGAAATAAAATACCTCTCACAAATATCATCGAAGAAAAGTTACAGATGTAATTCACTGGCGTCGAAAATGGTGTGGCAAGGCCGTAATAGACAGCAAATAATTCATATAATATTATATGTATAACGCCACCTGATTCACAAATAAAAAGAAATTATAACTATGTAACAAAATACGTTTTAAATCTGGATCTCTTTCTAAACTTTTTGTGTACGTTTGACTGCATTTCTTTAATTTCACATCACCCATATTCTTAGGCACAATCAACAATTTCATAATTCCGTCAGAAGTAAGTAAACAAAAGCGGCAATATTGTTGCATGTGGGTTGTTGCCACAACTAACGTCTTTCCTTAGGAAACCAAAAAAATTCTATGTCTATAGTGAACACTGACGACTGAATATATGGTGTCTTTAAACAAAAAATACATGGATCGAAAACATTAAAATTTTATTCCGTGAACAGAAAAAAATACTCAGCCATAGAGAAGTCTCAGTTCTTACTAACGAGGTATTGTGCTTTGATGTCATTATTGAAAGGTTCAACAAACAAATTCAAAAAGTCTCTAAAAATTCTCCTAAATTTACAATGCCCCTAAAAATACCCCATCCCCCGCGTATACCCCATCCCTAAGTTTAGGGGGAGAACCCCTAAGTTGAGAAACCTAAGTCAATGGACGAAGCTTGAAATCATGACGCCAGTTTACCGGTCAAGATAACTTTTTATTTGTGACCTAGAAAGCTGACTGTTCTTGCATTTTTTTTTATCGCATAGTGACCAACCCAGATAGATATCCTGTCTAGATCACCTTACAGCTGTTCAAAGTCTTTCACCATTTTGATCCTACTATATAGCATTATGTTATCTGCAGACAACCCAGGTTGTGGCAGTAAAGCATCAGTACAATCATTGATTACAATAGCGAACAGCACCGGCCCCAATACGACACCATGTGGCACTGCATTTTCATTTCCACTTCTTTTGACACTGCATTTCCTATCCTAGCTTTTTGCTTTCTACCTTTCAAGAATTGTTGTACCCAGTAAATCAATAGAGGTTTCGTCTGCGAGACTGGTGAAGGTATAGACAACTGAAACAAACTGCTGCATAAAGCAGTGAACCAGCACAGTGGTTCCACGAGGTGTGTCTGTTGTGGTACAGTGTTAGGCATTTCGCTGGTCCGCCCACTCTCTGATGTCAAGGCCGCCCACTAGTTCGCGCTGGGAGCGGTCCCAGTTTAATCACGAACTGTCTGACCAGCATACCACCGCGGAGCTGCCTAGCAATAACCATCACGACATGCGGGAGGTGGGCGTCACAATTCAAACACTGTCACCACGGTTCCATGAATACTCTATACCAACAGATACGAATTCTTGATTTAAAACTGACGCTAACAAAACTTTTGAAAGACGTACACATTGTACGTCACTAACTCCAATCCATTAAAACGCTTCCCGCGGGATTTCTTGCCTTGCTAGCGCCATCAGATTCAACCACGTGGTATTTTTTTCTTATGTGATGAGACGCGGCGGAGGACCGAAGGCGAAGAACGACGAAGAATACTGCCATGGCCTTTTTGAATGAAACATCCCGGCTTTCTACTGGCGTGGTTTAAGGAAATCGTGGTGAACCGAAATCTGGTTGGTTGGACGGGGATTCGAACCCGCGTCCTCCGGAATGCAAGACCAGAGCGTTACCAGTCGCCACCCACGATCGTCTGCAACGTCCCAAACGACCACAAAACAGTTCAGACGGACATTGCAGTCCTACGCCGGGAAAGTCTTCATTCTTACATAGTTCAAATTGACTTCGGTATTAACATCAATATCTTTTTAATTATGTCGTACCAATTATTTTTTTTCATGTAGTATACAACATTCAGGAAACGGGAAGTGCCGTATAACGGCTAAGCACTGCTTTTTGCCAGAACTGATTCAGATATGAGCCTCGACGAGACTTCGAGCCGTGTTAGAGGGGGCTACTCCAGCGCGAGTCATCCGCCATTGTGTAAACGGCGGAATTACGAACTACTCAAAGCTACGTCGGTTTTTTGTGTTTCTGTTTTTTATAATACCTATTGGCTACTTATACCATACAGCCAGCTCAAGTGTGGTTATTATTAATATTATTACTCCGCGATTCACTAAAAGTGATTGGCGGAGGAGTGCATTAGACCAATCCATTTGTGCATAGGAAGGGATATAAGGGAAATGGTAGGAGACGCCCATGGGCTATTTTTAGGAAACATCCCGGCATTCGCCTGGAGTGATCCATGAAAACCATGGAAAAACCAGATCAGGACGGCCGAAGGGTTTTATAGATACCTACTCCTATCGGGAACTAAGTTCTCTCGCTCGATAACTCCTTCCTATTCCACTCCCTAATCAGTTGTGGAAAAAAAAGAGTATAGAAATGAATCGGTTCTGGCCCTGATTTCTCTTATTTTCGCGGTAATTCCTAGATATAAATGGAGCTGGTAGTAACATATATTTGCCGTCATCCTGAGATAGTTCAGTCGTGATTTTTTCAATCAGCTTCTGCCGAGAGCAACGCCTTCGGTGTTCCAGGTTCTCCCAACCTAATTCATTCAACGTCGATCTTACGCTTTCCCTCCAGCTATTTACACACACCTGTAACGAATCGGGCGGCTCTACTTTGGACCTTCTCCAATGCCTCCATTAACCCCTTTTGACAGGGACCCTATAGAGACGCTTCCAGTGTTTCTGTCCCTATAGTACATTGTTTTCACTAAGTATACGACGGATACTGCACACGCGACAACATTTAAACACCCGTGCCCTCTGCAAGACTCGAACCGGCGACCTTCGACATGCGGAGCCACTACTTTACCCCTACGCCAGCGAGGCTGATTTTCAGGCGAACACAACCCGAACGCGCTACCTCCTATCATGGCGATTTTCAGCCTCAATTTTCCCCCTTCTTCTGGGCCGCTTAACCCCAAATCAGCTAATGGGGAAGAGAGTTTGTGAAGAGTGTAAGTGTCTAACTGATAAAGTTGAGTAAATTAAGATCAGTGGAAGGAGCTGCAGTCAGTTTTCTATCCGCAGGTAAAGGTTAACGCGGAATGCGAAAACGGAGCGATGAATGCGTATTTCACAAACGGAGGTTTTTAAGGGCCTGTAAAATTTCCCACCCAGGAACCTTTAATTCTAAAGCAGCCACGCCTCTAAATTAAAGGTTAACCTCGGGAATTACTTTTAATTTACGAAACCAGTACTCAAGTAAAGTGGTATGTGTTAGAACAGCAGACAGAGCAAGGACGTACCACTCACTGCGAAAGACGTCATACAGTCGGCGACCTTGAACTCAGCTCCTCAAGGTCACCACCTGCACTACATCCACTGGCCTCGTTATTAGTTTCGCAATCACTAGTAGATCTTATAATCCGCTTCCTCCTAGGGGCACTCCACAGACCAAGTCGGGGAATGTGACACCGTGGCACAGCTCCCATCATGACTTTACACATGGCGAGTCCAAAGAGATCAAGGCGCGTGACTGGGATCAACGGTTCGAATCCCCGTCTCGGCTGTAATTTCTACCTCTGGCAAAGCTTAGCTCTGCTAGAGGTGAAGTAGGCCACGACACTCCGTGGTTCGGATTCGACGTAAAACTGAAGGTCCCCTATACCCGGCAGGATTACCGGCAGCCGAACTACACTTGGCCAACAGTGTCATAGGGCACTATATGACGCGTACTGTGGCTAAAAACTTTCACACACTAACTTCTGACGCTGTGAACGAAAAAATTGTCACGACAGTCGACATTTGTTAACTACATCCACCGAATCTCCGCATTAAACGTGGCTATTGAAGGTTTACGATGCAGGTTTTATGCGGTGGAAGTTGAGAATAAAATAAAGTCAACACTAAACCGGCCTGTATTGTGTTGATTATTATTTTATGCAGGTAGACCTATAAAGACCACGCAAAACTTAGTCATTTCGTGTTTATTATTGTTATTTTGGGCTTTATGCTTCGCCGAGAGAAGACTGGTGGCTGGGAACGGAAATAAGTTAGGCCATGTTCTTGTGAAGGAACCATCCAGGCATTAGCCTGAAGTGATTTCGGGTTACCTCGCAAAACCAGATCACTATGGCTGAAACGGGTAAGTGGTGAAGCTCGGGCCTCGCATTCGGAAGGACGCGGGTTCGAATCCCCGTCCGGGCATCCAGATTACGGTTTTCCATGGTCTCTCGAAATCACTCCAGGCAAATGCCGGGATGTTTCCTTAAAAAGGCCATGCCCGAATTCCTTCCCGTTCCTTGTCCCCAATCCCATCCCGCCTCTAATGACCGCGACGTCGACGAGGCGTAAAGCCATAAGTAAAAAAAAAAGAGGCGTAAAAGTGACTTTACATGGCTGAGGACGGAGGCTGTTAACTTGGTTCGGGTTTGTATGTGTATATATTTGGGAGATCTACGCCGTAAAGTCCTTTTCTATGGTTGGACTTTGTCCACGGTGAATCGCATACATTTTGATATTGAGTACTGGTTCGAGATGCTTCGTGCTGTTTCACCCGTCGTCGGTTGGAGATGTTAAAACTAGCGGCGTTGTCTGCAACTTTCAGTAACGGAAGGATTTAAATGTACGCCGGCACCTTGGCTCCTGTACTCCCCTCCCCCAGGTATGCTTTTTTGAAGCTTGTCATTTGAGCAAATTTTTTTTTTTTAAGCGAAAGACATTTGACCGTCTCAGCCATACAGCAATCTGCATTTTTTTAAAAAAATTATTCTTGTAGTCTCTACTTTAGACGAAGGAAAACAGAATGCAATCAAAACCACTGATGCCCAAGTTCCTACTCGGATCGGAGACACACGCAGGTTGAGGTGAGCGCGGTAGCCCCTACGGTTCCGGGGCCGGCGATAAGAACCATCTGACAGTAATTACACTGTATTTGACTGGCAGATATTTATGGCGTCAAGAGCTGAGTAGAGTTTGTTTGTGCTAACATCCGGGTTGAGGTGTTTGTTGAGCGGACAGCGGAGAGGAATCTGATCCTGTAAAGCGTTGCGCGACCTGGCAGTACGCCATACCGCGGCGTAACTACAAAGTGCGTTAGCCACATCCGCCACGGGGAGCGGCGAAACGCGTGAAGCACAGGCGACCGCCCACACGGGCCAAAGGACGCCGCCAGTCTACGTCGCTGGTTCCCAAACTTTCTTCGCATAGCGGCCCCTTAAAATAAAACTCCGAGCCCCCTTCTTGTAATAAATAACGGAGCCCATGGTGATGGCTCGTAACGCAGTAGAATTTGAAACACTCTCTGAATGGCGCCATTATTAGGGTATGTGTACAATATTATTTATAGGCAAACGAGGACAAATGAATAAAATTACTTTACTAAAAGATATAAATAATATTGGTGTACTGTTCGCATTTTGATCATCAAGTACATATTATTATTAAAAGAAACAATATTATTTTCTGAGGGCCGGGCTGGCTGTAATGACACTAAATTTTCCATACTTACTGCGTTATTTGTCGTCTGCAATCTTAAATCGCAGCGTTCCACTATTGACAACCTATTTCTTTACTTAGCTAATTAATTGCTGACTTCGCTGAATCCTCTATTGGTTTCTTATGATGATGGGAATGCAATTAAAGACTTCCTTGATACAGTCCTTAGAGTCGGGTGTAATACTGGTTAACATGGGGGGGAGGGGTGGCTTGCCCTCAACGCCCCTAGATTTGCCTTGGACCACAAACTACCCCTACGATCTCTCCAACCGCCCCTGCCTACTGCTCTATGTCCTGAATGAGGGTAGCCATCGCTGCACCACTCGCTATAGGAGATGTAATGTCGAGAAAAGTTGTGTAGAGAAGTGGGGTTCCTAAAAAATAGCTATAGCTCGAGAAGAAGAGCCTATGGTACTATAGAAGACAGTAAAAATCACCATCAAACCAACACTCCCCCCTCCCCTCTCGCACTTCGGTGACGTCACTACAACTCTGACGTCAGCTATTCAGAGCGCCTGGTAACTCGTGGGTGTGAAGCGCCGTGAATTAGACTGCTAGCTTGACGTGTGGAGTCAGCGTGCTGATGGAGCACTGGAACAGGTCCCACGTGCTCACCACGGCAGTGTTAACGAGGCGCTGATTGGCAGCCGAGACTAGGATCGGCCCTCGTCTGATTGGCGGCACTGTACTCGATACATCATACTCCTCACTCTTCACACACTTCGCATTACCTGCGAATCTCGAGAAATTCAACACGTCATCAAAATCACCCACGACTGATACTTTACCAGCCTTCTAGTCACTACCAGCATCCCACCCCGTACACAACGTATATAGAACATTAAAGTAAAGCGTTGTGGCGGATGTATAGTATGATTGATTGTGCAATTATTAACCCCTAAACAACAAACAAGAAAAGTCACGGCTTATAAAAGTTACCTGAGTTTTGCATGTGTATTGTGTGTTCCACGGTTGGTAGGCGTGCAGTAGGAAACAATTCTTGTAAGTAATCTTTGTGTTGTTGACGTGTACCAGGAACAGCAAGCAGTAGCCGTCAAGCGTGGCCCCGTTCTCTCTTATTGCTGAACCGCCAGACAGAAACAGGAATATATTACCTGTAGTTTGTTTTCAAGGAATTTGAGAGCAAGCGAACTTGTAAGCCTTATGAGAGCACATTGAACTAAGAGACGATTACAGTTAGAAAGAGGCAGGAGGGCAGCCAACGCAGTGAAACAGTACTCTTGAAGGGACTATATTTCACAGAAGTGATCTGCAATATTTATTTTGTTAATTATTTTTCTTAGAGGGAGTAATTGAAAGGAGAATGAAGAAGTATATTTTTTACTGTCGTCCATGCGTGAAGTTCCCGTCCATTTAATGTGTCGAGTTTTATTTTATATTTTTATTACATTTACAGCATTTTCAGAGGATAGTTTTATCTATTGTTTGCTGCCAGCTGAGTTTAGACGGGATAACCAACGAATTAATGGAACATTAAAAGCTCGCATTTGGCGACCGTTAACAGGACAGCAGTGTTGCGCAGACTTCCGCTGTAGTTGTCAACTTCATCTTGGTTGTCCGGGTGAAATCGCATCAATTTTTTGAAACCTAACATTGCAGACATCATTCTATGGCTTTCCTGAGAACCGGAAAACCAAAATGATGAGGATGATTTGATATTAGTAATTAATCACTTCGTATTGTTCACTAGGAATTCCCAGTTGCTCGTATCCGTAGCATTGCAACTAGCAAACTATATTTGTGAAATTAGTTCTAAAGTTAATATGAAAAGCAGCTAATAGACAGTTCGCTACGCAGTCTACCAACAATGAGTGTAACTGAAACCGCAAATGGAGTAAAAGTGACAGGAGAGAGTTTTTTGCTGCGTGAGGTTTTAGCGGTCGCTGACAGTCAGATAATTAGAGTCGGGAGAGTATTTTGAAGACCAGTAGTCTCAATGCTGTGAGTCCTAAGCAGGTTCAAATCTCATCAGCTGCACCACAGTTTGGCGTATTGTCTCTGTCAGGATATGTGAAACGTAATGAGACCTGGCACTGTGGTGTCACGTATTCGTTGAAACCGGCTAAATCGACCTTACAACTTTCTTTCGCGCACATGGGTTGATCTCACATACTGATTGTTATAGGGGTAAAGTTTGTCTCCGTATTTATAAATCAATAGTGAGCACTGTTCTCGCAAACTTTAATGAAAACCTAAGCTACAATTCTGATTTGTTTGATCATTAAATTATAATGACTCTTAAGAAATGTTGTGACAAGTGAAAATCATATTGGCTTTTCGAATTTCAGAAAAATAGTAATAAAGATAGAATAGCCGCATACAAGGATGGGAAGATGAAATTCCTAGTATCTGTAAAAGCTAGAACTAATGAGAAACGAAACAAGAAAAGAGGAGTTGAAAGAATCTACACTAATATTATAAATACGAAAATGACTGTTCCTGTTACGTTTTCAAGACTAAACCGATCGATCTCGATGAAATTTTACAAGGACATACTGTGCATCTTCTTCTTCTTCTTCCTTTTTTTTTTAAGGCCGATCAGTAGAATGTGTTTCTCTCTGTAATGTTATATCGGTTACTCAGGCATTGCTTCCCTCGCAGTCTGTTTGTGGAACAGGTTTTACGTAACTTACAGCTTTCTATATCCATTTATAACAATAAAGTTCTAAGTCCATACATATACAGTCGCTGGTAACATCTAGAAAGTACTGAAGAGCCGGTCTGAACAGAATGGGTGATGAACTTGTACCGAAAGCAGAAACTCAGTATATACCGAAACGAGAAGTACAGGTACACCGAAGAAGAGATGCGAATAATCCCTTTAGACTCAACTGGTCTACAGCCCCAGTTTTTGCATGGGAAGAACAAGAAGAAATTCTCCTAAATTCTGTTTTGTTTTTCATCCTCCTCTGCAGATATTACCAAGTGAGACGGTACTTCAACAGAGAGAACACACCACCGGAAGTAAAGCTGTGTATCCACTACGCGCGGCAAACCCTCGAACACTGGGTCGCGCGGCGATACCTGGCTTTTTCCAGGAACATTCTGGCTTTTTCCAGGAACATTGGCGCGGTCGAACATGCCGCGCTGCGAGCCATTCTCTGTCGGTCTCTAGGCGCGCGGCAAAGGCCCCCCACTGATTAGCTCGCGAGCAGTTGGGACGGCAGTGTCTTTCTTTGAGTTGGCTCGCGCGGCACAGCGACAGTTTACTGCCATGAACAACGAAAAGTGTCGGTATCTAATACAGCTGTATGGTGCGAAAGAATTTTTGTGGAATAGTAAATGTGCAGATTACCACAACAAATAGCAGACACTCCTTGTTCATTTAGTTTATGTAAATGAGGAGTTCCATAAGTTTCATTGCTAGAAAACAAATTACCACTGCCAACAACATTTTCTTAAATTTCATTTTAACTACTAGACTTATTACAATAGTGTGGAGATGTAATTTGGACAGTAAAGAGAAACATATAAAATTTTTATGTTCCTATCTTGAGTAATTTTCGAGAAAATGTTCCTTAAATTTCAAAAATCTAAATTATAGCAAAGGGCTTTCAACGTATGACAACTACATACACACACTATAGGATGTCGGGTATAAAAAAAAGCAATAATTCTACTTCTAGGACTTTTATAACGCAAAATGAAGGTTTCTCTTGTAGAGGAAAGTTTAAAATAATTTTTGGAACAAAAAACCAAATTTCGATTATTTTTATTTTACCACCTTCGGTTCCGCTTAATAATTAACGTTATAAGTAGTAGTAGGTATATGAGTCTCCAGTTGCTAGAAATCTTAAAGTTATTACTAGTCTCTCGGTAACTGAAATCGCGTGTCGAAACTTAGTGTTCACTTTATTCACACTCGTCCATGGTCGCGAAAACTGACTGTGCCTGCATTGCTTGCCGCGCAACTCTGGCTGGATTTCGCTGCCGCGCGCGGCAGCCGCGCTTGTCAACAGAAACACACGAACATTGGCTCGCGCGGCGATTCCTGGAAAAAGCCAGGTATCGCCGCGCGACCCAGTGTTCGAGGGTTTGCCGCGCGTAGTGGATACACAGCTTAAGAGAGCGGTCTGTCAACGTCCGGCCCTGTGTTTACTGATTACTGAGTGTTCTCTGCCGCTAGTAATGAATGGGAATTCCCTTGCGGACGGTTCTGTTATCGCTCTTAAGATAACGCAGTCCGCTATACTAACAGTGTCCTCACAGCAACCCGTCAGCCTTCCGCGGAGTCGGCGCACAAATCCATTGTTACCAAATCCTCGAGCAACTATCACAATAGTTTTCTGGCTTTTCACTGAATACTCACTGTACGATTTTCTTTATTTAAAAAAAAAAAGAAATAATTAATTTCGTATGTAATTTCCCCCTCTTCCCCCTCTACATTCGCTCTTTACTAAATTTAATTTTAAATTCTTTCATCTTGTTGGACAAATCATTTTTCACTTCCCCTCAGGTAATTTACTATAATGACTTACTCCGGTAGATACAAAAAAAAATATTTTCCCACTCCCTCATGCCTGCAAAAGCTTGTGAAAATGGTCCATTCACCAGTCTTAATTCTTCTATCAATGTCTTTCCAGGTCTCGGTAATTTCCACAAACAAATCTAGCTGCTCTTCTTTACACACCCTGCAACTCCTGTATTTGATGCCGAAAATGTTCACGCCTCGTCGACTTCGAAGTCATTAGAGGCGGGATGGGACTGGAGACAAGGAACGGGAAGGAATTCGGCCATGGCATTTTGAAGGAAGCATGCTGGAATTCGCCTGGAGTGATTTGGGTAAACCACGGAAAACCCAAATCTGGATGCACGGACGGGGTTTTTGAACCGGTGTCCTCCCGAAAGCGAGGACAGAGCTAACCTTTTCCCTACAGCTGCTCTAAGTTTCCTGCCAAATTGAGTTTATTACAAATGGCAAGGCATTCAAGTTTCAAGTCTTCAAGAAAGCAATTCCTTTCCCAGTCTATAGTCATAAACAACACTTATAAATATGTATAAAGTAATGAGTTGTCTGTTTGAGGAATTTAGCTGCCTAACAGGATTTCTTGTCCATCTCACCCTGCAGCTGTTCACAGTGCTGTCCTACCATTGTGTCATGTCGAAACAGCCTAACTTCTGACTGCAAACCAACAACGCAATCATTCACTAGAATAATGAGTGGCAATGTTCCTGTGGCACTCCAGTTTAATGTCTAGGGTTCTGAGTTAAGTCACATAATACATAATACATCTAGTTCCACGTGGAGTCGTTTCTAAAATATCGTGAGAAGTTGAGGTCCTAGTAACACTGGTGCCTACCAGTAAGATGGACGTGGGTTTGATGCCAGACCGTACCATTTAATGTTCAGTTTTTGATGGGCTTGCAAAATATTTCCGGATGGTTGGTTCCTAAATCCGTGACCAAATTCCTTCGCATGAAGCCTCTGGAATGGCCGCGACAACAAACAATGTTAAAGCACAGATTTATGGGTGTAATAAGTCTGCAACCCGAAGCAAGTCTGTTGGTTTAATACAGGAATGAAAGGATAATGAAAGGATAATCCTGCAACCCCCGCTAGCTCACATCATGTCCTAATATGTGACAAAAATTTGTTTTAGTATAAGTCTCACCATTTTCGAGAGATTGATTTTTTTCCCCGAAACATGTGACATTGTTCAATCTATAGTATGCCATCTCTATAAATTAAAACTTTCTGGAACCTGTTTTTTTTTTTTATTTACTGATGGATGTTTGAGTCGTACAAAACAATGTTCTTGTTTTTTCTTAAAACGTTAAAAAAACTTAAAAAATCTTTTTTTAAATCATTATCTTTATTTTTTACTATATGTTTAAAATGCTGAATTGTCTCTTTAGTAGTATAAACTATTAGTAGATTGAACTATCACAAAACAATCATTTTAAAACAAGAATGAAATAATTATACCATTTAAGATTTTTATAAGGTTTTTTTTAACGTTTTAAGAAAAAAAAGAACTTTTTTTAGATGACACAAATATCTTTGAGTAAAATTTAAAAAAAAAGACTTTCAAAGAGTCGTAATTTGTAGAATATGTTTCGATTTTTTTTAAAGAAATCAATACCGTGAAAATGGTGAGACTTTCACCAAAATAAAATTTTGTGATATAGTAGGACATGATGTGTCCTATCCGGGGTTGCAGGATTATCCTTTCATTCCTGGACACTGATATATATTTGAATTTGGAGCAATACCTGAAGTGAACTACACTTAACGGTTCCTTGAAGTTTATTACTCGGTACACAATACAACAGGTAAACCATAAACAAATGTGGGTACAGTTATCAGAAGACCGTCGAGAATTTCAGCCTGGTCCTGATCCGGGGTAGAGTGACGGCTTCTACTTCTCGCGAACTTCCGGTGGTCTTCTGTAGTTGACGCTGGTTCAGCGGTCAGGCTGGAACTGGCGGTGGAGCGGCCGGCTACGCTTATATAGGCGGCCTGGCGCAGGAATTCCGTTGTATGGCAGTACGGCGACCTCTGTAAGAAATAGTCCCACTTAGCTTCTAGATGATTCTATTTGTTTTCCTGGTTTGTTTTGATGCCTCTGCGCCTGTTTGGAGTCGTATATGTATCCCGGCGTGCAGGCGCGTTGTGTGTGAGGTCTGCCTGGCACGGCCTTTACTGGCAGACTGAACATACCTCCCTCCCGGGGGGGGGGGGGAAGCGATGTCTGCGACGTCTGCGAGGTCGTCTGCCGCGGCGCCCTGGAGCAGACTATGAAGGCTACCTCCAGGGGAGTACGGAGCTGTTCCCCTGGCGATGCGTGCCGACCTGCGTCGTGGTGCAGGTTGTGGTGGAGGTACTTGTGGAGCTAACGGCATCGGTTCGTCGGCGTCGATGGCCGGGGGCTGTACGGGGGGCGCTGAAGATGGTCCCCGCAGGTGGTCGAGAGGCTGCGGCTGAAGTGTGTCGGAGCGACCGACAGGTTGTGGCGTCGTTGGTGGCGCTGTAACTGTCCCTGAGCAACGGTTAGACGGCAGGAGTGGTGGAGGTGGCAGGGAAGGAGAGGAAGAAGTGGATGGCCGTGCCGTGGTGGAAGAGGACGGTGCCGTGGGGTAGCGGGGACGTAGTTGGTTTCGATGGCGTCGCACTATCCGGCCATCCAGGCTGACGTCGAACAGTTGGCGGCCCCGGGGCCGCTGGATGACCCCCGGAAGCCAACCGGCCCGGGAGCCAAACCCGCGGGCCCAGACTAGGGAGCCCGGGGTGAAACGGAATGGGCCCGAAGGTACCTGTACTTTGGGCGGGGGTAAGAGGAGATGGAGGAGAGTGCGAGGTTGGCGGCCGTGCAGCAATTCCGCCGGGCTTTTGGCCCCCACTGGAGTGGTTCGATAGGAACTGAGGAAGAGTGTCAATGCCTCTTCGAGTTTGTGACTTGTGGTGTATTTGGTCATTTGGGTTTTGAATGTTCTGACTAGCCGTTCCGCCTCCCCGTTAGATTGGGGGTGGAAGGGCGGGGTGAGGAGGTGTTGGATATTGTTGGCGGTACAGAAGGATAGGAATTCCCGACTTCGAAATTGCGGTCCGTTATCTGTGACGATAGCGTATGGTAATCCTTCGATGGAAAAGATCTTCGTGAGGGCTGAAATGGTGACCTCTGTGGTGATTGTGGAGCAACGGACGACATATGGGAAGTGGGAAAAGGCATCCGTCACTAGGAGCCACTGGTGGCCTAGGAATGGGCCAGCGAAGTCGAGGTGAATGCGTTCCCAGGGTCCGGACGGTGCCGGCCAGGAAAGGAACTTTTGAGGGGGGCGGGGCAGTTGTTGGGCACAGATGGTACAGCGCCGCACCATCTCCGTGACATCCGTGGTAAGGCCGATCCAGAATAAATGGCGTCTGGCAAGGGATTTGGTGCGGGCAATTCCCCAGTGTCCTTGGTGGAGAGTTTGGAGGATTGTCGGTTGTAGGGATCTCGGAACGACGACCCTCGGGGTGGAATTTGGTTCTGTGCGTAGGAGCACTCCCTCTACTACTGAGAGCTGGTGGCGGATGGAGTAGTAGAACTTGAGGTCTTGATGATGGCGTGGCGGGGAACGTGTTTGCCACCCGTGTTGGATGTGGTGTCGGATGACACGGAGGAGGGGGTCCTCCCCTGTGGCTGCCGCGACTTTTGAGGCCGTGACTGGAAATGTCTTCAGTGCTTCTTGTATGTCATCGTCGATCTGGAATACCAGAAGTTCCGACTTGTCGAAGGCAAGGTCTGGTCCCTGCGGTAGTCTGGATAAGGCGTCTGCATTGGCATGCCTGGAGGTGGTACGAAAATGCATGGTATATCTGAACTGGGACAGGAATAGTGCCCAACGCTGGACGCGGTGGGATGTTTTGGTAGGCAGACGTGTGGACGGATCAAATAGTGATAGGAGTGGCTTGTGGTCGGTAATGAGATGAAAAGAAATCCCATATAAAAGGAAATAGAATTTGGAGCAGGCAAAAATAATAGCTAGCGCCTCTTTCTCGATTTGAGAATATTTAAGCTGAGCAGCCGATAGGGCTTTGGAGATGTAAGCTACGGGGCGTTCCGTGCCATCTGGTAATTTATGAGACAGAACTGCCCCCACACCGTAATCGGATGCATCTGTGGCAAGTATCAAGGGGAGGTTTGGAGTGTATGGCATGAGGCATGCTGCGGACTTGAGCTGCTGTTTAAGGGTGTGGAATGCGGTCTCGCAAGCTGGGGTCCAACGGAACGGGACATTCTTGCGACAGAGGTGGTACAGGGGTGCTGCCACTTGTGCTGCTGAGGGTATAAATTTTCTGTAGTATGAAATCTTGCCTAAAAAAGATTTCAACTGATGTAGATCCTGAGGCCGAGGTAAGTTGGAAATAGCGTCCACATAGGAAAATGCTGGGGAAATGCCTTCCTGAGCGATGATGTGACCCAGGTAGGAAATGGATTGTTGAAAAAATTGACACTTGGAAAGGTTGCATTTCAATCCTGCTGCACGGAGGTGGAGGAAGAGTAGGCGGAGGTTTGTCATGTGTTCGGCAGCGGAGGGTCCCGTGACGACTATGTCGTCGAGATAGTTGATGCATCCCGGAATATCCTGGAGAAGTTGTTCGAGATACCGTTGAAAAATCGCTGGAGCACTGGCCAAGCCGAACATGAGCCGGTTGAGTTGGAAGAGGCCAGAGGGAGTGTTGATGACTGTGTATTGTCGGGACTGGATATCCAAAGGGATTTGAAGGTATGCTTCTGCCAGGTCAATTTTTGTAAAGTAGGTACCTCCTGCTAGTTTACGGAAGAGGTCGTCCGGTCTCGGAAGTGGATAATCGTCTACCAGCAGATGCGGGTTGATGGTGGTCTTAAAGTCACCACAGAGACGTAAGCGGCGTCCTGGCTTCTGAACTATGACCAACGGCGTGGCCCAGGGGCTGAACCGCACCGGCTGGAGGATCCCTTCGTCTTGGAGACGTTGAAGTTCTTCCTGAAGTGGTTGTTGAAGCGCTACGGGTACCTGGCGTGCCCGGAAGTATCGAGGCCGTACGTCTGGCCGGAGTTGGAGTGATGCTTCGAAGTCATTTGCACAGCCGACGCCTGGTGAGAACAGGTCCTGAAACTCGGTGCAAAGGGCGTCCACTTCAGGAAAAGGAACATGCTGAGATACGAGGTGTATGTTATCCTCAATTGAAAATCCGAATAAGCGGAAAGCGTCCAGTCCAAATAAGTCTGCTGTGAGAGAACTGTTAACTACTAAAAAGGGGACTGAACGATGTACAGACTTATACATGACGTTTGCTGTGAATTGTCCCAGGAGTGCTATTTCCTGTTTGTTGTATGTCAGGAGGCGCTTGGGGGCCGGCGAGAGGGGGGGCGAGCCAATTTGCACATAAGTAGTATAATTAAGCAATGAGACTGCTGCTCCTGTGTCGACTTGTAGGCGCAGAGGCTTGCCATTGACCGTAACGTCAATAAAAAGTTTGGATGCAGTGGAAGTGTCTACCTGATTGATATCCATAGGTGCGCCGCTCAACCTGTCTTGGTAAGACCCTGGGCGGCGAGAGCCGGGATTGGCATTGGTGGTGTTGGTGCGGCAGACGGACGCCAGGTGTCCTTCCTTGCCGCAACGTGAGCATTCAGCCCAACGATCCGGACAATTTTCCCTCTCATGTGCTGAATAACAGGCGGGGCAGGAGGGTAGGCGGAGCGGGCTGCGGCGTCGGCGCTGCGGGATCCGCTGCTGCTGCCGAGACTTGGTGCCCCTGCCGGAACGGGCCGGTTCGATGTCCTTCTAAGGAAGCGGTCCCCGGTTGTGGTGTCGGGAGGAGCGCGACTGGGAGCTCTGGATGGCGGCGACGTCCTGTGTGTCCTCTACGTCGGTTCGGATTGCGGCCACATCCGCCCAGGACTCCAGGCGGCGATCTGCGGCCGTAGATATTTCGAATTTGTAGGCAAGTTCGATGACCTGCTCCAGGGATGGGTCCTCTAACTTGAGGGCGTCATGCCGGAGTGCGGCATCTGGTGCAGCCTGTATGATGTGATCACGCACCATGTCGTCGGCGTAGGATTCGTGGGAACAACGAGTTTGAAACTTACATTTTCTGCTAAGGCCTTGGAGTTCGGCCGCCCACTGGCGATACGTCTGATCGGGCTTCTTCCGGCATTGATAGAATTCGACGCGGGCCGCGACGACATGGTACCGGCGTCTGTAGTATGCATTCAGTGTCGTACAGATGGTTGTGAAGGTGAGGGTGTCGGGGTCTTGTGGCTGAAGTTTGGTGAGCAAGACATACATCTTTGATTGGTTCCAGGAAAGGAAATATGCACGCTGGTCTTCTTCTTTGGATATGTGATGAATTGCGAAGTGTTGTTTTATGCGCTTCTCGTAGGTCTCCCATTCTTCGACGTCGTCGTTGAATGCTGGGAACGGAGGCGGGGCCGTGGGTTGGCGGAGATTCCTGACTTCCGCAATCAGTTGTCTCTGAGATTCGAAGAACTGATGTAGAAGTCCTTGGAGGAACTGTTGCCATTCCGTAGGTGCTGCTGGCGTAGCCATGATGGTCGAGAGTTCTTATCCCAACCTTGTCGCCACTGAAGTGAACTACACTTAACGGTTCCTTGAAGTTTATTACCATAAACAAATGTGGGTACAGTTATCAGAAGACCGTCGAGAATTTCAGCCTGGTCCTGATCCGGGGTAGAGTGACGGCTTCTACTTCTCGCGAACTTCCGGTGGTCTTCTGTAGTTGACGCTGGTTCAGCGGTCAGGCTGGAACTGGCGGTGGAGCGGCCGGCTACGCTTATATAGGCGGCCTGGCGCAGGAATTCCGTTGTATGGTAGTACGGCGACCTCTGTAAGAAATAGTCCCACTTAGCTTCTAGATGATTCTATTTGTTTTCCTGGTTTGTTTTGATGCCTCTGCGCCTGTTTGGAGTCGTATATGTATCCCGGCGTGCAGGCGCGTTGTGTGTGAGGTCTGCCTGGCAGGGGCCTTTACTGGCAGACTGAACAATACCAATGACCTACAGAAAAGCAATCAACTGTCTGTTTGGATGAACGGGATTGACACAAGACTCCTGGTCGCATCGTGATGAGGATTCGAATAATCTCCCCGGTGTAAAGAAGGATATGTTTGATCTCGGTGTGAACTCTGTAAGCTGATAACTAAGATAAAGCTGTCCACAAACTAGTGTAGATTCTTTTGCTTGAACGCAAAAACTACTGTTTGCGTTTACTTCCTTCTCGCAGTCGAAATGTTTATAGAGATTTCGGCTTCGTGTTAGTCGGAGGAATCACATTACAGAAGTTTGTTTTTCTCGCTTGCGAGGTGACAGGCTTCAGGGACAGGGCTGTACATTGAGACCACGTGATGGTGGTGAAGGAATGCGTGCGTGTTCCTGCCGGCCTCTGGGTGTGATGGAGTGGTCGGTGAGCGGCGGATTCGTACAAGGCCGAAAGCGGCGAACAGAGCATCTGTCGGTACAACACGGCGACAGCTGGCGAAACCAGAGCAGACCATTCCATTGCGAACACCACATGCTATGGTGATAACAATTATCTACTTCAGGGTTGAGGCTGCGTGGAGAAATTTAACTGGCTTCCCAGGTTACGGAAATGTGTGTAGGTGTTCATTGTTTTGTATAAGTGACTGCGATGTATGTGCATTCAGTGCAATATGGTCAATGAATGAAAGATAATAATAATAATTCCGTGGGTTCGTAATGACCTGGTGACAGGGTTCCTATTGGCTGCGATTTCCGCACCTTTTTTAGCCGCCTTAGCCTAACGCGATAGTGCTACCAGGTACAGGGTACCTACAGTTTAATCGGAAATGTTCTGTCGTACGTCACATTACACAGCAAGTTTGTGACGGAGGTGGAGATAGGGTTAAGGGACTATGAAAATGTCCCTCCAGACAGGGATACGAAGCGGGGACCTTCCGATCCCCAGTCAGAAATCTTAACCACTGATTTACCAGATCGCCCAATGAAAGATGAAGAAACTCGATACCGGTCTTTAGAGGAATACTCTTCAGAAAGGCACCTAAGTAGTCACTAGGCTTAACTTCCCGAACCTAAGAAACGAATCAGTGTTAACAGTGTTGTATGGCCTAACTGCGGAGAGATTTAACCCAGGACTTTGTTGTACAATCTGTTGATTATGGCGTCAGGTGTTAGTATAAATTACAAAAGCAGAACAATTTATCAAAAGCATCGAAAGAATTTGAAATTATTAATTTTTTTAACTGCTTAACGTTTCTTAACAGCGAGGTCTGTAGAGACGGGAAATGATGGGGGACAAGGAATGGGAAGGAATTCGGCCATGGCCTTTTGAAGGAAGCATCCCGGCATTTGCCTGGAGTGATTTGGGAAACCATTGAAAACCCAAATCTGGATGCCCGGACGGGGCTTCGAACCGCCGTCCTCCCGAATGCGAGGCCAGAACGCTAACCGTTACACCACCACGCTCGGTAATTTGAAATTAAATTTTGTATATCCCGAAAGTGGGTGGGTTGGAAATTTGCACTTAAAGAATTTAAAATGAAAATTATTTAGACTATTGATAACAAATGTGTGATTAGCAAGTTATAACCCTCATTACTTGCTTTTTTTCCTTTTTTTCACCCATTTTGAATGATGATTTGATGAGGTCTGTTGGCGTCATCAGTACTGACCATCACTAACCTCTGAGGCTGCCTGAGGGAGGGTTGGAGACCGTCCCACCCCCCCCACCCCCCGCTCAGTGTTGCGAACTGTCTGAGAAACGTCTAACCTGTGTCGTGTGTGATAGCGTACTTTTTGTTTGTGAATGTGTAGCTGGTGATGGTCCCACGTGACCGTGGTGTAGGCGGAATCCAGGGACCGGGCGTGGTGGGTGAGCGGTTAGCGCTCCGGCCTCACAATCGGGAGGACGCGGGCTCGAATCCCCGTGCTGCTATGCAGATTTGGATTTTCCGTGGTTTCCCCAAATCAGTCCAGGCGAAAGCCGGGATGCTTACGTGAAAAGGCCATGAGCGAATTCCTTCCCATTCCTTGTCCCTAGTTCTATCCCCCCTCTAATGACCTGGACGTCGACGAGGCGTAAAGCCATAAGTAAAAAAATGGATCGCGTGCTCGTTGGGCCTCCCTCAACGCGCAGCCACTATGGACGGTCACCGGCACAACTCTCAGTCCCAGATGTGTGCAGTTATTCACGTCTATTTGTGAAACTTCTCCAAGGCCGTGAAAGAAAACTACTGCAACAACAGCCTCTGCAGTACTGACTTCAAAACTGACATTGAACAACCTAACACCATTCATAATACGAGCGAGCACGATTACCAACACGAATACAAGTAAGAGCAGGTCGTTTGAATGGTACGACTGAGTTAACTTAAATGTCTGACAAACACAGAGGTATCACGTTGAAAATAAACGCCGAAAGTCTCGGAAATCCCAGAAGCAACTGGAGACGGAAAATCCCAGTGGCTTTTTGCACGTGAGTGAAGGAAAACTGGTCCGGAGGAAAATCAGTTGGTAGAGAGAGAATGAGAGGCTGGGGAGTTGTCGGAGGTACTGGAGACACGTGACTGGACTGGACGGTGTGGACTGTACTGTAGTAAGCTGTCGAGTGAAGGGCAGTCGTGTCGGTGAAACTGAATTACACGCGACAGAGCGCGGTTTGTTTTTTGGACTGCTGTGGCAGGGTCGCCTGGCGTGACGGCAAGTCTCCTCTCGCCCAGCAATAAGTAACTCCAAGGACGACGCAACTGCTGGGGCCCCACGGCAGGGCAACTCCAACACATGGCACAACACAGTCTCATATACAACAACTACTACAAAATAAGTAATCCATCTGACATGACTTCTACAACAGTCAGTGGTAGGCTTCAGAGAGCGAGGTGGGTGAGTAGTTTACGCTCGGGCCTCCGCTCCGAATCCCTGTCCGGGTATCCAGATTTGGGTTTCCCATGGTTTCCCCAAATCACTTCACGCAAATGACGGAATAGTTCCTGCAAAAGGTCACGACTGAATTCCTTCCCGTTTCTTCTCCCCAGTTGCATCCCGCCTCTGATGATCTCGACGTCGACGAGGCGTAAAGCCACAAGCTAGGGGAAAAATGCTGCTGAAAACTTTCATACTAATTTTTTTTGTACGTAACATATAACAGTTTTTCAGTATGATTATTATTCATCTAGTTATGTATAAACTAGCTTCCTAATGCGTCAAAAACGACGGTCTGAATACAGTCTTCTGTCAATTCATTTTCTCAACTAAATAGAATAGTTATTAAATAACGCTAATAACCTTGATATTAAACCACCACACAGACATAAGTAGCTAACCATCCTCCTTAGCTGGTGGTAATAGCAACATCCGACGATGGTTGAGCAGGTAAATAGTTAACGTTAAGATTTAAAGATATACATAACCCCCTTTCCTGGAGACTTATAACAGCGATATCTGTCTACACGGAATATAGCGGCAACATCTGAAGATGGCCGAGCATCTTAATAATTTACACGCAAGTGCGTTGATACGAAATACAGAACCTCTCTTGTTGGCTTGCTGTGGCAGCAGGATCTGTGGACAGAGAACATAGCGAATACTTCTCCGACCGTTATTCGCTGTGGTGTAACGCGCGACACACATCTTGACCAAACTGAACTTTTATTGTTATTCATATCAACCATAACATGACCTACATCCCGTAGCTCCTTCAGCATCAGCCATAAATTCAACAACAATAATACTTCATCGTCATCATCATCATCAGACGTTTCCGCCTCTGTGGGTCGTCCATCACTACTTCTTCCAAGTCTGGCGGTCGTTCCAAGATTTCCCTTCACCACTTTTCTCCAAACTACTCCCTCAGCCCCTGCGTCTTTCTTCACCTGGTCCATCCATCTTGCCCGAGGTCTCCCTTCCCGCTGTTCACCAGTGCTACCTTCCGCATCCTCATAACATGCCCCAACAGCTGCAGTATTTTCTTTGTTAGCATCTCTTCTAATGCTTCCTCATGTAGTCTCTCCCTGGTGTTTTCATTTCTGATTTTATCTTTCCTCGTGACATTCTCTATCGCTCTCAGAAACCTTAACTCTGCTGCCTGTAATCTGCTAATATCTCTCTTTGTCAAAGTCCAGGTTTCGGAGCCATAGATCAATATGGGTTGATAATATACTTTATAGAGCAGTATTTTTGCTTCCTTCCCCTAGATTACATCCTTTATCTGATGATACAATTGTCCGCTCTTCCTTACTCTCTGGCCTATTTCTTCCTTCATCTTTCCATTGATAGTTACCTTGCTTCCCAGATACAAAACGATTCTACACAGTAATCAGTATCCGACCCAGAAACCTTTAGGTCCTAACCATGGACCGGTTTTAAATGCCTTCTCATTTCTTTTTAGTGCACGGGTGTTTTTAAGTGAAGTGTTGGCCCTCTGTTGCTGCTGGTGGGAGGGTTATTTATTTGTAGACACTTCTTTCGGCGATTCAGCAAAACGCGGAGACGTTGCTTAGCAAGCCCACCTGTTGCAACCCGCCATAGAGACGGAGTGGGGCGGGCGGTAGTCAGCGTGTGCGGTGAATCGCCCTCGACCGCGCACTGCCGCTGAATGTCGTCTAATTAAATAACCCGTCGCAAGCAGACGCAGTTCAATACCTTCCAGACACGCTGCAACAGGTGTTAATGATAAAGCAGATACTAACCCAAGTCGACATAATCTTCTTACCGAAAAACAGAAGGTAATGAATACTGATGTATATATACCTTATTCGATATAAAAGTACGAAACGCGTCCGCCGCAAAAAGTTTATCTAGTCGATAGATGGAGACGGGGAGCTTCGTAGACGCGTCTATTAGTTTCTTATGCGTTTCTATTGGAGACTAAGAAAGTTTTTTTTCAATGGCTTTCGGCCTTCTCGACCATACTGCCAAGTTCATTACATTTTATTTTTCAACAATTAATATTCCAGTTTTTTTTATATACTCTATGCACATTAGTTTACATTCATCATCACATAATATAATACATCGACATGAAATCAGATACATTATCATATCTCCTAGGGAGCGTGCATAAACCACATAGCTCCCTTTTGGCCTCCTTTGAATCCCCCCTCCCCCCCCCCACGTAGCCCAACGTGGCTTTTGCCTCTCCCTCCCCTCCCCCCCCCCTCCACGTAGCACCTGGCTTTTTTCCCTTTTGATTCCAGAAGACATTTTGTACTGTTTTCTCTTGTCAGACGATTGTAAATTACATAAGAAGATAATTTACTGAGAAAATAAATATTCACATGCTGTTGTGTGTTCTGTTCCTCATTTTAACTGTGAAAAATTTTATGAATGAAAAGCTACGTGGCCTGGCTCGGAACCCTCCTCCCCCCACGTAGCCCAGCGTAGCCTTCCAGCCAACCCTCCCCCCCCCCTGGACCAAGCCACGTAGTTTGTGCACGCTCCCTTATCTATACAGCACAGGGTTCATTATATAATTAGTGGGTATAATATTCGGAAACTATGACTTAAATCTATTCTGGTGAATGTATAGCACATGAACCCTAACCATTCACATTGGGCACTCATTCTAGTGCTATGTCTAGATGATGACATTTTGCGAGGATATTTCTTATCTGGTGGAATACGGTAGTCAAGATATCAAATTTGTTCAAAAATTTTGTATTTGGTTCCCTAGATTTATATTTGAATATTTCCATCCTTGAAAAAGGACATTATGATCTTGTGATTATGATATTTTGTCCTTGTTGGAAGAGAGCGAGATGGATAAATTGGTTGGAAGAGGAGCATTGCACTTTGTATGTTCTTTCAGAATTTTGTCCTGAATATTGGTGTATTTGTTACAATAAAACAGAACATGATTTATGTCCGTTACTGCTTGATCAAAGCAGTCACATCGGGGTTATCTCTCACACCTATTCTATTTACATGGCTGTGAAAGTTGCCGTGACGGAATCGGCTTCTAATAGTATTGATCAAGTGGCGTCTGTTAACTTTCAGTTATGGAACCACGGTCTGGAAGAGACACATCGTTGGATGCGACCGTAGAATGTCCCTTTCTGGTGCATCGAATTGTTCCAATCTGTTTGCCATCTAAGTTAAACAACAAATTATGCCACCAGAAAGTTCCCTGATTGGTACAGTCATGTACACTCTTCTATGACGTAGTTTGCAGGTACTACTACAAGGCAGCCAACCTGTTATGAACGCCCAAAGGAAACAACACTGTTTCCTATATGCATGATACGACGTAATTACTATATGCATACCATTCATCCTGGAATTCTATGAACTTTCGAAAAATAACACAGGTTAACATTATGGTTGCTGCAGAAACTTTATTTGAATAATTACCACACAATATGTAAGAGTTACCGTTTTTGAACCCGTTACACCGTTATCAGTTATATTTCGAGTAGACTTTAGCAGGTGGATTGACGCCTGACGAAGATCGCTACCCTCGTCGAAACGTCGGTGGAAATTTCGCAAAGTTAATTCTCACTTTAGCTCGCGTCGCCGGCAACCGACTTTTATCGTAACAAGTTCGCAATATTAACGTCTCAGAGCTGTTGTCAATTATGAGTGGACATTGTATGGGGCGTTATTGCTTTTGTCACAAACTTAATTGCTGCTTATTTGGTAGGTTTGATGTACACACGGAATGAAGGTAAACGCTAAAAAGAGTGAACCTCCTAGGAAGACAGGTAAAAAACAATGCGCAGCTTACGATAATAGCATCGAAAGCAATTACACGTTGAAGTTCTAAAGTGTAAACATGTCAGCATAACCTTCGATAATGAAGTCAAATGTCCAGGACACATTCGACAGGTGGTGCGAAAAGGTTTCACAAACATTTACTAACGGAGCGTCCATAAACTACGAGATTCCATTTTGACTTCCTGTGGAAATCTCCCCACCCCCCCTCTCCGCAAGTAGCCTGACTTGGCTTTTGCTTTAAACACTCCCCCTCCCCCGTTTTGCACGTATGTTTTTTCCCTATTGAATCCAAAAAAACATTTTATACTGTTTTCTCTTGTCACACTACCGTAAGTTATATACGGAGATAATTAAATGACTGAAATAAGTATTCGCATTTTGTTGAGTGTTTCGTAACTTATTTTAACTGCAGCAAAAAATATGAATGATAAACTCCGTGGCTTCGCTCCGAACACACTCTGCCTCTCTCCCACATAGCTCAGCGTAGCTTTCCAGCCAACTCCTCCCCCTCTAGACCGAGACACGTAGTTTATGGACGCTCCGTAATTGGAGAAACTGATCAGGGGTGTACAGGGAAGTGAGGGAAATGTTCCTCGGGCCACTGCTTGAATACGGCGGTGTAGTGTGGACCCAGATCTTGGGTTTCGGATACAGGACTTGGAGGGCGTGCAGTGAAGATCAGTTAGGTTCGTAAGCAGATCTTACCACAGAACACAATCAGTAACTGGCATGATACAGGAGAGGCCGAAGCGAGTGCTGGGAATGTACGAAGTGTATACTCGAACCAGAGTCTAAAGTATATCGTTGGAAGAATTAGGAGTAGAGCACGGAAGGCAAAAATGACCATGACAACAACATAGGACTCGGCTTCAGGCTAAAGGGAACAAGGGTCGGAATAAATTACCAAACAAATTGTCAAATGGTTCACCTATACTACTCAAGAATTTTAAATCAAAATTCGTAAATGGCAGAAGTAGTAGGATTGGAACATTTTACTCAAAGAATTTAGCATAAAAAATTATAAGAAAACGGAAAATTGTTGTGTAGTGATTTTTTAAATTTATTTATAGCTTCACGCGTCGTCAACGTCGAGGTCATTAGAGGCGGGACGAGACTGGGGACAAGGGGCGGGAAGGAATTCGGCCATGGCCTTTTGAAGGAAGTATTCTGGCATTCGCGTGGAATGATTTGAGTAAATCATGGAAAATCCAAATCTGGATGCCGGTAGGGGGATTCGAACGCGAAATTGCCGTGGCACTGAAATTAAGTGAAACATGTTGTTACATAGTACAGCAGATTGCGTGTACCCAGCTAGGTGGGTGGGTGGGACCACACACGCATGACGCACGTCACCTCGCTGTAACGCGAGCGCGGGGCGACGTGACGCGTGACGGAATGCGTGACCTGCTGACACGCGGCCAGGCAGCCGGACCTGCCATTGTCCCGCCAGCACTAGGGTGGCACTGGCCCCCCAGCTCTCGCTAGTCTGTCATTCCAAGATAAAGTTAAATCAGTACTGCACCCGCACTTCGTGGTCTGGCTAACAACAACCGGACATGTTTCCACTCTGTGTCCCTAGATGTTGCTATTATAGTGACCTGAGGAGTCAGCTTATGTATTTATGTTTTTGTAATTAGTGATTAGGACGCTCGCTTTCAAAAGTTCGGTGTGGTACCGGATACAAATCCCGATTGGGCTCTGGCCTCGCATTCGAGAGGACGGCGGTTCGAATCTCCGTCCGGGCATCCAGATTTGGGTTTTCCTTGGTTTCGCCAAATCACTCCAGGTGAATGCCGGGATGCTTCCTTCAAAAGGCCATGGCCGAATTCCTTCCCATTCCTTAACCCTAGTCCCATCCCGCCTCTAATGACCTCGACGTCGACGAGGTGTAAAGCCATAAGTAAAAAAAAAACCGATGGGGTCAGGAATTTTCAAGAGTTGTGTTTGATTATATGAGCTACGCCAGGCCGTTCCGTGGTTCTGATTCCACGTTAAACTGTAGGTCCCAGAGGAAACGGACTCGCCGTGCTACCTGTGAAATCAATAATTCTAAGCGAACTAAGGAAACATTGTGATTAGGCTGAGCAGTATGCATGTTTCCTGACTAATCTCCCTGATGCCGACAAGGCTTTTTGTGGGCATCCAGGAAGCTGCTAGAGCGGGGGGGGGGGGGGGGGAGAGGGCACCCGCACCTCCTGCAAGTGCGAATTAACACGCACATATTTCTTATGAATTGCTCGCGAGCCGCTTCGTTTTGATCACATGTAACGCCATCGCTGTCTCTCAACGGCTTAGTTTGCCTCCTTCGGGAGGATTCGAGAAACCATCGGGTTGAATGTTCAGTATGTTGCGAACCAACTATATACATAAAGTATGCATTTCTTTTATATCTAGATATTGATCACTAACTGGTTTTTGTTTATACATGTTCGTTTGATTTCAGAGGATTCTGTTATATCGTCTGTCCATACATCAGCTGTTAAAGGATTGATCACTAACTGGTTTTTGTTTATACATGTTCGTTTGATTTCAGTGGATTCTGTCATATTGTCTGTCCATACATCAGCTGTTAAAGGATTGATCACTAACTGGTTTTTGTTTATACATGTTCGTTTGATTTCAGAGGATTCTGTCATATTGTCTGTCCATACATCAGCTGTTAAAGGAAGGAATGTTATATTACATCTATAAAACGAAAAACGGGTATTTTTGTACCAGAAAAACTCAAAAACTACTGCGCAGATTTCAATGGGGTTTTCACGGTCTTAAAGATTAAAATCTCAACTGAATTTTTTGGCATGTCTAATCCTTTGACGTAACATAAAGCCGGAGCGGTAAACGAAAATCTGAACGTACTGCCTGAAACAGTAGAAATAGGATGCCTACGTCATACATCGTAAAAAAATAATAGCCATGTATCGATTCCCTTCTTAAATTTTTGTTTTTAGTCTTTAAACCCCATAGATGGCCGTATCGAATGCGAAGAGGAAACGACGTAAAATGGAAAAATGTAAGTTAATTTTGATAATGTAATGAAAAGTCATTTGATATCTTCTTTGCTTCTTGAAGTTACTATCTGAGGCCGCATTGCTACAATCTCTGTTATTTGGAAGTGAAATTATATTCGCCGTTGATAGTAAGTAATGCATATTTGACGGATTTGAATATGAAAGTGAACTGTTTAAAACCTTTAGTGTAGAACCTCCCGAGAAATTAGTTGCTTTTTGAAACTACGATCTCAGGCCGCGCAGCTACAATCTCTGATGTTTGGAAGTGAAATTAAATTCGCTGTTAATAGTAAGTAATGTATGTCTGATGGAACTGTTTAAAAACATTTAGTGTTGACATAACAGTATTTTTCTAATTTATTGTTGAGCGATTCTGTCTTTACCACATTTCCTGAAAAAATAATTGTTTTATGATTGCACGAATCGCTGTGGTTATTATGTTGAACCTTAGTACACATGTTCCTGACAGGATGGCTAAAAATATTGCAGGAATAAATCAACCCCAACCCCATTTCCTTTCTGCTACACCGGGGGTTAGCAGCTTAAACACGTATAGAAAATGGAGCGACTGTCATGAAATTTGATTCAAACGTGAAGAAACCTGATCTCTGTCATGAACTTCAATATTTGCTGTGATTCTGAATGAACCTAGATCGTAGCGAGCAACGCCGGGGAACTCTGCTAGTTTTATATGTATTCTGCTTAGTTAAGGAATTGCGAAGAAATTAATTGTTCAACGCATCATTTTTTGCAGTCAGAGCTGGTAGGATGAGTTAAATTGTCATTCCCGACGAGGCCTCTGTTTTTACTGCTTCCTCTGACGATAACGAAGCCATTCTATTCGCAGCTTCTCAGTAAGCAATAGTGGTACGTGTTCTACCCGGCCAGCAACTGCAAACAAGGCGCACAGAAAGACTCTCGCAGTTGTAAGACATCAAATCAGCAAAAAAAATAATGCTTAAATGTCAGAAAACAAAATTTTTAAAAGGGCATAAAATTAGCAAAATTCATTAGCATACGTTGGAGTTCACAAACAATTTGAACATATATATATATATATATATATTTGGAAGAGCAGCGTTCAGTGATCTGAATTTGGATTCCACTTGTCCGTTGTTTCGTCTTCATAAACACTGTCGGGCTGCTGTTGCGGGTGTTGGATGACCGGCTTCCACGCTTCGCTCTAGAAGAGACCACCGTCTCTGTTGATGTTGCTGGTGCTCAGTCTAATCTTAAGTGACTCTCTAATCATAGAATCCCAGACATTCCCGGTCCGGACCAGCATTTCAGTCTTGTTGAAGTTTCCCATGACATGTTCGTCTGGTGCTCGATGCGGCGTTCTTCTATAGTTCTGATTGTTTTCTCGATGTATATTTTGTCACATTCACACGGAACTCGAAAGCCAAGGTCGTCTTTGCCGGTGGTCGAAAGATGCTCCTTATGCCACATCGTTCCAGAATTCTTCCAATCTTCCCAGACGTATTCTTCAGATTGTGAAGCGCTTACCCCCAGGGTGAAGGTGACGGCCAGTTGATTTCAGCCCAATCACATCAAGCGACCAAGCCCTTCCATAATTTTACTATATGTACACAACAGCGACATCGTTTGTGGCCGTGTTTTGTTCCCTAAATCCTTCAATCCGGGCATCCAGATTTGGGTTTTCCCTGGTTTTCCCAAATCACTCCTGAAGAATTCCGGGATGCTTTGGGGACATCCATTAATTACGTAAGGTGAAATGGGGGGGGGGGGGTTCAGGCGAAATCTCACCAGATCTGACCAGGGGGAGGGGGGGGGTCTACGGAAATCTCACGTGAGAGTTTGCGAAAAATTTGTGGACAGTAGAGTAAAAAAACATGGTCTAAAATTTGCGCCAAAGTCGATTTTAGGAAAGTATTTCGTCTAAAAAATTAGGGTGTGACCTAAAAAAAGGTCTACAAAAGTTTCCAGGGCGATTTCTAGGGGGGGTTCTCAGGGACCTGATCTCACCAGAGGGGGGGGGGGTCCGGCCAGATCTCACGAATTCTCACCAGGGGGGAGGGGGGTCCAGAAATCTGGAAAAACACCTCACGTAATTTGTGGATGTCCCCTTATTCAAAAGGCCATGGCTAAATTTCTTCCCCATCCTTGCTCTCAGTGTTTTTCCGCCTCTAATGACGTCGAGAACACTTAAACCCATAAAAAAAACTTCGGCTTAAGCAAGGCCAGTTCGTATTTCAGCCAGATCGAGTCAAGCTGTTAGTACGACCTTTGACCTTAAAAACGAAAACTACTGTAGACTCGTGTCTATACACAATACAGGGTCATGGGTGAGGTTGCAGCTAGCCCGTCATTATTCTCTCTCTCACACACACACGGAGAAAAGCAACTGACAATATATATATATATATACGTGCGCATTCTCTGTTTATCCGATATATGCGAAGCATTGTAAATTGTAATTGGGCTTTTCGTTATAAAACTGACACTAATGAATGCAGGTACGGGGTACGATAGTTCACTCGCTTCAGCCCTTAGTTTCCGTATAGTTGCGTGATAGACACACTGTGAGAGGTCAGTTTAATAGTATTGTAATGAATAGTCCGTGGCAGGGCTTTTTATTAAAGGCCCCTGGATCGGCGTGCCCCCTGTTAATGGGTTTCCAATTAGACAGGCGTCACATTACCAGTGAAGGAGTCCCCAGGGACCCGTCCCCGGGGAGTGATACTCGATTAGTGGGCGGCAGATGGCTCTGCTTCCCACAGTGGCTAGCGGTCAAATCAAGGTCACTGGCGTGGATCCGATATCAGCACGCGGTCCTAACTGTACAGGAAACCGCAACAAAATCAATCACTCGCAATATTGAGTGTGGCAATGTAGTACTCATACTAGAAAAATCGACGTCCACCTGAATGAGTGTATGAGAGTAATAATTGGCACCCTAAAATCCACCCCAGTCCCCTGGTTGCACCTGATCAGCAAAATACCACCTCCAGAGATAAGACGCCAAGAAGCAACGGCACGTGAGTGGATAAAACTACACCATCCTGATCATCCACAGGATCTCCCAATCCACGAGGTTCTAAATAACTTGCCACCCACTCGTCTTAAATCCAGAAATCCGGTATGGCAAGATATATTTGACTTTGATGTCATGGAAAAATGGCGACAAAGCTGGAACTCCGCATCTGTAAAACATTCAGATATTAAAGATCCCACAACTGGACTTCCAGGATTCCATCTAAATAGAGACCAGTGGGTCAAACTAAATCGCCTAAGAACAGGCCATGCGAAATGCAACGCCATGCTGTATAAGTGGGGTCTTCAGGATTCTCCTGCATGTGTCTGCGGTGCTCCTTCCCAGAGTGTGGAGCATATTATCAGGGAATGCCCTCTACGGAAGTATGATGGACCATATGAAGATGTTTTTGGAGCTACAAGTTCCTTCTTAGAATGGCTGGAAGAATTGGACATCAGCTTGTGAACGCTAACGCTACCAACGTTCGTGTAATTGTATATATTTATTATTGTATTAGTTGCTTGTCATACGACAAATAAATAAATAAATAAAATCCGGCAAAATATGCACTTGGCACAAATTATTGGTTTGACAGTAAACGCCAGTCACGGGGTACAGAATGAAAAACTGGTAGGCAGATACGCGGGCATTGTGAGGGAACTGTATGAAAAAACAACTTAAATATTTGTTTGTAATAGGTTTCTTTGAGTAAAGAAACTGTTTTGTCTTTGGTGAAAGAATAACATTAATGTTCGCTGGATGTAAAGTCAAGCATGGTATAAGCTTACTGATTTGCTTGAAATGAAAGACTGCGTGCTACATAGACAGTAGTAAAACCAGTATTATTATTTTGAGCAACAAATGTTGTAATACAAGCAGATAGAAGTATTTAAGTATTTATTGAAAGGGAAGTACGAATTTAAATGTTATTAAGTTCTATTTGTGTTATTGGTTCAAGATTAATTTTCAAGATTTTATTTTGGATTTATAAAATAATATAACATTATATGGTGTGCTTCAGTTTGTAGAAAAGCTTAGGTCCGAACACAAGATCATAGTAGGTAACTGTGATGAAGGAATAGTGACACTGTAGCATCTCTGCAATTCGAGACATCTAAGCGACTTGGAACTAACTAGTTCGCTAAACGGACGCTGGTGGGTGAACGCTAACGCTTGTCCCTTGCATTCTGAAGGGAACTGGTTAGAATTCCCGTCTGATCAGCCAGATTTCGTTCATCCATGCGTTCCCAAAATATCTCCCTCTCATTCGTTCCTGTTCCTTGTCCGCAATTCTGTTCCAACACTAAAGAGATAAATCTGCAAAGGTATTAACAATGTAATGCGGGAAATAAAGGCCAAAACGATAATGAATTCTTTGTAGTAAAATTAATATCAAGCCAATGGAATTGTTTATTTTTCACCAAACTCATTTCACTTCAGGCGCGAAACGACTCGACTAGGGTGCAACCTGGAAGAATGAGATTGTATTGGGAAGAAAGACGAGAGTCGCTGTGAGGAACGCAGATATAAATTCAGAGTGGAGAGCGATATACCGCGAACCAGAGGTGAATGAAAGAGATGCAGGCAGTTATTTGTTATTGGTATCCAGAATGCAGGGAGCAGTAGAAAGACTCAGACGATGAATACGTGGAAAATCCAGAGATGATATCAGAAACAGACGTGGCAGTTACGAGAAGATAGTGCAAGCTGTATTGTTGATAGACAGACAAAGCTATAAGAGGCACAACGGAATGTTTTCTCTGTTTGTTGTTGAGTAAAGGAGTCAGGGGTTGGGATAAATTAGCAATGGAAATGAGGAATAATTTACCAAAAACGCAAAAGGAATTGAAAAATGGAATTAGTAAACGTCATATGTAAGTGTATGGGGGAATCAAACGAGAGAAACTTAAGATAACAAAGAAGGAAGGACAGTGCAGCAAAACTACCACCGGGGTATGAGCTCCATAGCAAATAAACAAATTTAAAATGAAATTATGATGTACGAGGCTTATTATCACTCCGCGATTCACTTGAAGTGTGTGGCGGAGGGTGCATTGCACCTATCCTAATGCGCGTAGGAAGGGATATACGGGATATGGCAGGAGGCACCCATGGGCTATGTTTTAGGAACCATCCCGACATTCACCTGGAGCGATCTGGGAAAACCTGGATCTTAGGGCTTAGAGGCTTATCGCATAGCAGCGTGAACTATGTATCGTGCAGTTTGCTGGCGTTGCTCACTCGCGGCTTGTTGCCGGTTGTGTCGCTGAGTGGGTAACCGCGAGCCACGCTGATTCAGCGGTGGCTCTTCCGTCACTGGTATTAATACCTCGCGCACAGAGGCGCCACTGTACCACTTCCGGCGCCACGAGCTCCCGGAACAACCGCCATCCCGTGCGACCTCCAGGAGACTACCCAGATACCACTCAAACAAAGGGTACTCCCATCACCAGCTCGTCCTTAAACTAGGTGTCTAGCTGTATCATGGAATAGTGACGATAATCTCACGCACACCTTCGGTGTCATGTACAGAAACAGTCTCCGTTACGCCGGGCTGCAGGCTCTGAATGTTCAAGGTGTTGTGTCGCTTCCGTTGTGACGAAAACAGAGAGTGGAACCCGGTGGCGGTCGATTGAGGCCTGTCCTTCCGAAAGACTGCAAGGGAGCCGCACAGCTTAACATCCCCATCCTGCGGACGAGTCACAATCACTGCATACTCAATGCGGAGAGGTTTAACCCAGCACTTGGCACAAAATCTGGTGATTAGCAATCGTGCACCGCCACCTCTGCTACCCTGCCGGCCAAGTCCACCAGCAGGACTGGAACCAGCTAACCCCGTGTCAGCGCCGGACACCATCACGGCGCCGCAACTAACTGAGACAACTGGGCAGCCGAAAAATTTAATAGAGAAAAGACTCTCAGTAAGGAATACGCAAACATCAGCTGTATGTCGGATGCATTCATTGTTTTGAAGCATTAGACATTTGTAGGTTCAAAATCTTCAGCTTTGCGGGTCTTATGTCGTCTTGTGTTTCTTTAGCCCCAAGGCGGGTCTTATGTCGTCTTGTGTTTCTTTAGCCGCAAGGCATGTATTTTCACATCTCTTTACGAATTCTGTAATCTTGAATTTCTCAATACACTACGCATCTATATATTCGCTTGTTTTGTCATAAAACAGTAGCAAATGAGGTATAAGTTGTACGGATTGAGTTTTAACCTTTCTCCGATCTGGTACTCACTATGGTACTCATCACAGGATGAGTCATTACATCATTGACATTCACTCTCCCACTATTTCTTGGTTGTAGCTCTTCCCTGGAAACTTCGTTCACGTACAAAACTCTCTCTGAAACTCTAGTACGATAAAATGAGAAACATTTCGACTGCGTGAAGTAGCTAACCTTTAAATGAATGCTAATTCGTCCGGGCATCCAGATTCGCATTTTAGATGGTTTCCCCAAATCATTCCAAAGCAATGGCGGGATGCTTGCTTCAAAAATGAATGGTCGAATTCCTTCCCCTTCCTTGTCCCTAGTCTTATCTCGCCTCTAATGACATCGACGTCGATGAGGCTCAAAGCCATGAGTAAAAAAAATTAAAAAAAAACTAATTTGTGGACACTTTTATATTAATTCTCAGATTTTGACGTCACACCACAAGAAATGAAACCTTATTCCACTCGTGCGTTACCGCAAACACCATGACAATCAGGCCAGTGACATTTACGTCAATCGCGCTGAGCGAAGAATTGGTAGCAACTAATAAACACTTTTATCTTAAATGACCCGGCTTTTCAACTCCGCATTAGCTGATAATTAAGTGGACATACAAAGTAAGAAATGAAAGAGTTTTGGAAATGATGGGTGAGAAAAGAAGTTTATGGAAGAAGCTTACAGAAAGAAGAGACAGGCTGGTAGGTCATATTCTGAGACATGCTGGATTGGTTAATTTGCTTGTGGAGGGAACAGTCGAAGGTAAGAACTGTAGAGGAAGACAGAGATTAGAATATATGAAACAGATAATTAAGGACGTGGGTTCTAATGGGTATGTAGAAATGAAGTGGATAGCACAGGATAGGAAGGGATGGACGATTGCATCAAATCACTCTAAATACTGACGACAGAAAAAAAAAAAGATGATGCACACCGCACTTCAAGTACAGGACCAGTTGCTGCACATCAGTGAAAACTACAGAATAATAATAATAATTATTCTGTAGGACAATAACTGTGCCTCAGACTACGGTATGTTTCTCCGACCTTGTTCCTGTTGGAGTGTTATCATATTTGTAGATCGCGCGCGGTGTGAGAAGTAGTGAGTGCAGGCAGAGTGTAGTCTTCTAGCTGTGCACTGTCTTGAGTGCTGAGTGCCACTGAACTGATCAGTCACCGCCGCAGCTGCCCCTCCTGAGCTGTGGCTTTGTTTTCTGGGTGGGCATTACGAACTGACATCTATCACGCCTCCTGACTGCTATCTCCTGCCCGACACAGTGTACACTCAGGCCACTGCAATCATTAACTCGCCAGTGACAGTACTGGAAACTGTCTGTCGTAGTATTCTAAAACAAAAACGGGTTTTTCGTCTGACTTGGAAAAAAAAAAAAAAAAACATGAAGAAAACTTTTTTCTGGGACCCTTTTTTTTTTCATAACTACTAAATCTCACATTTGTAACACATTTATCGTTTAATATGACTGTTTTAGAGTTTATGCTAAGTTCTTATCTTAATTTTTAATCTACTATATTTTTCTGGTTCAGTAGAAAAGAAAATTACGAAAATATTGACAACATTGACTGAAGTTTTCTTTTACGAACGGGGACTTCCCGAAGAGGCTAGGTTGCGCGAGAAGGAATCCCCGTTGTTTGGATTGATACTCGCTATTTGAACTAGTGCTGCCAGCTCTGCGAATTTACCTGTAGACCTAAGGATCTTTTCACAAAATTAGGAATTTTAAATTTATCTACACTTTTTTGCCTTCTTTTACTACTCATTGTGCTTTCCTTATATTCGTATACTTGTTAATCTCTCAGCGTATAGTGATACTGAGTCATTAAATTGTCAGTAATTATGAATCGTTTCCTTGCAACCGTTGGCGTAAACCAACGATTGAAAAAGAAATAAAGCTCCTATTTTCTATGATAATAGATTTAAATTCAAACTTAAAAGACCTTAATACATAATTATCGGCGCAGTCTTTATGCACAGTGTGTACTTTGCTCACAATTTAAAATTTCAATCTCAAAATCTTTTGCGTACAATACAAGAACAACCAGGAAAAGAAAATGTAACTATTTCTGAAGTTATGGATCTAGAGGAGACAGAAGAAGAAACAGAAAATCCCGACACCGACCGAACTAGTGTTGGTAATGCTGATACTAGTGAATGTGGTACTGACATAGAGGATGAATAATATTATCTTACCTATATAGATACATTTATGAATCATTATGTAAGACATTATATGATTCAGTAAGATTTAAAACACACATGTAAAATGTAAGTTCCGTAAAAAAAACTATAATTTATCAAATATACTGTTTTCTGAAGAAAAAAACAAGGGTGCTAGGTTTTTTTCGTGTTTTTTTTCACAAAGCTGATTTTTTTATTTATTTTTTAATTAGGTCTGTGGCTTGTCGCCGTTTTCGTGCTCTGTATGATAGTTTTGTTTCTGAAATGCGTATTTTACGAGGTAGAGATCAGGAGCCGTCCAGGCACTGATTCGCCTATAAACTAGTCAGCGCGACCTGTACGCAGAGCCCTGGGTTCATGCCCCGCGTGCCTCAGCACCATGCAGGGTCTGTCGAACAGGCTTTCCGCGAACTTTACTGCGGTACACACAATCCATCTAGTCAAATGTTTCGAGTATTTGTCGTTTAAGTACGACATATGGTCGATACTGCGCACAGATGTCAGGTTCAGTTTTTGAGACAGCCACGCTAGCAAAAATGATCGAAAATCGATAACTTTGATGTCCAGTCATATCGCTTCTACTTACAGCTATTCTTGCCCGCCTGTTATTTTTTGCTGCTGATTCGATCTTGACCGTCACTATTCTTCGTGACTTGGTATTATTCCAGTAATACAATATGTTAGTTGTCATTTGTACACATTTACATAACAATATAAATACCGTAATCTTTTCTGTTTGTCGTAAACTATGGTTGTTGTGTGTAAAAACTATTGTATTCTAGCTAGGGCTGCTGATATTTTTTAAAAATATCGGATTTTCGATATTTTAAAAAGTATTAATATCGGCTGTCGATATATCGGAAAAAAAGTATCGATGTATCGATATATATCGGTACTTTCATAAGAACAATTTCATAAAATCAAAGTTGCAAAAATAAGCCTGGTCACCAATAAAGAGACGTATGATTTTTTTTTCTTAATCAGGCTTTCACTTTCGAGTGGTTTCTGTTGGTAATGATGATTCTTAATTTTTTTTTTAAAAAAATTGACTATAAGTCTCATAAGTTTCATAAAAATTTATAAAACTCGAAAGAAGTTCGAGGCAAATCATATTTAGTGTTAGTTGATAAGTAATACAGTTGAGGCATTTATTTAGATAGAAGTTTAGCTATCATACTATGTATTATGACCAAGTTACATACGATTTTTAGTGGTATTTCATTTAGTTTTTTTATGTTGATAGCTTATTCTGAGTTGCCTTATTTTTCTTGCTCTCGAATTAGCAACGATTTGTTATTTACACTTCCCATTATTTCTGCTAACACACTAATTTCAAGTTGGACTACCCTGGAAAATCCACACGCTCATTTGAAACAATGGGCTTGCGTTCGATTCGGCTGGGCGAGCGATGCCTTTCCTACATTCTTGTCATCATCTGAGTAGACTTGGTACCTACAACTTTAAAATTAATTATGGAAACGTTGTAAGATTTACTTAAGCTTGCTGATCTCTATCCGTAACAGAAATTTGAGAGACATGGTGTCATTCAGAGCAAACGAAAAATGATAACTTATTTTAAAAAATATCGAACCTATATCCAGATTTCAATATCGAAATATCGATATATCGTCCTAAAAAATATCACTCATAAATAACAATATTTTCAAAAAATAATATCGATATTTCCAAAAAATAATATCGATATTTCCAAAAAATAATATCGATATTTCGATATATCGATATATTATCAACAGTCCTAATTCTAGCGCAGTGACAGCGCGAGACAGAGGCTGTGATGTGCTGTGCGGATGTCTTGTGGTCAGCTATCAGACGACCATAAGGTCGACAGACAGTCGACACAACTCGACTCACCCCGAGGCAGCCACAGCCATAACATTACTCCCATATCCACACTGCGAGTTTGTTATTAATTTCATTGGAATGGAGCTAATGCTCCGGTGGCAATTCCCATAGTTACCAGTTATATACATATTCTTTTATAGTTGGAATGTTAAATTTATTCCCCATTTACTATTCCGATTTACAAATTCCTTAAGCGTTTTTCGTAAATTATTCATCACTTCACTGGTAATTTGTTCAAATCTCAGACATCCTTACCAACAACCCCTTATGAATGAAATCGAGCGCTAGCTTGTGGTCATGGTCGCCTTTCCCCTTCCATGCACTATTCCTAATTCTTTGACCAATATCCCTCCTAGTCCCATCACCAACATATGCCCTGCACATTCCCAGCACTCTCTTCACCCTCCTTCTTTCCTCCAATGAGTCCCAATCCAGCTCCTTTATCATATCAGTTACTGACTGGGTCCTGCGATAATTTCCACAAACAAATCTAGCTGCTCTTCTTTGCACACCCTTCAACTCCTGTATTTGAAAACCAAAATATGAGTCCCAAACTACTCCACCATATTCAACCAATGGTCTGACCAAAGTTTTGTAACCCAACTGCCTAACTTCTCTGGTACATCCTCTCATCACCCTCTCCAGTAAATGAAGGGTTTTGTAGCCTTTTCCTATCACCTGCCCAGTGTGCTATATTTAAATGCGTGTACTGTGTTTCCACTAAATAACAACGATAATTCCTACAAAAATTATGAGCAGTGCTTAGGGAGGGTTCATAAACCAGGCGGCTCCATTTTGACCTCCTGTGACTATGATTCATTTAAATAAATGCATTTTACTTTAATGACGGAAAGTATAATATCAAAAACGGATAACGGTCATTTGTCTGGGTGATACATTTCGCGATTCGTACATCTCGTGTAAACTTTCTCTGACTTTTTAATTAACTTCATTGTTTCTTATCATCTGACAAAAAATTCTTAGGTTATGTTTTAACCTAGTTCTTATAACTGATAGAGGTAATACAACGCAAACATTGAACACCCTTCTCCTTGCATGAATTTCTGCATCTAGTTGTCGTAAATAAATAAAAAGCAGCATGTAAATTTAAACGAACGTACCAATTGTAACTTTGTAACATACGATTGTTAACAGAATTCCTGTTTAATTAGAGGTACACAACAGGCATTATCGTCACAGGCTCTTAGTTAGATAAGACCTTGTCTTTAATGAAACTAATTGAGTGTCTCTTTGTTTGTTACAGGTAGGTGCCACTGTCACTCCATTGGTTTACATTTGTCTCTTTCTTCAGGTAAGATCTGCATGAGCTTTTTCTCCACTTTATTGGTGTATCCTGTATTAGGAAAATTATAATTAACCGCAAACAAATTATTTGTTAATATCGACAAGAAAAGCTAACATAATTATGTAATATGTTATGAAAAGTAAATTGTAGACAAAAAACTATCGTGGAAGGCACGAGGCGAAACCAAGGCACGCTGTTAGTACAAGTTCTCTGTGGAGTTCTTAAGGGCAGTATTATTATCTTTGGAGAAGCGGGCTTACGCTTCGTAGACAAATGAACATTTAACTTAATAATAAGTGCAACCAGTTGTTGTTTACTGTTGTAAGAGACAATGAGGGAACGAAGGGATCTATTTTTGTAACGCAGTAATGCAGTTCGTGTTTCGAATGAGCGCGAATAATTAGATTACTGAAAATATTTGGAGCTGTGCATTGTGTACGACGATCCTACAATATTACCGGCAACAACTTACTTCGTAATTCCATATCACAGTAATCTGGCGGTGGCTGGTTAATGAATCAGAGGTATTGCATTTTACAGATTCCTTTGTTTCAATCCGAAGTTTAAATGGAATAATTTCAGATTGAGAGAAGAAACTATTTTCATATGGCTGATTAATGACAATGGTAATTTTCCGATCATGGAAGGAAAGTAAATCGAAATTAAATGTTGAAATACTACTATTTTACGCCGAACTAATTATTGTTCTGATCCAGGCGACGTATATCGTGAAACGAGTGACACTAGATTCATCCGCAGTAAGTATCCGTCGGAACATGGCTCCCACGAAGCAACGGAATTTAAAAACAAATTACAAAGACCTGACGGCTTGCGCTGTACCACGCGATGTTGTCCAGTATGCATTACAACGTAACCGATGACGCCTTCTGGGACCACGTTACAATTTCAGTTCCTCATCCTGTATTGTTGTTTTTTCTTCCTTTCAATCTAATATTCCTTCATCATTTCACTATATCTATTCCTTCTCTCCTCAGACCACTTTGGAGAAGATTTCTCTCCTCTTTTGTCTTGGAATCCTTCCAAACTTAATGCCTTATTTTTAAAGATCTCTCTTTCCATAATTTCTTCTTCTTTAATTTCTTTCGAAATCTTTCTTAACCTCTCGAATCCAGCTGGTTGTTGTAAATGAATATCTTTTTCGTTGGTCTGTTATCATTCATTCTGTAGATATATCAAAAAAAAAAAGAACAGTTCCCTTTTCCTTATTCATTCTGTTATATTTTCTATGTTCAATATATTTCCTTATCACTCCTTAATTTGCAATTCTACCGCTAATATTACTACTTCAAATAAAATTCTAGTACCGCTGGCGGAAGAATACATTCACATATTGCGATATGAAACTGAACCGCCACTTAAATGTTATCACCAATGCAACTAGTTTTAACTCAAAACGACTGTATTTTAATTACTGTGTACGCTGCGTTACTTGTTTCCGTCTACAGAATTTCTCTTGAAGTTATTACAGTTTCTCCACGACCAGATTTTGCATACGCGCTGTTGGTACCCCTGCAGGAACATTTCACGGTTTCGTAATATATCACGGACGGCTGCTAACGGTGGTAATTGGGGCAGCCGGACATACCGCAGGCTGGCAACATGACGGAGACAACAACTTACAGGCACAGGGTAACAACCATAGCCGAGCTCAGGTTGGTAAGTCCTAATGACTCAAGCTTTTGGAGTGGCTTTACTTTACATAAAGACAGCAACACCCGTACAAGGACGAGGTTTAGTGGTCAATAAATTGTAAGGATCAGAATAAATTAAATCCAGTCTTGATGGAAGAAACACAGTGTTCACATCCATAACTCCCGGCCCATCATTTCTTTCTAGGCAGAAAATTTCCTTAAAAAGATCTGATAGTGTTATGTTCATAGCCGTGGCAATTTTAATTTGATACGACTTATTCAGTACAGAGGTTACCGACGCTGTGTCGTATTTTTTTGGTCGATGAATCAACAGTCTGAAATTGTTAGAAGTTTTTTTTGTCTTAAATTTTTACAAAATGATGTTGACTTTTAATTCTTTTGTTAGGTCTACGTTCATAATAAAACTAGAAAGTGTAAAATGTCTATTGATACAATCGTGTTCGGAGCAGCTAAAGTGAACGCGAAGTCCCTTCGAAGTCGACTTGTCCAAGGCAGGGAGCGCACAGGGGATCCGAAGGTGAAGCAGTCTCAAAGTCAAACAAGCAGGACATTCTCGATTCCGCTTCTCTATACCGGCGCGGCGTCTTGGAGAAAAGTCAAAGTGATGACGTAGCATTTTGTACCTGCGGAGACGAACTGGAGAACCATTTGGTGAGGTTGAGGACCACCACGGCGGAGAAAATTACAAAACTTCTGTCAGACCACTGCTTGGAGTAGTATTCTGGGTATTTTTTAGTTATGGCTTTATGTCTCGTCGACGTCGAGGTTATTAGAGGCGGGATGAGGCTAAGGACAAGGAACGGGAAGGAATTCGGCCATGCCCCTTTGAAGGAAGCATCCCAGCATTCTCCTGGAGTGATTTGGGGAAACCATGGAAAACCCAAACCTGGATGCCCGGACGGGGATTCGAACCGGCGTCCTCCCGAAAGCGAGGCCAGAGCGTTAACCGCTCACCCACCACGCTCGGTCTGGGTATTAGACAGAGGAGGACAGCTAGATTTGTCTCCGGAAAATACTGCAGAACAAATCAGTAACTGATATGATAAAGGAGCTGGAGTGGGAATCAGTGTAATACAGGGGGAGGGTGAAGAGAGTGCTGGGAGTGTACAAGGCGTTTGGACGTGGAAAGGTGTTGGTGGAAGAATTAGGAGTAGTACACGAAAGGGAAAAGACGGCCATGACCACAAGCTGGAACTCGATTTCAGGCAAATAGGAGTGGGAAAATTTTCTTTTGCAGGGAACGGAGTCAGTAATTATAACAAATGTCCTAGAGAAATGGCGAATGATGTACCAAAAACAGTGTAACAGTTAAAAATTAAAATTCGCAAACAGCAAAAGTTGGCGACGGCTAAAATTTAACTCAAAGTATTAAGTTTTATTTTAAGTCATGAAATGGAAAAGAATACATAAGGTGATACCGGAGCATATTCCCTATTCGAAATAAATTTAGTGAAGCGCACTCGACGGAACAACCTCTCCACACAATGCCTTCTTCGCCTGTTGACAGTAGCGTGTTGCTTGGTGGCGGGAGTATTGTGCCCTGCGGATGGAGTCGGATGCGGGTAATACAATCTTCATTTCCAGCGAGGGGACCGGGGAATTGATATCGATTCACTTTCCCCACCTCGCCTCGACTCGCAGTATGGCTTACTGTCGCCACCAGGGGCGACCCCAACTTGGATTGGTTAATCCTCTTCAACTCGCCCCCAACCTCGCTTATTGCATAACACACAAATAATCACGCGAAATGGCTCCAAGTCCGGTTTGTAATTCCTCATCTGGAATCTGAGCAATAATAGACCATAAAAAAATGCGATAAAGCGGTAACTAAATAGAAAGGAAAGATAAGATACACCTACCACTCACTAAAGGTGAAGGGAGAAAGGAATTAGAAACATGGTGATAGAGCAGCCACTGATCTAATCAAGTACACAACTTTACTCTGAAAACTTAATAGACCAGCTTAAACAGTGAGATACTAGTAGTTTTTTTTTTTTTTTAATCATTGCTTCAACGGCGTTTTGTAGCCCCGCTACTGTATGTAGCTTTATCTACTGTTTAGAATAGATTGTGTTGGATTCGCTATGGTTTGCGATAGGGAAAAACCCGGGTTTTACTGTACGGACCACACCTAGCAACATAATCTGCACCGAACTAATTACAAAACAATAAGCGAGCTATGTGTGGCTGAGTGATTGAGGAACCATCGCGCTTGTCACAGCTGGAGGACCTTAAAACCTTAGGTATAACTTGTGATTTAGGTGACAGCGGAAGGGAAGGAGGAATGACAATTAGTTGGTACTGAAAATAAATAGCCGTCATAGATGAAACTACATCTCAAATGAACACTGTGATATACCCGCGAAAGATCATAGTGAAATACAGGTAAACCATCCACTCTTTGGATTCTGTTAATATTGTGACTTGACTGCTTAACTTTGATTATTCATTTCTTACACGAAAAACGATAGTGAAATCATTACATCAAAGATTAACATTCCAACAAGCGCAACGAATTTGTGGATTTTTATTTATGATAAAGATTACAAAGATATTACATTTCAAAATAAAAACAAAAGATAATCACCTTACTATGCACACCAAGGTCCGCGCGAGCGAAACAGCGAGAAAATGCTAGTAAATCTTAGAAAACAAACTAAGTTGTTTCATGAAGGTGTTTATATTAATAATTTCAACAATTTGGATGGACTCTGGCGAACTTGCTATATGTAGACTGTAAATATAGTTTAGTTTCTGTTTGATTGACTCATCTTGCTTAATCATGTCTCTGTATCTTACTTCCTAAATATCGTCACTGGTACGACCTCAACAGTCCGAAATTTTATTCTTTATCGAGCTCTTCATTCGTGCTTCTTCTTATCGATTTTCGTGTTACAACTATCTTCCATTACACAACGAACCTTTCACAGGTGTTTTTCAACAATTAAGGCTACATTATCGAATATTATCATGTGTTCTTTCTTCATCAATTTTTACCCCATCTGACAACTTCATCTGTTGCCTTTTGGACAAGTAAACACGACACGGTGACGATAGAATTGTCTTTGGTAGACGCTCCTTATATCTTGCTACCCCCGCCGTCTCGTATTTTGGGCTATTCACCTTCCTTCGCGCCTCGTAGGCTCGTACGTGCTTTGTGTAATGCACTGAGCTCTATGTTGCTCCGACGTTGTCAGATGCCTGTTCCTAGTCTAGCAATGAAAGCAACAGATGTATTGTCTTTCATCACCTGCCTTTCCATTATCATTCCGCAGCTCCCCCGCCTGTACACAAAACACTCCTCAGCTCCTCCCCCCCCCCCCCACCTCGTGGCGGCACTGTGTTTTGTCCTGTGCACGGTGCAGACGCGACAATGGCTGCAACACTCAACAATCTGGCGGCTCGCCACTCGAAACAAACGTGTTGTTACTGCCAAACAACTTCACACTGGCTTTTAAACTGCTTTTGTTTGTGTAATAGTAAACTCGAGAGCTGTTAATAATGTTCCGTAGGCGTGATGAACGTGTAATTAATTATACTAATAACTAATGTATTTACGTGTGAATGAGGTGATGGTAAATTTGAGGCGTTTTCCCCACAACGTTTCACTTAGTCACATATTGTGCTGTGTGACGCTACGGCAGCCCCTGTCTAGTCTGACAGCTGAATGTGCTTCCTGTATATTCCACAGTATTGGACCGTATATTCCTTCTGTGTACGATTTACTGTTACATAATATATAGTTCGGCAAAGTGTTATATTTCGGCTGAAGAAAAAAACATTTTTCTCTTATATTTCATTAAATATTAGTTCTTACATAAAAATTCATTGTACAAAATGACAAATTACTGTCATTTGTAGTGATTGGTCCTTACGTCACTCACAAACAAACGTGACGTCACAATTAGGAGACCACCGGCATTATTAAAAAACAGGTCAGGTTTTGGTACTTGGACCATAATATTCTTTTACATTTTCTGTTGATTCTTCGTTTTGTAAACTGCGCAAAAGGCCGTGTGTGTAACTATTGAATGAAACTAATGGAAGTTCCATTGAAACTCCACCCAAGAACCGTAAAGTTAAAAAGCAATTACAAAAATATAAATTTTAATGGAATGATTGAAGTCTTTAATGTTATTTTGAATGATGATCTGTTGTTAAAAAATAATAATAATTTTATCGAAGCATAGAGACTACATAAAGAATAACTTTTAACATAACATGGCTTTCATAGTCCTGTAACAAGTAATGTACAATAATTTTTTTACGCCGTGTTCGTAAAATATAATATTTTTTATGAAAATAGTTGGAAACTCAATCTTTTAGCTAAGATTTGGCTATCCGTGATGTGAAAGTGTTGTTTGTACGTATAATTTGGCTGTTGGAACCTTTAGTGGTTTATTTGAGTTTTCTTGGGCCGCTGTTGAGGCTTCTGGATCGGCATGGTTTCCGCTGCCACCTTATCTGTGGCTGGTTGCGCAACCACTGGCGCCACCTGGTGCAGAGTCGCCTATCTCTGCCTGCGATCTCCTCTTGTTTCGCTGGACTGTTGAAGCGGGCGCTGCGCTGCTATTGTGGTTGCGGGACAGATGAGCGGCGCCATTGTCGTCGCAACCATTGTGCCAACTGCCAGTGAGCAGCCGCCATGTTGGTGTGCGTCATAAACGGAGCTCACGGCATTCGAGCTTCTTCCGTCATTGACCCGTCCACGGCACTGTCCTGACAACTGCAGCTTGAAGCTCTAATTCGATAAACCTCTTCATATTACTACGTGTCCTAAGACCATTCCGGAAACATTGAAACTAATTTTTATCGTAATCGTAGGCTTCCGCGGCCAGAGTCAGTTGATTCTTGGCTGTTCGGGTGGCGCCGCGTCATGTTTCTTGAAACCGACGTTTCGACCCTCATTTTGGGGTCTTCTTCTGCCCTGGAATTAATTTTTTATCGCTTTACACCTCCTTGAAGCAGGGGCGCGAAAGGACAGCGGGAAGTAATTCGGCGATGGGCTGTCTGAGAAACCATCCCGGCATAGTGATTTGGGGAACCCATGGAAAATCCTAATCTGCATGGCCGGACGGGTATTCTAACTTGCTTCCTGCCGACTGCGAACGCAGAGCGTTACCGCTTCCCCACAACGCTCGGTGGTTTCAGCCATACCTGACACCATGCAGACGACGTCTCTCCGTTCATATGTGTAACTATCGGATGGTTTGGCCTGAACTCCGATAAACGCCAAAACTAGGAACTGCAATCGAGAGCTTGCCGTAGCACCCTGCGCATGCGAGATTGCGTGTCTGATACACGGCGCATCCGTACCAGCGTGTTTAGACCAGGGTTGCCAACAGCCCGGTTTTCGACCTGACTGTCCGGTTCTAACACCATTTGTCCGTGTCGGTTCACTACATGCGACCAGACGTAGAATGTCCGGTTATTAAGAAATTTTAAAAATTACTGGTTAATAGTTTCTCAGATGTGTAGTGAGTAGGGTTACCACCTGTACTTTATAATAAAGTTTTGGACGTTATTTCTGGTAATTGTACTCTATACTTTGTGAAAACAATAAAGTACGCAAAAATACTTTATTTCGCATGATTTGATTTCTCTCGGATTTAAAAAAATTTGGCCGTAAGCGTTTTGCATAAAATGGTACGTTATCTATTGGTGCCAAATCGATAGGTCCCCAGCGCCACTTGAACGCTCATTTTTGATAATTTTTGAACGCAACCTAACCTCAAATGTCAACATTATCAATGTCATTTTCGTGTCAAAACCTTTTGTTTGTTTTGTGTAAAGCAGTTTGAGAGCAATAAGTATACGATTTATCAGTTTTATAGATTTATATTATAGTAAATCGTGGACAAGGACAACTTCAGTAAACAAAGAACTCCATGTACACCTACAAAACATAATTTTGATAGTGAAACGGATCAAATAGATAGTAATTTTTTTTTTATTATTTATTTTCATAGCCTTAGAGTAGGTAAATGAGTGGTTTGATTATAATGAAACAAACTACATATTTACACTTGGCCATATAAATTTAAAGAGCAATGCTGAATTTGATAATATTGTTAACACAATAGAAAATTTAAAACCGCAAAACCTTAATATACATATGGATTATCTATATGGAGAAATTTCTTTATTAAACAAACTTTGCGATCTGATATATAGTTCTAAAGGTTTGCCGGAATTATCTACTGCACAAAAATAATAGCAAGTACTTAATAAGACTGAAGATAATTTTGCAAACTTGTATAAAGGAATTTCATTTTTACTGTCTATTCCCACTACGTCAGCACTCACACAGAGAGTTCTTTCTGTAATGAATTGCAAATGGCTAGACGAAAGAAACACAGCGTCTCTGAATCTGATAAAAAACGAATTAGTTATTTACTTTAAATTAATATTGACTGTGAACATGTTGTGCAATTATTTAGCAGTGATAATAATTTGATAAAACTTGCGAAAAGCAATAAAATATGTTTTTAAACATAATAATAAAAAATTGTACTTTATTTTCCCACTATGTACTTTTTTTCCTTACCTTTAACAACTAATGTACTTTATTTTCAATAAAAAAAGGTGGCAACCCTAGTAGAGAGTGAACAAGATCGTCGCGTATCGCTCCTTACTCCCCGATTCGCTGAACGTAATTCAACTTTTTGCTCTGTGCTTAAACTTTTACGACAGCTGACGTAAATGCGATTATGGCGAAGCAATAGGATTATTGTTTCAACTACCTAGACGGAACCTCGTACTCGGTTTGTTCGCGGAGAATTAAAGAATCAATAGTGGTATTAATATGTACCTTACAAATAAATAATGAGTGAGCTATCAAAAGAAAAAGAAAAAAAATAAAGAAGATCACAAATACTAATTTGGAGCAAAGAACAACACGACAACATGGAAAGAAATGGACAGATAAACGGAAGAGAGAGAGAGCACTCCGAGAGGGTGAAGAGATTTTGGGAAGAAAATAGGAAAAAGAGCTGAAGATTAGATCGTGATTTCAAGTTCAATCGCTCTCCTAAATGGGAGTAATCGCAAATAATAATAAAATAAAAAATTAAGTTACTGTCGCTGCAGAGACGAGTGTTTGTCAAATGAAGGAGTTAAAACTTGGCTGCGTAAGGAAAACGATTGCACCGCATATTGTAAAATGTGTAACATTACTTTCGCCGTAAAATTTGGTCGCATAAGGGCAGTGGAACACGGTTTCTTCCACAGAAGTATTTGTTATTGTCATAACAATTATTTGTAAAAGTAGAAAAAGAACTGCCCTATGAATTTTACTTTTTGTAACATACTCCCAGCCGCGGGCAAATGTTCGGTTGTCCGATTGTCCGGTCGTGGATACCTGGATATTCGACATTTGTCCCGTCGCGTCGTTGAAATCTGAAATGTTGGCAACCCTGGTTTAGACGTCAGTACTGACGCCGGCATCACTTTCTAAAATATTTCGTATCTTGCAGATATTTTCGTGGGGTTTCAGTTTTGGTGTTGGCCGTGGTATCTTGATTGTGTACCTGCCGATAAGGGCCGGGCGGGTGTTTGCTTGAGGCCTCTAACTCGGTCAAAGTGTAAAGGTGTGGGACCCAGTGACCAACAACAACAACATTGACACTGACTCAACTCCTAGCACGCGCCTGCTACGGGCATGACGTCGAAACTCTACGCTATTCAATAGTACGCGGCTATTGTTTTTATCATCATTATTCTGCGACCACAAAGGATGCCTCTACTAACTCGGTAGGACTCGGAATGACCTATTTGAGCACTGCGATCCTGCCAGTACTCCATGCGTTCAGAACTCCATACCCTTTCTCCTGGCGAAAACACTAGTTTTTGTCGGTTTCTTTCCTATGATTGTGGAACGTGGAGTTATATCTTAAATTTTCTCGTTAAATCACATTTTGTGGATGGTGTTTTCTGGAGTAGGGCATATTTCTCTGATCCACCATGAATCTGTCGTCATTTCTGAGTCAAGATTTCATTGTACCAGTTATTTCAGAAATCTGGAATATTGTATTCTCATTATGCGGCCAAATATTACTACCAGTCGTCTCTTTTTCACGCGTTGTATCAGTAAAGGGTTCCCTATACACGACTTTGTTGGCCTGTATCAGCCACTATCCGTCTTCCTGATACTTTAAGCTCACGTAAGTACTTGTGTTTAATTTGCAACGGATCAAAGATCTGCCCTTACAATTTTTTTTAAGTCTCTCAATTGGTTTATGGTAATTCTCCATCTCTTCCTGTCTTGAAGTAATCCCTTCTTCGCAACAGACCGTTACAACTTACGTCGTCAGTTTCCTGCTCCATATGTTGTAGTCTTTGTCTGCATTTGTAGTTCTTTCATTCGACTGTTCCCTTGACAGAAAAATTGACAAATCGCGCGTGTCTTAAAATGGTACTCACCATCCTGTCTATTCTTTCTGTCAGACTCTTCCACAAACTTCTTTCGTCACCCATCATTTCCAAAACTCGTTCATTTCATACTTTGTCACACGGGGCTATTTTTGTCGCTGCTACTTGAATTGTATCGATTAATCGCTTCGTGTGACAAAATATTCACTTCTACTGACTCGATTAGCAGATATCAAAAACAGCTGTGATTTGAATAAGAACATGCTCAATTCTCATCGCAAGTGGCGCGGTTGTGGCTGTCACGTGACCCAGTCGCCGCTAGAAAGCGCCGTAGTCGCCTCGTCTGACAGCGCAATCGCTAGACTTTCAGAAGTAGCGTTCACAGTTTTTTTGGCTTGTTCCATGTTTATTTTTTTAATTTTTTGTCATCATGGAGAGCCGGGAAGGAATGTAACCAAATGGTTGATTTTTTATGTTCTTTTATGTTTATCAGAAATATGAATGACTGTTGGACACGAATAACAATAAATAAATTAATAACAAAAATCGTTTGAGGAGGTTATTTATTGAATTGAATTGAACTAGACTGATCATCTGCGGAATATCTCAGAAAAAAATAAGAACATTAAAGATGCATACAGAAAGAAATTTTGCTATTAATAAATACTACAAAGGCTTCAGCTTATCACCACTTCGTCACTTTATTTCTAGTTTGGACTTAGATGAAATCGCACCTCTTATCAGTGTATCTTTTTCATAAGTTGAAGAGGAAGCACTTCAAGTAATTCCTAAATCTTTCATTCAATTAGCCGCCGAATATTTCTGTAGGCTAGTGGTTCCTGGTTCTATTAGAAGAAACGCAGAGTACCCCGCTTTTACTCTTCGTCTAATTCATCGTGGACTTTTTTTTTAACCTAAAATTCATTTAACAATTGTTTATTCAACTCAGCATTAGCCGAACGAATCAATCGTTTCAGAACTATACCGATACGACGTGATTTGTAGCTGAGGTGAGATTGGAAAGAGGGGGGGGGGGGGGGTCTGGCGAAATCTCACCAAGGGAGGGGTCGACGGAAATCACACTTGAGGTTTTGAAATTATTGGGCAGAAGAGTTAAAAAGAAAAGGCCCACAAAAGACAACCGCCTCGGAAGCAGCCCGCTAACCAACGACTGAGGTGGGTACAACACGTCACTAGCCACAGCTCAACTGTAAATACTTGAATCTTCTGTAACATAGTGCGTAATTTATAAGAAAAAATTTATTCATAAAGTTATTCGGATACTTGACGTTGTGATTATCGCCGTTCTCGTGTATATTGTCTGCCGATGCCGTGCCTGCTCGCGCAGGCCGAGCCGAGACCCGGCGCGCGCAGGTGCGGCGCGGGCTGCGGGGGGCAGGCGCCGCGCGGGGCCAGTAGGGTCGGGTCAGTCGCGCGTCGGCCGCCGCGCAGTGCAGACGTGAGTGGTAGTGAGTGCGAGATGTGAGCGATGGACGCGGTGTCCGCAGACGACGACGGTGGCCGCTGCCGGCTGCTGGCCGTGCGCAGCCTGTCCGGGGGCCGCGCGCCCCCCGGGGGCGGCTCCAGCCCCCGCACGCAGCAGCGCCGCGAGAGGGAGCTGCAGAGGGCGGCCCGCCGCCGCAGCTCCATGGCCCGCGCCGCCTCCGTGCCCCGCCTCCGGGTGAGTCCACCCCCGTCATCGGCTGTCGTCGCGAGCGATTAACATTGTGAAGTTCGTGCCGTACTTAGCAATGTTTATTTATCATCATCATCATTACTCCGTGATTCACTAAAAGTATTTGGCGGACGGTGCATTGCAACTATCACCGAGGCTTGGGCAGTGCGATTTCGCACTGCTACTTGCCATTCGGGAGGACCGGGGACAAACCCGGTTCGGCCATCCTGACTGAGGTTTTCCGTGGTTTCCCTCAGTCACTCTAGTCGAATGCTGGGATGGTTCCCTACAAGGCCACGGCCGACCTTTCATCCCCCCTCCCTCCCCGTAGTGTAGTAGGCTGAAGGATCTCCGTGACTCTCCAGCAGCCCGCCTCCCAGCCTTCAGCTGGAAGGAATGAAATTGTAAAAAAAAAAAAAAAAAAAAAAAAAAAAAAAAAAAAAAAAAAAAAAAAAAAAAAAAAAATTGCACCTATTCGAAAGTGTAATAGTTTGGAAGGGATATGGCAGGAGGCGCCCATGGGTTATTTTGAGGAACCATCTCGGCATTCGCCTGGAGCGATCTGGGAAAACCATGGAAAACCCAGATCAAAATGGCTGATGTCATTTATCGAGAACTAATCCTGTCGGATTTTAAATTTACTCGCCTGGTAAATAATTTCTATTCCATTCCCTAATTGCTCGTTAAAAAAAAGGGAAAAAAATGAGTACAGGAGTGAATCGGTTGTGGCTCTGATTTCTATTATCTTATTTTGGCGGTCATTCATAGATATGAATGTTGCTGGTAGTAATTTTTGTTTGCTGTCATTCCGAAATAAGTCAGTCGCGAATTTTTCAATTAGCTTTTGTCCAGAACAATGCCTTCGCTGTTCTAGGTCTTGCCAACTTAACGCCTACAATATACACATATTCTTGAATAATATCATTCTACGGTCGTATGTCGAAATTTTCAGATCAAATGGACAATTCCTTCCTGAGCCTCCTTTACGTAGAAGCTACACGGGTTACTGTTGACCAATATCGTCCAAGGAACTTACCTACATGTTCAGGGCGAAATGAAAATTCTTACTTGGATCGTTTACGTTAGGATGACGACGTTAATGGTAGTTTTCATTTGAAGTTTGTGTGGTGTTTGTATGTTTCATGTGTCTGATATGTCTAAAACAATATCTTCATACGGATTTGTGTACAATTTTCTCACCAAAAGACAATTCCTCGTCGAGTGTCCGGCGTTACGGAGGAGCATTACCAAAAGCTCTACCAAGTAATAGTACCTCTCATTACTGATCATGGTATCGTAAACAATCTAGGTTTTCTTTTTTACCGAGAAGGGTGTCCGCATACTTTACGCTGAATCGAAGGAAATGTTAAACTAAAATTAGAAAACGCTATAATTGGAAACATAATGAATTTCTCGACTTAACGTTTGCCTCTAGTTTTCTTACTGTCTTGTGACAGTAATGGTAGAGTTGTGCCAGGTAGATTTACGTTTTCTCTCTGTACACGTAACGTCTTTGTTGTTGGTGTTGCATTGAGTTGTGCTCAATTTCTTCAGTAACTACTTTACATAACAGGCTACTGTTATTGCGTATTACGATTTCGTCGTTACAGTTCATTATTCTGTGCTATCAGAGTCCTTAAAATCGATTATAGCACCAGGGAAAGCAATCAAAGGCTTCCGACAGAGTTCTTTATCGTTCTGCTCGCTCTGATCCATGAGATCTTAATACCATTAAGAGTCGGAAGTTGTATTACGATATTCCTGTTTGTGAAATTTATTTGCTGCCAAAGAACGAACTTACATTTAATTATTCTTTCTGTGGGCCTGCAGTTTGTGCATCATTATCTGCTGACCTCGTTTGAATTTTTGCAGTATCTGTCGCGCTACTTTCTAGTTATGAATGTCTCTGGCCAACTGCCAATAAAGTACGGTCCAAGTTCATACGTGACGTCACTGTGAGTTAATGTATCAATGCGCGTGTCATTGTGGCCTTGATTTTCTAGCAGTAATATTAGCGGAGACTGTGATTATGTTGAAATGCAGCCTGGACCAGAATCACAACTGAAACTTATTGTTACAGCTTGAGCCACGAGGAATTTAGTTTTTATTTGTAATTTAAGCTGCTTTCGTGAACGCTATGTTAGAGAAGTCATGTCTACTACCGAAAGTGTTACGGTGTGCTTCGTTAGCTACGGCATAATCTACGCCATCGTACCGTGCTCTTTGCTCTCGCGGAGTTCGTGCGAGAAGTAACTTATCTCTTCGTCACTCACAAGCACTGCAATATTTCGCTAAAAACTTTCGCCGTAGCGCTTCTCTGACCAGCGGGGGCTGTATTAGAGCAAGCACTCCAACATCCCGACGCTTCGCCTGAAGATGGAGTCGGAAAGCGGCGCCGAAACGTCGCGTCACTGACGCGGCCCCTTTGTTGCTGGGCCCCCGAGAAGTTTTTACACACAAATTACTTTGTTGATAATAAAGCGTGTAGTTCGTGATGTTTTATAGAAGGCGACAAACAATTCCACCATTCGTTTCACGGTATTATTATAAAAATGGTAAGCTAGTCTGTTGGCGGCCATTGTTAAAGTTGTATTTACTTCCCTGTGATTGCGTTAACGTTTACTCGTATTTTTTCGGTGGGTGCGCGGTAACGCTCTGGCCTCGTATTCTGGAGTACGCTGGTTCGAATCCCAGTCCCGCCACCCAGAGTTTGGTTTTCTATGGTTTCCCCGGACCACTCCAGGCGAATAGCGGAGTGGTTACTTCAAAAGGCGATGGCCGAATTCCTTCCCGATCCTTTCGCCTCTCTACTGCCCTGATATAATATCTCCTCCGAAGCTCCTATCAGCCGCGTATGGTCCTTATTTGAGTGAAAGTTATGTTGATTATAAGACCATTTACCACAATGATTCCTTTTGATAATCTCAACATTTTTCCGCCTGAAGTAATTTCGTAACTGCTATTTTCACGTTTTCATTACCAGTGAGTAGTGTGTTACAAACTGATAAATTGGAAACAACAGCTTATGGTTTTAGTAGTGCGAACATTTTCTTTCTCAGCGAAACGTCGAGGATAGGTAAAAATCTACCTTTTGCGGAATGACGGGTACTGAATTTTGCATGAAATCAACTTGCAAAAGTAACATAGTTCACTGTCTTTGCTGAAAGGGGTCTAAGAAAGGAGAAGAGCTAAAGTAGGCCTAATATTATCTAAGTTTCCTCCCTTCTGTCTACTTTTTCTCGTCTCGGGGGTTCCTGCTGCACTGTGTAAGGTTTCCTCCCTTCTGCCTACTTTTTCTCGTCTCGGGGGTTCCTGCTGCACTGTGTAAGGTTTCCTCCCTTCTGCCTACTTTTTCTCGTCTCGGGGGTTCCTGCTGCACTGTGTAAGGTTTCCTCCCTTCTGCCTACTTTTTCTCGTCTCGGGGGTTCCTGCTGCACTGTGTAAGGTTTCCTCCCTTCTGCCTACTTTTTCTCGTCTCGGGGGTTCCTGCTGCACTGTGTAAGGTTTTCTGTGCCTCTTAACCTACTTCTTTGAAAACATTTAAAGAAATAAAGTTAGGTAAAAGTAGCGAAACCAAACAAAGAGCAAGTAGAATGTCCGTTATTTCAAAATTCATCGTCAACAATACCGCCAAAATGAAATTGTGCTTTCAGTATTAATACACAGCCTAAAATTATTTATATCTGTGAGTTGACTGGTTAACTTGTATACATTTAACTGCCTTTTTATATGACAGCAGTATAGTGCTTCAGTTCATTTGTCATGTATCTGGTTTACTCGATTTGTTTGCACTATTTTTATCACAGCAATACGAATTTCTTCTTTTCTACGGAAGTACATTATCCGCCTTTCCATACATCTCCGATTTCGTCCCTCTTCCGTTTTATTTGCTCGTGATGTTTGCATTCCAGACTAATATAGTCTCTGATTTCGTTCGTCTACTGTTTATTTTTTTTTCTAAAGTATTGGATGTGTCATTTGTGAGATCGAACATATCTTATGAAACCGGTACTTAGTCTAAAAGTTGAAATGTATATGTTGTGCCGTTCCGTTTTCTATACCGATAAAATCCTCTTTTATGACACTGTATAAGAGAGTCCGTAACTTCAGTCTCTTACGTAAATCAGTTCGTAATTACTTTCACGGAATGAGCTTAGTGATTTTATGTTTCAACGGTTGGCAGTGGACAGATGTCTGGACCGCCGATGGCTTTCTCGTGCGATCTTCAGCGCAAGCTGCTCGGGTTTCAGCTCGTCTCTCGTATCGCGGTGTCGTCTTCTGAAAGTAGTTAGGTGACCTGGCCGCAGACGCTGCCCGCGGAATAGTTCTGTTCTTCTAGGAAGTGTTTCGAGCCGAGCCAAGAGCTGACGAGATGCCGCGGATCTATTTGCGGCGGGGTCGTGGCGACACTGCATCGCAGGCTAATGCATTTACTCAGGTTAATTGAGGAAAAGCTTGAAGCACTGGGAGAACCTAAGCGCCACTACTGTTGAATTCCATAACAAAGCTTGCATAAGGGATCAAAGTAAACAGTCGGCGGGTTTCGCTACGCTGGTGACTTCCCATTGTTTGGAGAAAGAAAGTAAGGCTACCGAGAAAGTGAAGGGAAACGTCTGGGCGAAGAATTTGGATCGACTGTTAAATGAAGCAAGATTAAATGTTAAAATAGCATCAGATATACTAGAATAAGGAGGAGAATTGTATTACTTAGCAAGTATAATTACAATTTAGGGCTGAATCAACGACGCAAAAAGCGGGATACCACTGCCGAAGAAAGCAAACTTCATAAAGAGAGTTTTCTTTAAAAATAAAAAATTGTACATTGCCTTAGAGGACCTACTCGTGATCCATAAATTACCTCATTAAAATTTCTTTTTTAAAAAAATATTTTTACCCACCACCTACCCTTGTGACTTACCACATTTTGGAATTTAGGTCTTGATTTTAAACGAAGCACCCAGTGTGACGTCACGAAGCTTATAACCCCGCCCCCCCCCTTGTCAAGCCGTGAATCCCCCCCCCTAACACGTGACCTAGTTTATGAATGGACGCCCGGATCTTTGTAAAAACACAACGCTTTTTGGAAGTAACGCTTCGCTTCAAGAATACTTCGGAGAATGTTCAAACTCTCGAATTGGAAATCAAATCGACGCTTCAGGTACCAGTGGAGCGTGGTGTGGAAAGGGCTGGTAAGCGAGGAGGGTTACGGTAGAGCATCACAGGAAGGGGCGGAGTTTACACGGCGCTACAGTACTGCGCGTTTTGTAGTCCACACTGAACGCGTATGACGAAACTAAAGTTTACAGTAACCAGTATCAGCGGAGACAGTGGTTAGGGTCAAATGTAACATGCCCCTAATTTTTGTTTTGTTTTGTTGTTGTTTTTTTGTACATGGCACAAGAAGTCTAGGTAGTATCAGTGATTAATAAGCTATTTTCATGAGTGCCTCGATACTGACATAGCGTATCGCGACTTTAACATGATTTGTCACATCCGCAATTAAATGTTAAGCCATGCGTGGATTGGTTACTATGTTAATGAGGGGAATTGTAACAGATGTGATAAAAGAGCTGTAGTGGTATTCGTTACAAGACAGGAGAAGGATGAAGAGGGTCATGGGAGTGTACAATGCGTATATTGGTGATGAGGCGTGGAAAGATATTGGTGTAAGAATTAAAAGTAATGCATGGAAGAGAAAAGATGACCATGACCACAAGCTGGCACTCGATTTCAGGCACAAGGGTGTGGGAAGATTCTCTTTTTTAGGTAAGGGTATCAGGGATTAGAATAAGTTACCAAGGGAAATTATGAATAATTTACCAAAAACGTTGAAAGAATTTAACGTTAATATTTGTAGAGGGCAAACGTAGGTGGGTGCAGGAAAGGGGGAAGATTGTTAGGGAAATTGCCACCGGAGCGTCCACTCCATTGCAATTAAATTAAATTGTAGAATGTAAGAACTGTAGAGGAAAACGAACATTAAAATAATGAAAAGAGACAGAAATAAACACTGCTGGAGTGAATAAATTGTCACTTGATAAACCCCGCCGCTTCAAAGTCAGTGCCGCCATTGTCAAGAAACTTAGCTGACAATGGCTGCAGTACCGCCGCGTTTAATCATTAACCGACAATTTCCCCAGAAAGTTTTATTCAAATACAACACGGAGAAACACATAGCTGTAGTGTTTATTCCAAGTAGCACCTGGTCGTCGTGAATCAAAACAGTTATTTAGGGTGTCACGAATTACCTTAATACACATTTAACACAGGGGGCGTAGATTTGAATAACGGTTTAAAAAAAAAAAAATAAACTGCGTCTTGTGGAGAATATCACTCCGCTGTAATTGGCGCGCGAAAAAAAAGGACGTCTCAGTATGGCAAACCAGCTGACTTTTGTAGCAGAGTACCAGGATTATATTTTTCTGTAACTGTATTTACATAACCAGGTTCTGATACACTATTACAAGAAATATTTCACGGTTACTATGAAACAGGGCGTGTTACGTGATAGGAAATTTGTCCGGATGCTATCGGAAAGTGGTCCTGCCATATCGTGCTGTTCAAAACATTTAAACAACTCATTGTGAATGCTTAGTAATTCTTTTACAATTTTTTCTATTTATTTTTCGAGCTCGCTTCATTTGGTTACTGGACGCCATGTTATGACGTCATTTCCTGGCGCAGCATTTCAAAGAGAAATCGTATACTGCAGCGTACCCAAAAGCGTTTTATCAATGTAGATGAACAGTTTGTTCCGTGTATCTTGTGACGTCACAACCTGCTGAGGAACGCATTCTGTAGGTATTTGCAACAGCAATTTTTCAGTCGTTAGTCCCGCGATATATCGTTATCAATTATTTTCCACTGCAAATTTATTGACTTTTTTTATAACGTCGTTAGAGAACGTGCATAAACCACGTAGCTCCATTTTGACCTCCTGTGAACCCCGCACCCCCCACGTAGCCCTACGTGGCTTTTGCATCTACCCCACCCCCCTCCCTCCCACGTAGAACGTAGCTTTTTCCCCTTTTGATTTCAGAAGACATTTTGTACTGTTTTCTCGTGTCAGACTATTGCAAATTACATACGGAGATAATTAACTGGGGGAAATAAATATTCACATGCTGTTGTGTGTTGTGTTCCTTATTTTAACTGTGAAAAATGTTATGAAAGGAAAGCTACGTGGCCTGGCTCGGAACCCCCCCCTTCCCACACGTAGCCTTCCAGCCAACCCCCCCCCCCTGAACCGAGCTACGTAGTTTGTGCACGCTCCCTTATCACTGAGCCAACAATCGGTATTGTTAGGCACAACAATGCTGCTAGCTGATTCGTGAGCAGCTGATTTTTCATGTCCACACTGGGCTGTTTCAACGTAACCTTCCGCCGTCCTACCAGCAGCTGCCAGTGCATACCTGCGGACGACATAGTCCCGTCTCAGTGTATATAGTGCTCCATGCGTGTAGCGTAGTATTCGGCTACTGTGACGCCACGACATGCAGTAACGTGGCTGCTGGTTTGTGGAGGGTGCATTGCTGCAAGCCAACCGTAGCAGCCCCTGGATGATGGTGCTACGGTGGCTGTTGGGTGTTTCTCTGAGGGAGAAACTGCGAAATGAAGAGATAAGAAAAATAGCTGGGATGGGTAGTGAAGGGTAGATTAGGGGGTGTGGTCAGAGGTGAGGAAGAGCCAGTGAAGATAGCGTGGGGGAGGAATTGTCCACAAGGGGACAAAATTAAAATTAGCCGTGCACGGAACCCAGCAGTAGTGAATAGTATATGTAAAACCTCTTTAGCGACGGTATACAGAGCTCGTAAAGAATCTAATTTAGTGGTACTGCTCGACAACATGGAGCAAAGTGTATCGTATAACCTGTGTCACTACGCAACATATTATCACTTCATGCCTAGAGGGAGGGTGTTGGTTTTCCGTTGTGTGAATGACAGTGAATGTTCCTTACTGTCTGTGTTGTGAGTGAAGGAAGCCAGAGGCTGAAGCGTACTCTTCCTACTACATGTAGGCCTAACGTCACCGTCCGAAGGATGCATCACCATGAGCAGTGTGCACTGCGCAGGGGTTCAAACCCAGGACAACCTGGTGATTAGAAATCGTGCACCACCACCTCTGCTACAATGTCGGCACTCGAACGAGCTAGCCCCAGACGTCATCTTTTGTCACCAATAAAGCGTCGTAGACGACGTATTTCTAAAGAACTTTCCTGCGGATAAAATGAAGCAGCGACTGTACATGTAACGCCGGGGCTAGAGCCTCTTAGATCCTGCTTTCAGGTGGCTTCTCATAAACAGTTGCGCCGAACGCTCCATTGTTTCGGAGAGGCCATTTACCAGGGCTGTCACGTGTCCTGTCACATGATTCCTGCCCGTCTGTTTCTGGACTCTATAGCTTTAATAAGCTGTTTTCATTCTGTCAGCGGTTACCTTTACGTTGATTACTGTCGTAGAAACATGTTTCAGCTTATTCTTTTCTTATTTATGAGATTATCCCTGTATGCCATCGAGTTCTTAAATAATTTTACATTCCATGTTGCCAGTAGTAAGGGAGCGTACATAAACCATTTTGCCTCTAGTGAAAGATTATCACCCCCCCTTTTCTATCTCGTGTGCCACGTGGTTTTTTTTTTTTTTTTCCTATTGATTCCAGAAGATATTTTCTACTGTTTTCTCTTGTCAGACTGTCGTAAATGACATACGGACATACGAGGCCCGCCGTAAGCGGGTGTGCAAGGCGTGCACGGCACGCGGGCGGCACGTCGAGGGGGGCGGCAAATCGAGTGATCGACAGTCGCCGTCCCGCGATAGTTGCCACTCCATTGACGCTCTGGCTCTAATTAGACAGGGGGCGGCATAATCGCTATTGCACACGGGCGTTCAAACAGCTAGCGGCGGCGGGCCTGTCTGTACCTTATTTTAAATATGACAATAAAATGAATGGAAAGCTACGTGGCCCGAGTAGGAACCCCCTCCCCTCCCACGTAGCCCTTTCCTCCCCTCTCCCCTCTCCGACCAAAGGCACCCATTTTAGGAACTCTCCCTCACAAGTATGTGCAAATAACTGTCGACTCAATTGTCTGCGTCTTAACATATCTGTACCTGGATGTCGAAAAGCAATATATGTAACCGCTTCACGTATTCCTGTTTAAAAACACTCGCACTTCCCAGATCTGGGCGCCCGACACCTATCGGTTTTACGACTGTCATCCGGATTACATGGGGGTGGGGGGGGGGGCTAGCCCTGTCAGCGGCTGTTGGTCGTGACCGGTGTAAACAATTTGCTGTGAGTGGAGACTTTCCCCGCGTACTGATGAAATGAATTGTTCACAGGAGTTAAGCCGGATAGCGTCGTAAAAAGACAACGTTTCCACAACCGGCTAAACGTTGTCTTCACCAGGTCTATTACTTCAGATATTGTTACCTGTGTAGTCTAGTATGTGATTTCAGGTAACAATATCTGAAGTAATTGACCTGATGAAGACAACGTTTAGCCGGTTGTCGAAACGTTGTCTTTTAACGACGCTATCCGACTAAACTCCTGTGAAGGATTCATTTCAATTTGCCTCTGTATCAGCAAGCCCGCCGCCGTGTTTGGCGCATATTCGCGAATCGAGAATAGTTCAAGTTTTTAAGGTCAAAAGTTGACCTGATCTGGCTAAAATACGAACTTTGATTCTTGCATCGAATTCAGTGCGGTACAAAAATAACCCTTTCATTTTTACTTTTGGTAGCATTAACTGCTGTCCAATGTAAATACCTAAAGATGGAAGCGCAGGGTGACAACAAAGGGAAGCACTTCACTGAATCGCAATCTACAGTTTTAATGCACTTTTTTTGAGTCGTAGCTATAGTATTAAATTAATGTTCGTATTTAATTTAAGATCAAATGCTGCGAATAGCAAACTCCTTTCAATTCACGTCCTGATAACCTCGATTTTGTTTGTAACACCTCTGGTCGCTGCCAATCGACAACGGAGGTCTAGCTGTGACGTCAGCTGTATGTGACGTCACCGTGTAGAGTAACATAGATGTAGAAGAGTCTCAAATGTCTTGATCCCTAGTTCAGATCTGACTGATTTATGAAACCGACACTTATTTCCCCCGTAGGGTTTGCTGTGATGGATGTTGAAGACTTGCTGTTTAGTTTGGATGGAGTTACCGCGCTTAAAGACTGACACAGCTGCCGCCGTGTGAGAGATCCTGACAGTGCGTGCGTGCTCCGTGGTGACACCTGTTGCTTGTGGTCCTCCGAGTCTGCCCTGGGCACCTGTGTAGTGGTTTTCCTCGACATTTACCGCCGCAGCTAGGTCGTCTTCCGACTGCGGTCGTGCTCGCGCAGAGAAAGTGAGAGCCGGTGAAGGGCGCATTCCTCAATGATCACTGCACTTACACAACGCCTCCATCTTCGGAAACCACCGGGCGTGGCACACAGTCGAATTCGGCGCCTCGACCACGGGCTAAACTAACAGAAATTCTGCTATGCTTGCGGTTACTAACACGACAAAACGATAACCTCAAAAACCAACTCTCTACACAGCAAATAAACATTTTTCTGATATCAGTCTCTGGACTGGTTTGATGCAATCCTCCATCCTCTCCTGTCTTGCGCTAATCTCTCCATATCTACATACCCCTTACAACCCACGTCTTCAATTATCTGCTTCATATATTCTAATCTCTGTTTTCCTCTACAGTTCTTACCTTCGACTGTTCCCTCTGCTGACGAAGTCAGTCCCGCCCGTCTTAAAATGTAGCCCCCCATTCTCTCTCTCCTTCCTGCCACACTCTTCCATAAACTTCTTTCGACATCCAACATTTTAAAAACCTTGATTTCGCAGTTTATCCACGCACTTAATTTCCAGCATCCTTCTATTCAAATATTTCAGTTCACTTTCTTTCTTGTATTCCTAAATTCGACGCTTCGATGCCATAAAGCGCTGTGCTGCGTACGTAGGGTTTCAAAAGTTCTTTCTGACTCCTAAATCAATATTTTGAACTAACAAATTTGTCCTTCTCAAGAAGGTTCGTTTTGGCCAGTGCTATTCTGCTTTTAACATCATTCTTGCTTGTCCGAACACTTTTAATTTACTTCCTAGCTAACAGAAACCACTTTTGTCCCCTGTCTCATAAGTACTCGTCAGTATTGCGACATTGGTGTTATTGGTTTGCCCTTTAGAATTTTATGTTAGATTCTATCAGCATTTTTTATAAATTATCAAAATTCTTGATTTCGAAACGCACAAAGAAAATTTTCCCACTCCCGTATACACGAAATCGAATGCCAGCTCGAACGCATGGTTATCACTTCCGTTCTATGCGCTACTCCCAGTTATTCTAACACTATACAATCAAGCCTCGTACACTCCCATGACTCTATTCACCCTCCTCCTGTCTTCCAATGAAACCCATTCCAGCTGTTTTATCATATCAGTTACTGATTGTGTTCTGCGTTTATTTCCAGAAACAAATCCTGCAGCCCTTTTTTTGTATCCTCTCCAACTCCTGTATTTGATAGTCAAACTGTTAGTTCCATATTGTATTACCATGTTGAAGCAATGGTCTGACCTACGTTTTGTAACCCAACTCCTTACTTCTCTGGTAAATAGCATCATCACTCTCCATCAAGTGATGGCTTTGTAAGCTTTTCCTACTACCTGTACAATGTGTGTCCAGCCGAGTTGAGTTTACTGCCAGATGTTATGCCAAGGTGTTTACGGTCTTTATCTGGCAGTGTCTTATGTGCGCAGTGATCACTATGTCGCTATTCCAGTTGGCTCCGGAGGTTAATCGGAGAGAGAAAGCGGCGCCGCCTGTTGGTGAGGAAGGTCTGTTACGTCGTGAACGGCTTTGTGACAGATGCGCATTTCACGGCGTTCCACAGTGAAAGCTCTGCACATGCGACAAGTAGAATGGTTCTGCCAATCGCGACGAGATACGCTGGATTCCAGTGCGTCGCATCCATTCAGATAATGATTTGCTGCAAGAAGAAGTGTGCGAGACGCTATTGGTTTTTGGAAACCATCGTCAACCATCTAGGGTTTTCTGCTATTCGGCAGGTCCATTCACAGCGACAACCTTCCACATCTCCGTTTGCTCCGCCATTCTTTTAGTCTATTTATTTCCCATGATGTCATGCAGTATTTTCTTTCTTCGTAGACTTCTTTTTCTACCTCCGTTTACGATGCCCTCCAGAGCGGTTTTAAGCAGGCACTCATTCCTCAACCAGATTTTGGTTTTGAATGGTTTCCCAAATCATTCCAGGCAAATGCCGGGATGCTTCCCTTAAAAGGCCATGGTCGAATTCCTTCCCATTCCTTGCCCCCCCCCCCAATCCTTTACCGTCTCTAAAGACCTCGCTGTTAAGAGACGCTAAGCAGTTAAAAAATATATATATTCCTCAATACAGGACCAATCCAGTTCCTTTTTCTATTCCTTGTAGCTTTTATAAGGGAACTTTTCTCTCCTACTCTTTCCAGCAGTTCATCATTCCTTATTTTGTCTTTCCAACTTATTCTCTCCATCCTCCTCCATAACCACATTTCCAAAGCTTCCAACCTCTTTATATCTTCTTTGCGTAGCGTCCATGTTTCTGTCCCGTATAGCCCTACACTCCATACAAAACATTTAGCTAGTTTTTTCCTCAGTTTTTTATCCAGCCTTCCGGAAAATAAATTTTTCTTTTAGGAACCAGCCCAAGAAAATTGTTTTGTATACTAGTGCTAGATTTGTCTAATTTGCGTTTTTGAACTGAGTTAATTAAACGTCCTTACATGGTTAAGAATAACAAAACGAATTTGTAAAATTTCATTCATATTGTTGGATGCTACTATACGACAGTGGGTAGTAGTTTGCGAAGGGTCCTACCAGAAATGATTCCTGTATTTTTCAGAGTAAAGCTTGCTTGTGTTGGACCGGGAGGCCGAGTTCATGCATTAGCGGTTTATTTGACGCGTGACCCGAGACGCGTGTCCCGCAGACAGACACGGCGCTGCTGTTTTGTTTGTTACGCGATATGGCGGCCGTGGTGCAGGGGGAAGCTGTCTCATCACCGCCCAGTCGACTGGAGCCTGGCGGCGCTCCAGCGTCCAGTGGCTGCGTGCTTTCACTCTCGCCGTTACTATTCACTGACACAGTTTCCTGCCGGCTGCGCAATCCGCCTCCGTCGTAGCAGCGCTTTTCTTTTCTCTAATTGGCGTTTGAGGGCTACCAGCAGTGCTCGTGACTCGCATATGTTCATACATGCTTGTTCATGCACTGAAAGCATCGTGTCAGTTTGAGTGGTTTCGCATGTTATTCCGCAGTCAACAGGTGGGTCTCAGCGAATGAGGACTGACGTCCTACGGGTTGTGGGTCCCTGGGTTCCTCGCTCTGTAGTCACCCCATGTCTCATGTTAAACAGTGCACCTACCGCCACTGTATCGACTACCACCTCTTGTGCTTACAGCAATATTATCCGTCAGATCGTGATATCACTCCCCCAGGCACATTACTTATACCAATTATCCTACCGAGTACAGACAGCGTGCAATCCGAACCATGGAGCGTCCATAAACTACGTTGCTCCATTTTGGCCACCTGTGAACCCCCACCCCCCACTCCACCCCCACGTAACCTGAAGTTGATTTTGCCTCTCCCCGCCCCCCCTCCCCCCCGCGTGGTTCGTAGTTTTTCCCTATTGATTCCAGAAGATATTTTTTACTGTTTTCTCTTGTCAGACAATCGTAAATTACATACGCAGATAATTAAACGACGGAATAAATATTCACATGCTGTTGTGTTTTCTGAACCCTATTTTAACTGTGGTAGATAATATTAATTAAAAGCTACGTGGCTTAGCTCTGAACAACCCCCCCCTCCCCCCACGTAACTCGGAATCGGAACTACAGACCTTATGATTACCATGGTTCGGATCTTTATGGCAAGCCATATTTTATTACTGCCTTCTTTTTGAGTGGTAATGACGAATTAAACACTGGTTGAAGGTTCCTGATTGTATTTACGTTCTGAAACTGATAGGGAGGAAAACAAGTTTCTGGAAAAGTCTAAGAGCATGGTGGATCACGGTTCAGTGGTAAATTTGTTATTGGATGGCAGCAGAAAATGGCAGAGGAATATGAAGGTTAGGATACATAAAGGTGGTAAATTAAGTAGGTTACAATGGATATGTTCAGACGAAGAGCTGACGACAGAGAAATGAGAGATGTAATTATTTATAGGCGCCCAGTTACGGCACGGAATTCCTTGACCAAACAAATAACTATTTCCCCATTTAACTACTACTTTGCAGGGTCAATAAAATAAAATGATCGTATAGCATTTTTGACCTGGAGATTCCCAGCGATTGATCGGGGGCCAACAGACTAGAGTTTCCGATTCGCCGCGCAGTTCACCTTTTATCGTAAGTAACTAACCTAACGCGGCAATCCTACCAGGTACAGGGGACTTACAGTTTAACGCGGAATCCGAACCACGGAAGCGTTCCGGCGCACTACACATCACACAGCAGGCTGTGCCAGAGGTGAAAATCGCAGCCGCGTCGGGGATTCGAGCCGGGGACCTTTCGTTGTGCAGACAGACGCCTTAACCACTGAGCCACCAGACCGCTCCGTTATTACGTCACTGAGTGTTTCAAAACGTAGGCTGTGGGGTGTGAGGAATCTCTTGTCGTGATAAGATAG